>VZZY01019311.1:187057-446859 GCA_013400335.1 Eurystomus gularis
GGGTGTGTTATCAACACCCTTCTAGCTCCCAGCACAAAACACCACCATGAGGGCTGCTGTGGGGAAAATCAGCTCAGCCAGACCCAGTACACCTATACAGGATCTCAGCAGTTCTTCCTCCGGTGTGCGATCGCTAAATTTTGGATGAATACAGAGATGTTTGTTGTGTTTTGCGTGCTTACTGGTGTAGGACTCCAACTGGATGCTTCCCTCCCTTCCTCTCATTTGTTGTCTGAACATAAAGCTTCTGTTTCTATTTTTCAGTGAAATAGGTTAATGTTATGGCAGCACTTTTCATATATTTCCTAGGATAGCTATTGTTTCAACTGTAAAATATAAAAAATAATAATAAGAAGAAAAAATAAGAAGTATAAAATGCTCCTTGAGGCTAGAAGAAAGGATAGATATGGAGTTGTTTGGATTTAAATGATATTTTAATGCCAATATTCTGGAGGTAAATTAATAATCAGTTTTTCTTGAGTGTATTCAATTTAGCTAATGCTTCTGGGCTGCAGCTGTGTTCCCCAGAAGATTCACGTGAATGTGTGACAGTTTTTTGTGTCTAAAATACTAGATTTACTTTTCCATGGGAAATTCCAAAATTCGAGTAGAAAAGAATTTGAGGTTGGAATATAAATCCAACATATTTTGAATGAATATTCAAAATACAGCAATCAGTTTAATGGTATCAAAACATTTTGATTAATTTACTGTCCACTTTTATATTGTACTATCACACTAAGTATAATATATTTTATTTTTACATATACTATTACAATTCAATTTAATATGAGAAGGAGTAGACTAATTGCTATGTTCAACATCTGAAGTGGAAAGCTTTGACAATTTTCTGTCAAAAGTCTAGTTGATATCAACATGTCTGCAAAACATTGCCATTTTGATAAAATTACTTTTGTGCAAAAGACAGCTTTCCTGCTGTTGTTTTTTCTGTTGTGAGTTGGGTTTTTTTGTGTGTGTGTGAGATTTGGGTTTTAGGGTTTGCTTTTTTTAAGCTTTAAAAGATACCAAAAGAAAGATTTAATACAGGTAGCAGAAGTGCAGCAGCAATAAAATAAGACAGACATAAAGACACCAGCTGGTGATGGCTGTTCCCTTATTTGCCCTTAGTACTGTGCATGTTAAAATTAGAAATAGAGCTCACCTCTCCCTTCTGCCCCCTCCCAACTGTCTGTGTGAAACTACATGAGGAAACTCTGCTCCAGCCTATCTAGTAGCCATTGCTGGGCTTTGCTCTGTGTACCTAAGGCGGTGTTCAAGCCCCTGTTTGGGTGCTGCTGAGGGATTTGCCATGGAAGTCTCATTGGGGAAGCACTTCCCCCTAAGTAGTTAGCTCTGTGGAGACAAATGGAGTCTCCTGTGTGGCACAGAGGACAGAATGTCTTTATAAAGTCATGCTACTTCATGCTGCTCTTCAGGGGAACTGCTAAGTGGCACCTCCTGATATGCAAGAACTTGGCTCAGGCTAAGAAATCCCTAATTATAGTTTAGAAACAAAACTAAGAAATTCAGAAAGTCCAAAATAACTCTTTTGAACTTCAGAAAAGTTGGAAATCATCCCTGGCTGTTTGTGTCTCCCAAGGGGATGCAACACATTTTTTGGTATTTGAGTTTGCGGTTTCCTTAAAGGTTATCACCATATTTGCAATTGCTTTGTGTTCTTATGGAAGCTGAAGCCCATTCGGACAAAAATCAAATTCTAGGCTGAAATCAGCAGAGTTAAGATACAGTTGTATTAAGTGTTCTGTGTGTCTGGCTATGTTTGTATAAATTAATCTTATCTGGTACTCAGCAAGTCAAAATGTATAAAATTCAGCGATGGATGCCAGGACAAAAGGAAGAGGATAAGAACTATTCTTCTAACTAGAAGAGACATTTTAATTTAAGTCCTTTCTGAAAACAAACAGTCACTAGGAAAAAATCCAGCTCTCATTGTTTTAGCTTTCTCTGTATTGTTCTTGTTCGTTTCTGGAAGTAATTTTCCACTCAAATTTGGCCTTTTCTTATTTAGTACCTTTGTAGGATGTCTAAAAATATATTTTTAGAATATTCTCAGTAAATCCACTGCTTTTTATGTCACTGTTTCAAAGGTCCTTGTGCAAAAGGATGTTATTCCAGTTTCTCAAATCCACCATGCCACTACTAAGTGTTAACTGTGACACTTTTTACTTGCCATTGATTACTGATATACACAGAAGAAGATGTATTAGTTATTGAAACATGGGGGGAAAAAAAGGAAAAATGAGAGAATCATTTTCATGATAATGCAACTGATGTGCTGTGTCTTTCTAAACACTGGGTCATGTGCAGCATAGAATTTAGGGGGAAAATATTTTCTGGGCTGGCTACTTGAGGTAGAAGGCTGAATATTTTGATCAGATCTTGCTGCTACTGAAACATAGATATTTTGTAGAAATTCCTTCTTTGTTGCCAAGTTATTCATTTGAAGCAACAATGTTCAAAATCCACCAAATGTTTTATTTTAACATCTTAGGCATTGAAAGTTTACATTATTTTAATCTGAAGTTACTTTCCATTTCATAATTCCTTTTTGGTTTACATCATTGTATTTTGTTTTAAGTTTACAAAAAAAAAGTTTCCTAGTAGAAAGAACTAATGTTTCTTCAAATTTTCCTGACTTGGGAAAATAAAGTAAAATTCTTTTTTCAGTTGACTCAAAGGACTAGTTTATTTGGTACATTGAAATGGACTCAGACTCGATATTTCATTCTTTGTCTAGCTTTTCCTGTGAAAGGGGTCAGCTGGGCAAGCAGTTTGGAGCAACCCTGCTGTATTTCTGCCATGGGCTTATCCTTTGAAACTTCCAAGGAATGGTTCCAGGGAATCCAGTAGCACAAACCCATGCAGATCTTGGAGTCAGTAATTGTAAAAGACTACTGGCTGGGATCAGATTTGGTTTTGATAGTAGTTTACAGGGGCTCTTACAGCATTCTTTCCTCAAAAATACTTTCTTCTGGGAAGAAAGGTGCTGCAGATATGTCTTTCCTTTGACCTTGGGGTGAGTTGTGGTTGAGTTTTGGTGGTTTTTTTTTTGTCATGTGTCCATGTAGTGTCCAGGAAGAAGCAGTGAAGGCTACTGCTTGTGTTCTTAGCTGCAATTTTTATTAATGTCCATTGAAGAATAGTTTGCATCAACAGCCTTCCCTTCCTTAGTGATCAGCCTTTGCAACACTTGATTTCATAAACCCTGTTGCAGTTAGATATGAGATATCTTTTATTCCCATCATGTCTTCAATCTGAGAATGCCAAAGCCCTTGATGTATTTGGTTGCACAGTTTTCCAAGTTGCATTTTCTCTTGTTTTATGATGTCCATATGCATAGGGAATGTTTAGGGCTGGAAATTAAATCAATTTTTTTTCTCATCCTTTAACTACAGGACAGTTCCTACACAGACCATGTAAACCAGCAGAGCTGCCATGCCTTCCAACTCTGCTGATGTAGAGATTTAGAAGGTTTTTAGTCTTTTATCTGTCAGTTACTTTGAGTATGTGGAACAGTTTATCTCCTTTCCTGCATTTTAGTCTCATGTTTTCATTGATTTGGAAAATCTTCCCACTGTCATGTTTTGGTTATTTTTGTTGCTTAGAAAAATGTGCTAATTTTAAAAGGTGATCAAAGCCTATGGAATATAAGCACCCCGTAACTGCTGAGATCTTGAGGGAGTTCTATTATTATTTTGCCTGTTACACATGAATATCTAGGAAAAAAGCCCGACATCTTTATTTTTAGGCCTTGCTAATTCTCAGTCTTCTCTTAGTTGCGGGCTACCTGGCAACAGCTGATTGCCATGGCAACGCCCTGCTGATGAGTGAGCCTCAGCCTGTCTGTTCTGTCTGGGTCCTTCTGATAGATAAAGAGCTGCAGTAGATTTATGGCCAGTGAAGGGCATTAAGCTGATGGAATCCTTGCTCACTTGAGATGCTGCAGTGTGGCCAGGGACCTCCTGCATGCTGTAGAGGTGGAAGGAAAGGGAAGGAAGGCGGTTGTTGCCTGGGGTTCAGATTTTTGTTGGGAAATAGAGAGCTATTCCCATCAAAATCATCTCCTCTTTTGAGTCGTTATCTAGACTCTCGATGCACTCATCTTTGCTCAGTTCACAACTGCAGTTGCACTAGTTTGTGTTCCTTATTCTGCTTACTGGAAATGCTTTCTCTTCCACTGTTTCTGATTTTCCTCTCAGACTGAAGCAGCCAGCCCGTGATGCTAGAATGTGTCTTGAGTACATTCAGATGATTCACGCCTGGCATTGTACCTTCTGCAAGACACCAGTGGTAGTTTTGTCACCTATGCTAGAGTTTTACCTGGAGCTTTAGTGCTGAGTGTGTAAGCCAGAACAGAATTTTGACCGTCTAATGTAATGAGGTTAAACTAGTACAATAGGAAAGAGCAATTCATCCTTTCGTAAATTAATGTAATATTTAATGCTAATTCAGAGGATAGATTTCTTATTGTTGTGTGCATTTATTCCACTGAACACTCAAAATGTAAAATATGGTTTACTGGTTCTGGGACCTTGGCATGAAAGTTTGCTAGAGAGAGGTGTTAGACAGAGACAGTGCACGCCCTTGTATGTTAAGACAAAATGCTAGCTGTGCTACTAGTTTTGGATTGCTCCAACATTCAAATCTTGGTTTTAACTCAGTGGCGTATGACTCAGGCCTAACTGCTCTTCCTGGCAAGGTGATGCAAATTAGAAGTGATTGGCATCTCTGCATTAGAAAATGTTTTTATTGAGCTTCTCCTCAGTGCAGCTTGAGGAGGAGTGGGTAGATCCTGCAGGTGAACAACTGGTTGCACAGCTGATTCCAGCAACAAAGATTCTACTTTTATGACCGTTGGATCCTCCTTTATTATCAAGGACTGCTAGGGAGAGATGGGATTCACCTTACGGAGGAGGTCAAAATCTTTGCCAACAGGCTGGCCAGCTGCATGTGAACTTTAAACTAGGAGCAATAGGAGAAAGGAATGATGACCCACAATCAAGCAAGGAAGGGGTGGGCTAAGTTTATAAGCGAAGGGTGCAGGGTTTTGAAGAAAGGAGAGAGCTCTTAATCCACAACACTGAAGGGGGCCCACATAAAGCCTATGCATGCAATAAGGAAGTGCCTACAGGGATAGCATTGCAGGGAAAGCTTTCATACCTTTTCTAGGAAACCAACGTGACCAAATACTCATCTGAAGAGTCTATCTGCTAATGTGTGTTGTGTAGGGAACATTCTGCCTTGGAGCTCTGCCTCTGATGAGCCAGCTGAGAGCTTATAGGTTAGGTCTGTAGGGAAGACCCATGTGTGAGACCTTGCAAGAGGGATCTGCTGCAGACTCAGATCACGACTGAGGCTGATGAGGTCTTCTTCAGACAATTGAAAGAAGCCTCATGTTCAAAGGATCTCGTCTTCATGTGGGACTTAAACTACCCCAATACCTGCTGGAAGAGCAATACAGGAGGCCACAAGCAATCCAGGAGTTTACTGGAGTGCATTGATGATAACTTGTTGCCGGAGCTGATCGAGGAGCCAACAAGAGGGTGCTCTGATGCACCTTGTATTTGCAAAGTAGGAAGAACTGGTCAGGGATGTTGAAGTTTGGGGCCACCTTGGCTGTAACAACCATGAGGTGGTAGAGTTCGGGATACTGAGAGGGAGAAAGGCAAATAGCAGGATCACAGCTATTTCCCGGATTTCAGGAGAGTGGACTTTGGCCTGGTCAGGGATCTGCTTGGAAGAATACTATGGGAGACAGCCCTGGTAAGCAGGGGGGTCAAGGACAGCTGGTAAGCTTTTTTCCCCAAAAATTGCCTCCTCAAATCTCAAGACCAGTTGATCTCAACGTGCAAGAAATGGAAGGTGGCTGGAGGCCTGCATGGATGAATGTAGAGATCCTGACAAAACTCAGATTTTAAAGAGGAAGCATACAATAGGTGGAGAAAGGGTCAGGTGACCCAAGAAGACTACAGAGGCACTGTCCAAGCATGAAGGGCTGGGGTTAGGAAAAACAAAGTCCAACTGGAGTTGAATCCAGAGCAGGATGTGAAAGGCAATAAGTGGTTCTACACATACATCAACTGTAAAAGGAAGAGGAGGATAAATGTAGGCTTGCTGCTGAATATGGCAGGTGACCTGGTTACAAAGTATAGGAAATGACCAAGGTACTTGATGCCTTCTTTGCCTCGGTCTTTACTGGTAAGACTATCCTTCAGGAATCCCAGGCCCCTGAGACTGGTGGGAAAGTTTGGAGTGTTGAAGACTTGCCCTTGGTAGAGGAGGATCAGTTTAGGGAGCATGTAAACAACATGGCCAAACACAAGTCCATGGGACCTGATGGGATGTGTGAGAGCTGAGGGAGTTGCATCCGTCATTGTGAGATTGCTTTTGATTATTTTGGAAAGGTAATGGTTCCTAAGGACAGGAACGTGCTGTGCTTTTTTTCCTCTGTAGTGTGAAAACAAGGGTTGTACTAATCGCAACAATAGAAGAAAAACTAAATTCAAGAATGCCCTCAAACTGGTGATCAGAAGCTGGTTTTCTTTTGATTTTCCAAAAATTTGAAACTACTAAACATCGTATGTCAAAACTAAATCAACATTACCTGCAGAAATGCAGACTTTTTTCCTGAAAAGTTTGCTGGTTTCAAAACTTGATTTTCCTCACAGAAGTTTCTGAGAACCAAAAGGCTACTCCAAACAGTCCTCCTTTAAATATGGCAACTGGTGGTTTGCCATTCCTTTTGGAATATAAGCAAATTGATCAATAAAAAACAGGTAATGAATTTCTGAGATGTTGTCACTGTCTTTTTGAATGGGTAAGAGAACTGTTCCTTAAAGCAAATGCAGCAGCCTATGGCAGGTATGCTAATGGTCAAACACAGCAGGTACTGGGTGGCACAGAGTGGAGCCAGCACAAAGGCAGATCTAGGACACCAGGCACCCTCCAAAAATATTTGTTAGGGCAAATGCCTCCCAGGGCCTTCCTCCAGAACTCAGTGGGAGCCTTTGCCTTTTACTCATGACATAAGTGATAGCAATGTCTCTTGGGTTCTGCTGAGTTTCCACCAACGTCTTCAAAATCTTACCTGGGAAAGAAGCGTGCCATGTGATACGCTGTTCTTGGCAGGTACATCACTGGTATTTCACATCTTCAATCTGGATTGGTGGGTTTGGGATATTTTTATTATTTTTTTTGTTATTATTTGCATTTTCAAGTCTTAGATTTTGTAAATGTAACTGTTTGTTAGGTTCAGAAATACTGTTTTGAGGGTTTTGATAATGTAGAAGTGAAATGTTTTTCGTTTTTACCTAACAATACGCAAATATACTCTACTAAAATCCAAATATGCTTCTTGTCGTGTCACTTTGAGAGCTTGTAGTTGCCTGTAAAAGCACTGATTGATATGCTCATTTCCCTTATCTGTCAGTGGAATAGAGTACTCTGAGTGGTCTGGTATTTTAGTAACTGTCATCTCATAGCTCTGTTAGCGGTAGTAAAATACCAAGCGCTAATGCTTAATTCTGTACTTGAACTTAACTGAAATTGCTGAGTTGGTACAAACTCAGAGTAATGAATTTGTAGAATACATGTCTAAATTTTGAAAATTTTCGGCTTATCTCATTTGACAGTTTTGGGGGAATTTGAATATGCTTGTATGTATATAACAAGAAATGATGAGATCTAATATTTTTACCTTTTGCTTTCCACACCATTCGTAATTCATGGGTGAAATGCTGTATTATGGTACATGTGAAACATGTTGATGTTTATATGCCTCTTAGAAGCAGCTGCACTTACTAATTGGGATTGAGTTTATAAAAAAGTTTTGCTATAAAGCTACAGACAAAACTCTGATACTCACGACTTGAGAGTGTTATGTTTAGCATCAGTGGGAGTAAAACCAGTTCCTTGGTCTTGGTGGGCTCTGCATTGTTGAAGCCTATGTATTAAATGATTTCCTAAATCAAGATAGTGACCTATTCATAGAAGATTAATTTTTAAATAAAATCTGTGAAAGCACCAAGTTACTCTAAATTCCTTAGGTGATACAGCAATCATTACAATTGCATTCCATCAGTAATTGATCTTTACTCTGAGTTTACATTTCACTGGGAGATTGCTGAGGTTCTCATGTAAGGATTTGTGGAAGTCATAATAAATAGGAATTTTAAAATAATTTAATTAGCACGGAAGAGTTTAAAAGGTTAAATCAAATATTTATAAAGAGGTCTCTTTCCTTTTTGATCCAAAAATTACAGTACAATTGGGAGCTACTGTGTGGCCTTTTGAAATCCTCTGTAATAATTTTACAGCTCTTTGATGCTATCCAGACCACTGGAAATGTTAGGGTTATCTTATGTTAAATACATATTTTACTCATTAGATACCTCCAAGAGTCTTATCATTTTAACACTTAAAAGCTGAGGTTATGATTTTTGTTGTGTCTACTTCAGTTTTAGGGCTCCAGCAGTCAGCCTAAACCCTTAAGGAAAGGCTTGGAAACACTGCGAGTCTTTATGGTATCTGTAGAAGTTCTTATTGGAAGCCTTAGACAAGCTTCATAGTGGGGAAAAATGTGTCTCTTACCGTTAAGAATAAGAGAGCTATTGGAAAGAATACATAAACAAAAGAGAAACTTCTAATCACTCAAATGCTCTTCCAGGATAAGAAGCTGGCAGCACTGGACTGCATTGTGTTCATAGTGATAAGATAGAAGATGACTGACACCTTCAGAAGATAGAGAGAAATAGATAGATTGCTATGAGCTTTGCATGAGAAACCTCTGTTAAAATTGAGATTATTGAAACAGCCATCATTCCTTATTTGAGCACATAACTCTGTTCTGGGGTGAGATTTTATGAATGTCCCTGTGGGGTTTTTTTTCTGGATATAATTACCATGCTGACATAGTAAACACTTTATTCTCTCAGTAACATAATCTGTCCAACAAGCTGTCGGCAGGATGGAAGATGCTTTAGAATACATCCAAGCTACAACTCTTTTTGCAGTGATAGCATTGTTGCAGGTGGCTGCTTGTAGTTCATCATTGCTTTGGGAATAAAAGCCTTAAAAATTTATAGAAAAATACAGCAATTACAAATTGCTGTGTTGTTGAGGGGCAGGACTGTTGCCCAGGTAGGCTTTTAGAAATATATTCAGAATTGCAATTGTGGCTGAGCCACACTTTGTTCTCTCTTGGCACCCCGGTTCTTGAAACTGCATACTTGAAAAATATGAAATGCTGCTTCTTTTTCATTTCTGTAGGCCTGGTGGTACCTTTCTGTTAGGACTTTCCTGTTAGCCACGTGCAGCCATTTCTTTCTGAATTCCACTTTGTCCTGTTCTGCCTCTCTTATGCTGAAGCCTCTCATCATAGCTAGGATAGAAATACGCTTTGCAAATATACAGTGCTTTGAAACTGTGGGGAGCACTTAGGAGAAAGGTATAGGAAAGTTTAGGGCAGAAACAGAAGCTGAGGTGCATTCCAGCAGTAGCTTTGAGGAGCGTAGCAATAGTTTTCTTAACTTCCCATCAATTGCCTTTAAGCAACGAAAACAGAAAACAAGGATACATTGGAATTGATCTTTTATATTCTTAATCCATCAAAGTCAATGGGTGTGTAGCTTCCCTAAAGAGAGAGCCAGTGGGCCTTTATGATTCATTGTGCTAAAAAGAGGAATAAATACTGAAATTCTTTAGGAGAACGCTTCTGTGCAAGTCTTCATTGTAAATTACAATTATGGAGGAGAGCCTGAATCCTTTTATTTTTAACCATGAAGGGTTGACAGTGTGTTATGTAACTTCAAAATATTGCCCTCGTGCTTTCCTTGAACATCTTACTTAAAATCCAGGAACAAAAGCATATGGAAAAAAAAGTGCTGTGCTGTGTTGTATCATCTGTACTGTGTGCTCTATAAGCATCATCAGGCTGGACTGAATATGCAGTGCTCTATATGTTGCTATCACAGATGCATTTTTGCAATAAAAAATTTCCCCTTTCACAAGATGAAAAGATATTTCTTAATGTTCATTACAGCGTATTAAGACATTAGTGCTCAGATCCTTTCAGTGCATTAGAGCATTGTCATTCTTGTTTCTCATCAGATGAAATAATTGGTTATCTGAAATTGCATTACCTTCAGATAAAACAGGGAAGAATATGGGCTCAAGCTTTGACAATCAAGGCTTACTTTAGATAATGGAGTTAACCACTTGAAATAGCAGAGTGAGACATCTGAGCCATTGCCACGTAGCAAACCAGCAGAAGACAGGGCAATGCTTTTGACTTGTTCTGCAGCACTGCACGCCTATTTTAACACAAAACCTAAGGCGAAGGTCAGTGTACTTGTAATAAACTTTTAAGTTCAGAAAAAGTAAGAACATTGTATTTTCAAGAAGTTTAAGGTTTTATTTGTAGCCACAGACGCTTGTGGCACTCTATGGGCAAATAAAACAACAGATCCTGACATTAAGGAATTGGGACTAGAGCGAAATGTTACAGAGTAAGGGATAACAGTATTTACAGGGAGATTGGAGGAAAATGTTTTCATAGGAGTGAAGTGTCTTGAAATGTGTTTATTACACATATTTTGATGTCTACCTAATAAAATGTCAGAGCAAAGCTATATTTAATACTGTAAGTTAACTGGTGTCCCAGAATAAGGGTTGAGCTGAAGGTCATTGATGGTAACATGCCTAAAAAATTTAAAGCCATCAGGTGTCTGAAGACGGAAGGGTGAAAGACAGGATCTGGGACAAAACTGCAGGCAATGGGGAGGGCATGGTAGAAAAAAAAGTTGTATTCTGCTGATCACCAGCTAGACTCAGACTAACTATACGTCCTTGAAATTTAAATTCTGGTTGCCATCCCAACCTAAGGAAATGGATCTGTGTCCTGGTGCATAGTCAAAGGCTGTTCAAAGACCCCATTCACTTCCACTGTCTTATAAAAAAAGTGTCTGTTTTCTTTCCCACTTTCTGGCAAGTGAAGGGATAGTCTATTTGGATGGTGGTGGAAGTGACCAAACAAGGTGGAGGGACGTAAAGAGCAGAAGACAGCAATGGTCTGGATTCAAGCAATGGACTGAGGGAACATTTAGACCATTTAGAGTCTACAGAAATAAGCAAATCAAGCAAAGTGTGAGAATTTTCTAGTAATGGCCCACTCAGCTAATTGAATCACACCAACTTCAGAAAGCACCAATGTGGGGAAAATGTAAATGCTCATTTTCTTTCAGGCAACTTGTTACAGGGCTTTTCTCTATGTGCTCTGGAGGTAAACATGCAGAATTTGGTTGGAGATGTCCAGTTGAACCTTCTGTGAGTTTTATGACTAAAATGAACTTGCTACCTATCCTTGTGAACAGAAGGACAGAGAATATTTCCAAGAAGGTTTGAATTTTACCTGTTATCCAGGAACTGAAATAAACCCTATTTATAGAAAAGAAAATCTTCTGCATAGTTATGCTGTTTCCTAATAAGTACTGCTTCCTGTTTGATAGCTGAGGTGCTGAATGTCTTAA
Source organism: Eurystomus gularis (assembly GCA_013400335.1). Classification (NCBI taxonomy): domain Eukaryota; kingdom Metazoa; phylum Chordata; class Aves; order Coraciiformes; family Coraciidae; genus Eurystomus; species Eurystomus gularis. Next base: position 198,604 of record VZZY01019311.1, read on the forward strand.
AAGAGATTTCATGGTGTTGTGTTGTTTGCCTTTTTTTTCTCTTCATCCAAATGCATGAAGATCAAAGATTGAATTCAAGGCATTTCTGCATGCCTCGTGGAGTATTTGAACTTCAACAAGAAAGAGAGTGGGTTTATCAATTGGCAGAATTTTATGTACCACGAAATTGCTGGTGTTTGTTACTGCTTAGCAGTACCTCTATACTGAAGTGAGAGATTGGGAATGGAGTAATGATTGTATATTGCAGACAAAATTCTGAATTTAAGTGGACTTTGAAAGGCATTGGGGACTGGCTCTCAGATGTAGTTTAGTCAAAATAAAGACATTCATCAGCTTTAGAGGACTGTGGTTATGATATGTGATTTTTCAGATAGGAGTGCTGAACTGGAACAAAATAAAAACGTTGTAATGGATGTGCTTTTTCCAAGTGCTTTTTGAATGCCAGGATCTTTTCATCTTGATTTTATTTTTATTTTATTTATTTTTTTAAAAAATATATCTGTCTAGAGATGTTCTGAAGATCTTAGGAATAAAACCATGTGGTTTTTTTTCTTCGATAAGCTTAATTTTCTGTTAATAATTTTAGCTACTTTAAAACCTATCTAAATATATTTGGCATGTAAAATTACTGCTGGAATGCATATTGTGTGCTGCTGAGAGGTGTATTTCTTAACTGAGAATAATCAAAATCTACCAAATCCATTTTATTGCATGATAACAAAGATAATCTCTGAAGAAGGTCAATCCCTCCCCCCTCCACTTGCATGGGGAAAATGCTACTTTCCTGGCTCAGTTCCAATTTCCTTAATCAGTTTTGACTTGGTCATTATTTAAACAGACACTTACTAACTTCATGTTGACTGAAGAAGGAATGAATAAAAATGTGAAAACTTGCCCCTGGAGGCTTCTTCATGGTAACTTAATACAAGGAAAGTATGTTTTGGGATTGGGACAGAATTCCACTGGAAGAGATGATGTGTTTTTGAAGTGAAAAAAAGTACGGTTAGCTGCCACAGAGTCATTCTCAACAACAGATATGTAATAATAAATAGTTTACACTTCTGGTCCTTTCAGTCAAGAATCATGAAGTGCTTTATGAAAGGCCACATATTACTCACACTTTGCAGATAAGAAATAGAATTAAATAGTATTTGAAGTGCAGGTTGAAGGTCTTAAATGAAGCAGACATACCCAAGTTCACAAACAAACTTAGTCTTTAAACTGTGAGACCATCCTACCAATCCTTATGACACTTCTTTTTAGCACACAAACTTTAGCAGATTGCAGTGGGATTTTTTGGAACTGACAACCATTTGGACTTTATGGTGGCTGCTCTTAATTATGCAAATTTGCAATCACTGTGCGAACTGAGATTTAGGACTAGTTGGCAATTGTATCTTTTTAAAGTGCTGCTGGGCAGTCATCGATGCATTCGGATGACTGAACAGATTCACACTTGGGTGATTGCTTGACCTCTATATGTAAAGTACTTTTTTCTTTTTTTTTTTTCTTCTTGTCCCTTTACTGTCCTGATAGCTCTTAGGTTTACTCAGGAGTTTTTCAGTGCATCTCTTATGAGTTTGGTATCCTCAGGTACAATTTAATTTAGTCAAATATTTCAGTCACTAATTTCCACACAAGAAAAATTGCACAAATTATACTTAACCTAAGAATGGCTAGAGCTGAATCTGTTACATTCATGCTGCACACTTCCACTGTCCTTCTAAGCAGTTGCACAGAACTGCATTTGAATGGACATTTTCAGATTCAAGTTCATGGTACAATATTAAAGACATGTGATTTAACTTCCCAAACAAGCAAAGATTAGTAAAAATTGAAGTCTAAGCTCTGCAATATACTTTATTTGAAATCAGTGGGAATACATGAGATCAGATTAGCCTTCTCTGCCCACCATTAGTATCCTTCAGCTCCACTCTCTTCTTTCAGCTGAAAGCATGTTATGTATCTTTGGTCTGCGTTCTCTCAGTTCTCTTTCTGCTGGTGGTTACTTAGTGTTACTGTTTTATTGCTCTCAGTTCACTTGCATTTGTCTTCCTCGTCCATTTAACATCATAATATCTGAGACAGGGACTGTCTCAGCTGATGTAGAAATATGATCTCTGAAGTGATGGGAATTGAACTTCCATAAGCACTCTCAGTAGTAGAAAGATAAAGCTTCAGGAAAAGTAATAATTCCTGCATCTTAGCTGATATGGAGAAATATTATGCAACTAAAACTTCTGCAAAACCTACTCAAGAAAGCACTTAAGCATTTGCTTCAGTCTCTTTGTAGAAATGCAGGACAGGTCTTAAAGTTAATCATTCTTAAGCACTCTTCTGTATCTGGAGCCTGAACTATATTCTGTTGCTGTGTGATTATTTTTTCAAATTGAAAACTGCATTAAAATGGAAGTTTTCATTACTATCATCCTTTATTATTTGGCAAATTGCATGGAGAAGTCATTAGAGGAATAAAAGCCAAACGGACAGGTAAAGTGGCATAATTGACAAACACCAAGAGAGCCCCACTGAGACTAAATCTCATTAACATTGTCGTAGAACTGAACTGGGTAATCTCTTTCCTGATTTCCATTTTGCATAGGGAGGTAGTTGTCATGTACATCAGTAGCAAAGAAGAATCCCAGCCATGCCGTTTAAGTATTTTCTTTATTAACCTTTGAGAAGGTCTATTTATGCTCCATTTTGTTCACTTGTACCCAGCAAAGTAGCAATGAGGAAATCACTTCTTAAAAGCAACAAACTTCAAGCAAGAATCCCTCCACATCACTGTGGAGGTTTTTGAAGCTGAGGAATAACTTTGTTCTGAAGGCAAACTGAACTGCATTAGACCTATGCATCAGTCATAGTTCTTTGCTATTAGTCTGTTAGTTTTATGAACTTCAGAAATGAATTTTATTGGCTATAGGCAGATTGCAGGATTCAACATCTTGATATGGGTATGGTTAGCTAGTCTGATGGATGACATCATTTACAATTATATCATAGTGATTTGTTAGATGTTTCACCATCCAGCTGAGTTGTGCCACATAAACAAGGCCCCAGTGGATCGGAATGTTAAAACAAAATAGATCAGTATGTAAAAGATCAGTGACATGTCTGAATATCATTTGGATATACAGTTTATCATGGGGATTTCCATTCTATATACGCATGAACGTAAAGTATAAAATGTGTGAGGTATCCTCCCAGAATTGTAAATACAAATCACTTTGTCTGTCATTAGATAAGCGTTAGCAGTCTGCATTCAATTCAGAGAGCAACCTGATCTCACATAAGATTAGATTATTCTTAGTGAGTTGATAACATCTGGGATTAGGCGTTCTTTCTCATTCGTGGAAAACTGAAAAGAAACACTCATTCGTCATCAGAGAGGATGGCTTCTGTGAAGCTGTATTATTATATAAACCTACCAGAAATTAATTCACAAAGGATGCCTGCAGAATACTGCCACAGGAAATGAGGACCAAGGAGACTTTCTGCACGGTTCTGTTGAGATAGGGGTGCCAGGAATCAAAACAACACAGACATCTGCATGTTTCTGTGGGTACAAACAGAGAATCTGCTGAAAAGACCTTTAGGTTTTAATATGATCTCTCTCAGCTTTTATTAATCTGTTGCTCTCACAGTCCACAGGTAGTGTGTTGAATTTGCTGCTATGGTAACTTAGGATCTAAAGCCAACACAATGTTTCTATTTGAAATATTTCCTTTAGCCATCACCATTCTCACCATACTTTTACCAGAGTCATATTCTGAAATTACATTAACAAGTAAAAATAAACTAAAATTCTATGTTTTTTTCAAGTGAGAATTAACTAGGTCAAGAAACAGCTGGATAAATTAGTTCAGACCGAGGAAGCTGAGGTACACAAGTGCTCATGATATGTCTCCAGTGATGTGTTGTTGTGACGTTATCAGAAAACAATTCAAGCAGGGTCCTTTCAAAGGTCTGCAGGGAAAGGATGACACTAAGAATCATATTTGCAGATCACAAGTATGTCAGTAGGGACTGTATAGTACATGTACCAAATGGCAGGGCTTATACAATTGATGTGGACAGACCTTTATTAACACAAGAACCTTAAAGGCAACTGTGTTAGCATCTCCTCATTTGGTTCCCTTTGCTAGGAAAATAAATAAGCGTAGTTCACAGATTTCTTTGCAAAATCTTTTTAATTTCAATTTTAAAAAAAAGGAATTAATTTGATTAGGAGATGAAATAAGGCCTGACTCTTTATTCTGACTCAATTCATCCACAAGTAAAACCAGTTCAAAAATAAACAAATAAATAAATATATAATGACTCCCTGGAAGCTGACAAAAATGAGGGATGAAGTAAAAGAGGAGCAAAACACATATGTTGTACTAGAACACATTCCCTAAACAATTCTATTTTAGGAGAGAACTGATTGAGAATAAAATCTTAATGTCTTTATTACTTGATAATTTAAAAATAGATACTGATAAATTTAAACCTGCAGTTTCCAGTACTGTATGCTCACATTAGCATGAAATTGAGTAAGTCAGTGCCTCTATTCTGTCTGTATTCTCTACAACTAGATTCTGTTAGAAATAATCCCCATCTCATAATGCTTTCCTTGCTGTTGTACAAATCCTACCCCGCTTCACAGTGAGGTAGAATTTGCTCTGATTGTGATCTGGTAGCATAATGCTTTCAGGAAGAAAGAAGCCAAATTTGTTTTGCTTTTCTTTTTTTTAATAAACTTCCTAAGATGTAGATATAAGTTTCATATCAAGACCATGACAGCTTCATTTATCTTTCTGCAAATCTGTACGGATAGTATTTGATCCACACTTCAGAAGCAATTAGTAGAAATTGGCAGAAAATACTGTCTTCTGTCCTGTGAGAAGTTGCAGCATTTAAAATATTGACTCGTTCTGTAGATGGACAAGTCTTCCAAAGTAAAGAAAGACGGTCTTTCTAGAGCAGTAGGACAGGCACTCATTTTCCACATTCAAGTCTATGCATGCTTGGAGCAAAGTTTTAAACCTCCACCTCCTGTTAGAATATGATGAGTTATTTTCTACTTATCTGCTGTTCTCTTACTGCCAAATCGAGCTTGGTTGAACCATTCTCCTTTTTTGAGTCAGAGAATCCATCTTTATTGATACAGGCATGGATGTTCATTTAAAGTTTTAGCTTCAATTTATCAACATCTTTCTGGAAAAAAAGAACAAAACTAAATACTTCATTCGAAAATCTTTAGCCATCTTTTGGAGATACTATGGTTGAAAGGCCTTCTCTCTGTTGACTGGAGTCAGACTTCGGACAGGTCTAAGTCTCTCAGAAGACGTTGTTTTCCTGTATAGTGGAGATCGTAACACCTGCCTGCCTCATAGAGAAATTGAAAGGGTGAACAAATTTATGTTTGTGCCTTGCTAGGTGTTCTTCCTAAAGCTAAATACTGCCTGAGAATCAGAGTCCTGCCCTTGAAAGTGGATGTAATAGTTACAAGCAAAACTTACCACAGAGCAAACGTGGCAACCTTCTATTTATCACTTACCCGGCTGTTTTGCTAAATTGCAGCTCCTTTAAAATTACACTCTAATTCATTAATAGTTCAGCAGTGAAGTCTTATGAAGAAAATGCTAGATGCCATTTTGAATAGCTCCACTATCAAATGATAAGCTATTCAGAGCAAAGAGTGGGAACACTGCTGAGATACTGTGTCTCTGTTACTAAGGAGAATTCAGTTAACATTGGAGAAAGCTACAACACAACAGGGCTCAGGAGACTGTTTCACAACAGACCTTTGGTAGACACATAACAGAGTGACGGGAAGGGAGAGGGAAGCCTGTGGGGTAAATATATCGATGTGATCTTCTTGCAGCTTTGCAGGCTTATCTGGGTATTTAAAGCCCACGCAAGAAAAGCAGATCAATGCGTAAACCAGCGCACTGCGCATGAGTGCAGGGGCTGGCATCCCGCCACTCTCTGCCAACGCTGCAATTAGTCAGTGTGTGCTAAACAGATGTGAGTGTGGTATCCCTTTAGATCAATGCCAGGCTTAACTCTTTCGGGATGTCTGGCACGTCACAGGGTACTTGTCCTCCGTGCTGGTACGCGGGGCTGTCCTATCTACTGAGTGCACCTGCTCGTCATGCAAAACGCTGTAGAGGGGTGGTTGCAGCAATGCGTTTACTTTTTCAGTTTTGCTATGGCACAGTCATTTCAATAGGGCTTACTGGTATCTTGGAAGTTCTGCCCTCTCTTCTGCTCCATTTTTTTTCTATGTACGTTTTACTGTGTGACAAAACATTTGTAATTCTGTACCTAGATACAGGCGTGGATATGTTATATGTATGCGTTAAGGTTGTAGTAACATTTAATGGGTGAGACAGTACGTGTTAAATCGTAGCTAGATGAAATGGATTAAATAATTGCGAATTATTTAACTTGTACAGTGATTCACCTGCCTTCATTTTTGCTTTGCACTGAAGTTCTGAAGGGCTTTCAAGCCTTTTTGAAAACAGTTTTCTTCTAATGAAAACATTTTTGTGAGATTATGAGAGGACTTTGGTCAAAAATACTTTGTTTGTAGCTTCAGCCTATTGTATGCTAGAATATGAAGAAACCTTCTCGCAAAACAGTTTTCATGCAAAATATTTGAACTCTGGAACCCACTCACAATGCCCTNAGAGAAGAGGAGACTGAGAGGAGACCTCATTGCCCTCTACAACTACATAAAAGGAGGTTGTAACGAGGCTGGTGTTGGTCTCTTCTCTCAAATTAGTAATGATAGGACGAGGGGAAATGGCCTCAAGTTGCGTCAGGGGAGGTTTAGATTAGATATTAGGAAGAAATTCTTCACTGAGAGGGTAGTTAGGCACTGGAATGGACTGCCCAGAGAGGTGGTGGAGTCACCATCCCTGGAGGTGTTTAAAGAACGAATAGATGCAGTGCTTGAGGATATGGTGTAGTGGTTAGAGAGGATATGGTGTAGTGGTTAGAGTGATGCTAGGAGAAGGATGGACTTGATGACCCTGGAGGTCCTTTCCAACCATAACGATTCTGTGATTCTGTGAAAACAGTTTTCATGCAAAATATTTGAACTCTGGAACCCACTCGCAATGCCCTGTGACACTGCAAAATCAACCCCAAGATGCAAGCTATGCCACCCATAGTCCGCAGAGGGCTGGACACTCTCATGCAAAATTTGAGGTCTTACAGAAGACAAAGTTGTCTTCTTTTTCAGTTCTGGTTGTGCTTGCTTGTCCACTTGATCCTGGTGACACTGGTCTTTTGTCAGGTGTCTTTCTCTCCATGCCCTCCTCTTAAGTCTCTGAATTTTTAAAACTTATCTACCTCTTTTTACCTTGGGCTTCTCAGGAGCTATGCTTGTGCCATGCCTTAAAGAGAACAGCCCTTAGAGACCCTGGATTGGGTAACAGCTGCATTTCTTTTTCAGGGACCACCCTGTAGCTCTGAAATGAGCTGCTCCGTGCAGGTGCTGTTTAGCTTTCGATGGGAGAAACTCACCTTTGCCTCAGAGTCTTGGGGCTGCCACCGATGTTAACTGTGGTTATGTAATGCCTAAGAACAGCAGCCCCATCCTGCTCAGACTATCGCTTTGATGCCAGCAGAACTATAATAGTACTCTTATTTATAGAGCAGTCTCCATTTCTTGTTTTATTCTGTTTGTTTAAACAGGAAATAGTTCATTTAAACATAAAAATCCAGCAATACTAAATAAATAACATAGTATTAAAAGGCAAACAGTTTAAAACCAAAGGCAGCATCCTACTATCCCTTTCTCTCCTACAGATTTATAGGCTCAGAAGGGAGGCTGGGAAAGACATAGCATTAATAAACATAAGGCCAGCAGCAATCACTAAATAAACATCATTTAAAAATCCCCTTGATATTTAAAAAATGCTGAAGGCTTTTGTTTAACAAAAAAATGGGTAGGAATATAGTATTATATGGGTGCTGTAGAGTGGTGAATTCCACTGTCGAGAAATCAGCCATGATAAAGTACAAAGACCCACCACTTCAACAGCCGGTGGTGGAATCCCTGAAACACAGATGATGTCAAGTCAGTACAGAGGTTTCTATGTTATATAGGGTCTTCCCAGTTGGGTGTTTCAAACTCAATGAGATCACCTTCAAGTCAAAATATCACTCTTTGAGCAGCCCACAGAAAACACTCAGGGCAGACAAAATCTGATGGCTCTTTGCTGAAGAGCAGATGGACTAATCCATTCTGAACGTGCTGCAAGCTTGGAGCTTCTCTGCAAAGACAGAATTACAGCTCCTGCAGCCATGTGGTGACCAAGGCACGTGTTGCTGATGTGAGGTTGCCATGGGATAAGTAAGGGCACAGCATATGCAAACTATGCAACAGGAAAAACATGTTCAATCATGTATTCGCATCTCTTTCCAGAGACAGTCAAAATTGATGTCAGGATTCAGCTGACTTGCTTTCAGCTTCTGTGAAACGGAGGACCACAAAAGAGGGAGCCAGGAAGGGAAGTGGTAAATGGACTAGTTTCAAACTGAAGTGCTTACCTAGTATGTTCAAGTGACTAGCAGCTTTAAAGAAAAGAATACCTGCTTTTACACATACTGAGGGTTGTAGAGTGGGAAGTATTTTCCAAATACACACAATGTGAAGACTCTTGGGAGTTACAAGACTCAGAAGAAGCTTCTTATTTAACCTAAATAGCTGTCAGATCTCTGAACAATTAGGTATGTAACGGCAGCTTGTGCAAAAGTCGTGGAGTTAGCTTTAAAACTGAAGTGCTTGGCTAGCAATAGGTCTTTAATCACAGCAGCACAGAGTTCAACTCAAGCTAGTTTTTTGTGAGCTTCTCAGGAAATCTTTGGAGCTTGTTCAGCATTCTGGGATTCCACAGTCATGCTGGTAGCAGAATATCTGTAAGCTATGTTCAGGCATAACTGTGTGAACGTGGCTGCAAGTACGTATGCGTACACAGAACCTAGTGTGGGGATGTATAGTGTATCTACTTCAAAAAATGTAGTTCATGGGTTTAGCACTAGTTAGGAGTGGGATCTCCATGTATGCATCCATTCTCTACAGTAAAACCAAAGTAGGTTGTATTATTCATTTCTCCTTCTGTGAATTTGGAATATTTTGCAGTTGTTCTGAGGATGTATGCAGTGGAAGCGCAAAATTCTTTCAAGTGAATGTGTTGGTGGTATTCCTGGCATCGTATAGGCCACACTTGATAATGAAGAGCATTTTCGTTCATAGATGGTGTGAATCCAGACCATTCATTTATTATAGAGCTTTTACATCTAATTGACTTTTATTGTACCTACAAAATGGAAACGCATTAAAGAGATTCTCCACTTCACTTATAAGACCAATAGTCAATTTTCTATTTAACGTCTTTTGAGAATTCTTAATTGTCTTCCATAATTGGATATTGGGAGTGTAAACAATTATATGAGTTTTTAAGAGGGTTTTTTGTTTGTTTGTTTTTTAATACAAGGTATGATGTAAACATCTAGGAGTCAGGTTGCTGCAGCAGTGTTTCTTATTTTCTTTTGCATGGAATTTTACTTTTGTAATTCCTATTTCTTATTCAGTTCTGCATAATTTCTTAAAAAACTAAAATACTGACAAATGCAACAATTTCTAACACTTGCAAATTATGTGGTCCTCACAGTTTTTAGTGAGTCAGTAGGGTATCAAGACACTCCAAAGGGGGATCCCAGTTTTTAATGTAGAATACTTAGTGTTCTGCAGCATCTGGAGACATCATAACCCATATTTTTCCTGGTTTTTATCTTCTCGGTTTCCCCCCAAAATTTCACTAGCAAGATTGCACTGCTATGCTTTGCAAAGAACTTCACTTACCTGAACTATTCTTCAAGTCAGGGACAACTTATTTTACCTTCCAGAGCAAAACCAGGTGAAAGCAGAACTATCCCAAGGTATTTTTATTGAAAGGCAGATTTCATACTATTTGGTCTGTTTGGATGCATGCAATATTTGAACTCCATAGTGGTTTGCCTTGAGTATTTCATTGGAAATGACAGTGTCTCTCATTTCTATCTGAGACTTATTACACAAGTGATGAGAATCATCATATTATATCCAACCTCACACATACTCTTTAGATGAACTACAAACTGGAATGTCTAGATACAAGTCCTGTATTCACACTCATTCATCTCTCCTGGTTTCAAGGGACTGGTAATCCATCAGTCCATCCCATCTGTCTCAGTGAATAGATCATTCAAGCTTTGGAGCTGTAGAAGTTACTCAAGTAGAAGATCAGATAATATTTGGACAGTCACATGATATCACTTTTCTCTGAAGGACACACTCAGCTGTAGGAAGGAACAAATTAGTTCAAGTAAGTCTTAAATTGAACTTGGTGGGCCATAGAGACAGATCCTTGTCCCACGGTACTTCACTGGACTGCTGTTGCTTTATAATGATGTTGAAGCAGGTTTTTGTCAAACTTCTCCTTTTCTCATTCTCCTCTTCATCACTGTGCATAGCAGCTGATAAAGACAGTAGTTATTAGGGCATGAACAGGGAAGACTTTGTGTCCCATGATGGATGGGCCGATGCAGTGGGCAAAGCACATGCTATATATCATATCTCCTTTCTTCTACTTCTTTCCCTAGGTTCCTTACTGCCATAAGAGTTTGGCCATATTTTACCACAGTAAATAACATGCTTTAACTACATCAGGCCCTGCTTGTATCAGTAGTAAGACCTCCTTTTTTATTTCTTTTTTTTTTAAAGGGCAGTTTTACTATTAGAAGTGGCTGCTCCTGTGATGTTTTCAATATGTTGCTAATCTGTTAGTACCGGCTCCTGTCAGTGGCTGAGGGCCTCCTGTGTTATGAGTAGTGTGCTTGGCTTCCACTGATTTCAGTGGAAGCTGAGGGTAATCAGAGCCCTGCAGGACAGGCCATAAGTGAATGCTCCAGGCAGTGGGAGCACAGAAGGGTAATCACAGTGTTAATGAAAGCAATAGGTGGCTGTCTGTGAATTACAGTTTTTCGTATTGAGTTTGTCTGGAGAGATTAAGAAAAGCTATACTCGAATTAAGTGTGTATAACAAAAAAAAAAAAGAAAAGGAAAAAAAAAAAAGAAGAGCAGGAGAGAAGATTATTCATATTTCAATCTTCTGTTCTCAAGCTGCCATGGTAGGGCTGCTCAAAGGAAAAGTCACTGGACTTCTTAGTGGAAAGAATATTTTCCCATTGGCTAATAGCACAATTATTTTGAGTGATATTAAAAAAAAATCCCCCCAAACTCAGCATGAGGCAGGATGAAAAATATCTAACAAAACAGTTACATGTCAGTAATAAGCAGCAGAAAGGAATATTTTTTTAATACGAGGTAGTTAACAGCCTTAAACTAGATGTTGCTGACAAGGGTTTTGCCACCTCTGGTAGTTTGTTTGGCCAATAGTAAAGAGCAAGTGGGTACATAGTAGAATGATGTAAATGTAACACTGAAGATAATATTTTTAGGATGGAACTACAGGATTAAATTGAGATAGTGACAGGAAATTATAATAGGGTAAAATTAGACCAGAGGTGAATAGATTGTAGGACAGAGACATAGTAGGAGCCCTATTGTTGACACATTTAAATATAGACTGGACAAAATGTTAATAAATGTACAACAGGGAACAATTTGACATTGTGCTCAAGGAGATGGAAAGGATACAGTCATCAGGGTTTTAAAAAGGACTGTCAGGTTCTCTGATATTCTTTATTGTGAGCTTTAGTTCACTTTAAACATGTTTATACTTAGTATAAAGACAACAGAATTTGCCCTATTTATTAAAGGAAATTTTAGTCTTTTTTTTTCCATTCAAACATTACACTTCTGAATTCAGCTCACTCTTCTTGGTTTTATTGTAGAACATAGGGCACTCTGCTGACTTGCACCTAGTGAGTGCATGGACAATGGAAATTTATCTTTTTGTACCTTAAAGGCACTAACCTGTTCAGTTCTAGTAAATCACTCAACAAGTAGCTCCAGAGAAGGGACTGGCATTCAAATTTGTCCCTCTGAATCTGAAAACCCACAGAAACTGTGAAAGGGAGGGATGTTTATTGGAAGCAGTTGGTAGAATCTGTTAGATATTGGTCTTTGGTATTTTTTGAACCTCCTGTCAGAATCCTACAGTCATGAATCACCAATACTAAACTGTTGAAAACAATCAGCACTATCAAATAGGTCATTTTTAGTTTGCAGGCAAGGTAGTGTGAGAGTGATGGAGCTACCATCAAAGGAAAAGATACATCCAAATGAATACTTTTTTAATATGACTGAGTTGTGCTAATTTAATTTATCCTTTTAAACTCAAGCAAATCTTCAGAAAATTGTGTTTGCTTTAGTATAACATGTTGAAAGATAATTAATGGTCCTTGACATTGAAGTTGTAGGTCAAGTGTAAGAACTTAGCGCAATTCTAGGGAAGAGTACCTTTCCAATGACATATATAAATAATTTATATTTGATACTGTTTTTCACCCTGGAGGAGGTCCAGATATTTTGAAGCTCCCATACATGTGATAAGATCTTCACTTTTCACAAGCAGGAATTTACTATTTACAAATTGTTGGTACACAAAACGTCTTCAACAGCCTATAGATATAGGAGAAGTCCGTCATTGTCCAGAGAGTTTGTATGCTAATAATAAACATGGTGCAGCAAGGGAGACATAATAAAATGAGGTCCACCAGTCTTAAGGTTGTAACATTGCTGAGTAAAAGTTTTTAATGTAGAAGTCTAGTAAGAAATTTTTTTTCTACTGTATTTGCCTCAGCTTATTAAAATGATTTTAACTTGAGGATATCCTTCTTACTATTTCTCTCTACTTACTCTGATATTTCACTTCTCGGCACATTCTTCCTGCTTCTCCCTTCCCTTCTGCTAGCCACTGAGCTGGCCTCTTCCTCTGGGGTGCTACCACAGGCCTTGTTGAGTGAGGAAAATTACAGATTGTAAGTGAAATCCAAAAGCAAGGAGTTCAAAACAAATTGTAAGGTATCCTCATCATTTTAATGCACACCAGAATTTGGCTGTCTTTCTGAAAATATACGGCTTGGCTTTACAGTCGGATGAGTTCATAAGAGAGGTAGTAAATTATAGATGATATTTGAGAACTTCACAGCAAACAAAGGGAATTACCTTTCTCTGATATCCTGTGTTTTGAGATTCATAGTCACAGTGCTTAGGAGGAAAATGTGTTCTCTTGTTCATATATAATGTTCATTATCTCTAAATTAGGTATGGCAAACATTTATTTTATGCATCCCCTATCTTTCTTAAAAGATTGGCTAGATTACATGGTAGATAACCTCCTTGAAATCCTGAAACTTATCAACAAGGGAAGACAAAGCAATTCTTATCAAAGGTGTGATAGCATTTTTACCCAAGAAGCAAAATAAAGAAACATAGTATACCACTGAGCTTATTTTTGAAAATCCAAGCACTGATATAGTTCAATTTAGCTAATCCCCTGGAAGAAGACTTGTGGAAACCTAATGCTCTATCTCTTATTTAAATTTTTCTTTACAGTGCTCCTTACCTGTCTTATAGACATACCCTTTCATGAGAGAATAGTAGATGAGATCCTGTGATTAAAAAGAATGGTGTTGAAGATCTTTTCCTTCTTTTAAACTGAGTTGAGCCTTAAGACTCAGTTGCTCATCCTAAATGGAAAGCAGTGAATATTCAGTTTTTCTCTCTTCTCAGGAAGCAAGTGTGCCATGCCTCAGTTCTGAAGTGAAAGGAACAATTTTTGTGTTGGAAGGGCTTTGGGTCTATAAGCATTTAATCCAAGGTCTCTTAAACAATTGAGGTCCTATTCGATGTCTCTTTGAGGTAATGGTTTTTCTAGGTATGTTTTCACCTGGGGCATTTCAGTATTGAGCACTGAAGGAGGATCTTCCTCACCAATGTCATACCTACGTGGTATGATTGATGCACTGAAGTGCACATTACCACTGCAGCTATAAAGGCTGTTTTGTGGGTTTTATGGGGATTTCTGCCTTGGCAAGCATGGAGTGAGAGGTTATAGGGCAGGCAGTTTAACCTGCTCTTCAGCAAGTCCGATGAACAGAAAGTGAATCTGTGAGCATGGACACCAGTACTTTGGATTCTTTTCTAGATTCACATCAAGAGAAGGAGAAAGGTTTGAGGATGCCTCTAAACTCAGGAGTAGTGACTGTCAAGTACAAAAGATACATAGGAAGGAAAAAAGTGAGTGGTGAAGAGCAGTTCTGCTCTGTGGAGGCATTATGTAGGAAGAGGGGTCATGTTTGGGCTGGATGAGTTGTTAGCTGTAGTTAAGGAAGGGCAGGAAATTGGGGACACTGTGTCAAACAGGGCTGCATAAAAGGCTGTCTATTGCTAAATAGTGATTTCTGTAGCAGGAACAGAAGCAGGTTAAAGAAAGAGTAGACAAGATTTAAGGTATATTGTATTCTGTACTTTAATTCTAAAACCATGTGAAAGCAACTGTTTAGCAGCCAATTCTTTGTGTCACCTCCTGTTCACCTGCCCTAGAAATGTTTTTATTAAATGGCCTAGATATATTTATAATATCAATTAAAAGGAAAGGAAGGGAAGCATAACTGCGTGTGTGAATTCCTTAGCTGACAGGAGGAGAGGGGCAAACAAACCTACAGTGGATACTTAGTTTTGTTTTCCCTTTAGATAGCATAATTGCCATTTGTACAATCTAGTTTGAAAGAACTTTTGCTGCTCTTGAGAACCTTGTGATAACAGGCTTTCTGTAGCACAGTGGTTAGACATAGCTTTGTTGCGTTCATGTTTGCATGCTGGTTGACACTCAGATGTAGGAGACAACCTCAGTCTGTCAGAGCAAACCCACCATATCTCACTCTCATTTACATTCTACATGCCATGTTTCAATTTTCCGTCATTAAATAATAATTTGTAGCTATGTAGAATCTTTTATTAGGGATCTCAGAAAGCTTTATGAATATTGTATGAATGAATGGAGCCTCACAAGATGCCTGTGAAGTACAACTAGGTAAGAGTCATTATCTCTGTTTTATGCAGGAGCAAGATAGGACATTAAAGCATAGGCAGACTAAGATTCTGAATTTCACCCCAAATTGTGAAAGCACTATTTCATAGCAAAGCAGTCAACTGTTGAACACGTATATTTGCAAAAGGCTGATATATATATATATATATGCAAGTCACTTGAGTGCAGTTTAAAACTAAAACCTGTTTTTCTTCAAGGTCACATAGTGAATTTAATCAGAGCGAGGAAGAGAACTGATGTCTTAAGTCTCCCTGTACTGTTTTAAACACAGAGCTATTCATCCTCCTTGAAAGACTGAAATTAACAGGGAAGTTGATATATCCCAGTGAGGATTAATCCTACTCAGAGCTTCATGTAGGCTTCTCTGATTTGTTTTTTGTGTTTGCTGAATGTTTTTTTTCTCACATTGTCTTTTCAGTTGGATTGTTCCCCACTGAGTTTAAAATAAATGTCAAACAATATGACTTAAAGAAAAATATATGTGTTCCAGAACTGTTTGCTTTCCCCAGGAAATACTAGCCAATTAATAAAGCAGAAAGAGGGATTTTACTTAGGGAGCCATCATGAAATAAGAAGTGTGTATAAATACATGCACAAAGAGACACGTACAAACCCATTAAAAGACCATTTCATTTGGATAGGATCTACTTATCAGCATGGAAATTTATGAGGCACTGTAGAGCATGGACAGACACAAATCATGGGCAAGATGCTATTTTGAAAGGCTGATGAAGTTTTCCTTGTATATTTTTTTGCTACTGCAGCGGGAAGCATCATTAAAACCATGAAGCTGTTATTGGTTAGGTCTATGTTGCAGAAGTTCTGAAGCTTTTTTTTTCCCCCCTAAAACACTTAGGAGAATTTTATCATTTATTTATATACTACCATTTCCATATGAGAAGAAATTTCCCTGTGTCATACAGCTTGAGTATTTCTCTCTGACCACTTTCTGTAACAGTCTTAACTTTCTCTGTGAAGATCTGCTCTAATATCTAATTACGCTTAATATTAAGATATTTCCTTATAGCTCATGAGATTTCTGGTTGAGATTCAAAACCAAATTTTATGCATTGACTTTGTACACGAGTTCCCTGTGTTGTTTCTGTGTGATCTGTGCTCATTATATGTAATGCACATTCATCTTCAGATTACCCATCCTTCTCTTAATCTCCTCCACCTGAAGGCTGTTAAGTATTCTAAGACAGAATTTTTAGAGCCATGCCAGGTGGGAAAAAAGGCTTCTTAAAAGCAAGACTCACCGTTACAAATGCGCAACTATTAAAAGGAATATCTCACTTTCTGAAATCTTAGGGCGTAGCAGTGGCAGGGGCAATAAAAATCTTCTTTAAAGCAATTTGTGAATTATTAAATAAATTTCTTTCAAACTGCTTTATTACTCATAGGAATTGTATCAATCAACAGTGAGAGCTAAATTACTAGATCAGTCAGAAAATATTGTTGCAGCTGAAGAATCAATGCTAATTGAATCATTAAGGCATTATTACATGAAACACAAATAGCTCAGGATGATAACTCTTTGCTCTGCTTGATCTATAGTCTACAAAGAAGACATAATACCAAAAATTGTAATTCCTGATTGTTCTCATCCTAAGCATTGTATTTTCTCAATACAGTATTTTTCTCTGTTGGTGTCATTTTGCTTGTAATTCCTCCTACTAGTGGTTTTTTTTTTAAAGCTGACTTTAGGTTAATGAAATACACATTTTCTCTGTAGTTTAAAGGTCAAACTTTCTTCAGCCAGACTCCCACTGATTGCACTGAAGTTCAGAGCCGGGGGCATTTTTTGCTTTAACTATTTTTACACTTTTGGAGAGTCTTGTCAGTGCTGCCCTTGCTATGTTGGTTGAAGCAAGGTTGGATCTGATGGAAACTTTTAATAATCTGGAATGAAACTGATACCGATTAAGAGAACTCAGTGCCTGGAGTGTTCACATAGATGTGTGTGTTTTGCCCTGGTTCGCTCTTCAATGACAACTGGAAAAGTTTGCTATTAATGCAGGAGACAAAGCATGTGGGTGCTGTCAGTATCCTTGAATTTATCAGGCTCTGGTCACATGAGATGAACAAAGTTGGTATGATGTCTTCTGATTGCTGCCCAAGCTCTCTTACACATAAATAACTGGAGGCAATTTGCTGGACTTTATTCTGTTGCTGTGAGATTCACTGAACGTTTTTCTGTCTTCTAGCTGTTGTAATATCATTTTATCATGGCTAAATCATAGTGACAGTTAGACCAAGAGCCCATGGATTACATATGTATATGTGGGTGATAGCAAAAATGAGTTTAATGTGAGTGTTGGTGCATATGTGCTAGTAGTAATGCTGAGGAGAGTATTTAGTGGGTAGATGGAGGCTTACTGGGGTAGATGGGAAGAAGAGCATCTATGTGAGAAAGAAAGTGTGTGAATATGTAGGTTAGAGTAGGTTTGAGATGGTGTTTTTGTTTTGATCTTCCTACTCACTCTTTTTTCATGAAAAAAACAACTTTCAGTTTGACATATGTGCTTGCAGTCACAGTAGGGTTTTGATATATGGGGTATGCTTTTTTCCCATCTTGTCCCAACAGGAAAACCCACCTCTTGTGTGCCAAAGAAACCTCGGGTATTTACAGCCTCATGATTTCTCATTCTTCTGGCTCAGGAACATCATTTTAGTGTGTAAGATAGGGGTTTTTTTTTCCAAATTGACACATTCTGCACTCACCAGAAGTTTGGAGTAGCGTAAGTACATGTGTGTATGTGTGTATATAGTCATCAGCTACAGAGCTGAAAAAATAAGGAATTGCAGAACCCACAATACTTTCCTTAATTCTGAAGTTCATCACCTGCATTAAGAAGATTAATCAATAAAATAGCTAGGTGCCAGCAAAGGCCTGGAGTGTACCTTTTGAATCTGTTAATGTAATTTAATGGGTAGAACAACACAGCTGCATCACTTCTCTTTTCTGTTTTTTTTTTTTTCTTTCTTTTGAAGTAAACATTCTGATTTGTATTCATGCTGGTGGCTCTGCCACAACCTTTCCAGGCAGTTTGCCTGCCCATCCAATGTATGAGCTGGGAAATTTATAAAGTGCTTTTTTCTTTCTCCACCCTTTCCACATTTCTGCTTCTCATCAGCGCCCAAAGTGAGTGGTCGCCAAATTCTGTAATCACAGGACTGCAGATGCTCATCATCCTAGGCTGGTGTAATATGGTGCAAAGTGCAGTGGGGAGGCAGCAAAACATCATGTAATCATTTTCATTCAAGTCAAAAGATATCTTACGATTTTTTTTTTTCTTCCTTTCCCCGCTCTCCCCCCACTCCGGTTCCTAGGCCTGTGTAATCCAAGACAACGCTGTGTGACAGGCTGTCGAGGTTCAAACCAGGACACAGGCATACATTCACATTTCACCCAATGAAGTTCTTATCCTAACCATGGCTTGCAAAAGTTGGGTTTGTCTGTTTTGCAAAGAAATCCCTGTGAAATCCCCTCCATAGTGAAATAGAGTAATTGTTTTAAAGTACCCATAGTTACAAAAATAATTTTAGAGGAGATGTTTCTGGGAATTTCAGATAGTTAAGAAATAGCTACCTAGGTTGAAAATTAGGTGGGGTATGAGGCCAACACACTTGGTGACAATAGGAGCTTGTTAGGAGAGACAGAGATCTGAAAGCCTCCTGCTGCTGTTGAGAAGTGGTTCCTACCTACAACCATAAAATGCTTCAAACATAGCTAAGTTCTACTACTAATTCACTAACAATTCCTACAGCATTTTATTTTTCTTTTCTCTTTCCCACCTCTTTTAGCTAGAGGTACCACTAGCTAATACAGTGAAAATAATAAGACTGGATTGAAAGATTCACAGCCATTTGGGGGATTTAAGTGATTTAATAGCTCATCTGTCTTGTGCATTTCTTTTTTGGCTTTCCAGTAAGGAACTGTCAGCAGTTTCTTTAGACCACTGAAGTTTATTTCATGGGATCTGTGGCTAATCATATTGACATTATTGAGATTTATTCCATGTTTTAGGTAAGAGCAGGATTTGATCTATAAAGAACAGAAAAAAAGAACTTAAAGGAAAAGAAATTATCCTAAAATCTTTCAGGTTTGTTACAGGTGAAAAGCTCTAATATACAGAAAAGTGAGGCCAAGGATAAAATTGAAAAAAGGTCCTGCTCCTGCATACTGAAGAGTCTAAAAATACCATAAATAATATCTAAAGATAAAGGCACAGAAATCAACAAAATCTTTTCCATCATTGGTGATTGTGACAAATCTCAAAGCCCAAGTTCCTTTTACAAGTATGATTCAAGACGTTCCTGGCTCCAAAGCTTATTAATTTATCTTACTAAAATAAGTTTATTTCCAAGTTTATTTTAAGAGGTTTTATTCCCTCCTGCAGTGCTCCCTGTTTGTACATGAAAAAGGGAGAAACAACTAAGAGAACTGGGATATGCTTACCAAGAATAATGAGACTAAGTCCTGTTTTGAAGTTGTACCTTCGTATTTCAAATGTGGCACTTAGGCCGTTCACATGAGAGCTGCTGGGAGGGTTCAGTCCTCACACTCAGGTAAAGCAGGAGATGGTCTTGTCTCATAATGAGGCCTAATTTTCTCAACTTAATACTATTCCATTCTTCTTGCTGCCTAGTTCAAAAGATACATCATCTGCAGTTTCCTGCCTCTAGAGGTGTACAGTCTATAAGAATTGGGTTTGACACATATCTGGATGATGGCTAGCAGAGGACATATGGATCTAAGAAATGTTCGGAACATACAAAGGCAATATATTTCTCTATTTCTGTTTTTACCCTGCTTTTCTGATTTTTAATTCTGTCCCCTGGTTTTCCTCCAAAAATAGATCTGGACATCTCCTCAGTTTCTGAAATGCTTTGATTTCAAAGGCTTCTTCCAGCAAGTAACATTAGCTACCTATAGTAAATCCTGAAGAAATGCCTCAAGAAAACAGATGATTACATTTTTCAGTGTCAGATTCTCAGAATCTCTTAGGCTGCAAACAGATCACCTAGGCCATGCAAACCAAATCTCACCTGAATTCAGACCTAGTTTCTAGGTAGTTTGAAAATAGTTGTTGAATTCACTCATCATTTTTATTTGGGTGGGCAGCTTCTGGTCAGCTATTCCATGACTTTGCATGTTGTCCTTCCCTGCAAATTTTCTTCTGCTGTTAAAGAGCTTTTGACTGGTATCAGTGGCAGCAACAGACTTTCTGCTCAGTCTGGTGCCGGGTAATCAGCTGTGTTGGCATCTGATGAAGCTAAGTTGAACATAATGAGGTCTATCTGGAAAGAGCCCTTTGGACCAGAGGTGAGCCACTTGTTCGTGATGATTTGAAAGGAATGTTTTGAATGGATCGTGAATGGAAATTACATTTACTTGGTAGTGAAATATTCAGATCAAGTTGACTATTACAGGGAGATAATAGGTAGCACTGACTCTCTATTTGTTTTGCACAACCATTCCCATTCTGTGTCCTGTAACTTATGAGTGATCTGTGCAGCTTTGTCCCTTCTGAGCTAGAGCTGTATTATAGCAGTGGAAGATGACAGTTCGGGTTGCTCTCTGTTCTACACCGTACTTCCTTCCCAGGCTGTGGAAGTCAGAGGGAGAGCATCACCTGCATTTTCCTTGGGGCAGTAGTGGCCCTGCTGAAATGCAGTCTCCCTTTTCCTCCAGAGACACCTGGAGCCGCTCAGGAGCGGGGAAAAAAAAAAAGAGCAGAGTGATGATCGATAATGTGAGATACCAGAAGCAGTACAGTTTGGTTTAGTCAGACCAATAGCTGAAAATGAGACTGCTCTGCAAACCGTGTCCTGAGTGCCCTACCTTCTGCTGCTGCTGGCCCCTGTTCAGAGAGGTCTGCCCAAGTGCTCAGGTTAGTAGGGAACTCCTCTGTCCTCCATACTTCAGGCTCAGCCCTCTGTGTGTGTTTGTCTTTGTGGGCTCCCTCTCTCTGCCTCTGCTTCCTGCATTCTTCTCCCAGGCTGGGTGATAGCGCGATATACTCTCCATGTTCCTGAATCTTGGTGGCAATTTTGGTAGAGAGTATAGCTACTCTCAGGCTGCTCTAACTTGACCCTGTTAGCTGTGATCTGTAAGGGCTCACACACTATGTGACGTACAGCATGCTGCTATTACTTTCTTCCCCTCTGCTTGCTGCAGCTCAGATCCTTGGCTGGCCAGGTCATTTCTTTGCCTGCTGGTGGCTTCCTTGTTTAAATACTGTTTCGAGCAGAAGACTGGTTATGTGGTAAAGAATCTGTCCCAGAGCATTTACTGTGAGCTTTCCAAGGCAGTTCTTTTAATACTTACTGTGAATTGGTTAGCTTCTGCTTTTTTACAGGATGGTATGACAGTGTATCATATTGACGTTGGGACACTGAGATGCTTCGTTATGCAAAGCTGCATTTGCTGTCTTTGTTGCTGAATGAATATGTGGTTGGATATCAGTAACAATCCTCAAATTCTCCAGTAGTTTTTGCTTTGCTTGAATATGGATCCTGTGGCAGTATTAATTAAAAATTACAGGTTTCAATAATTTAAGTACAGATTATGCCTTCAGCTATCTGTGTACTTTTCACAAACAAGTAAGAGATCTGTGTTTATTTTAGATCCATCTGTCCTCATCTTCCTTTGATTTTTCACAATGGCAACTGCTATTGAAATTCAGTGCAAAAATAAGGAACGGAAAAATATAGAAAACTGCTTTAAAATTCAGCTCTGGATAAGGCCCTGAGTTTTCCCCTTCTCATATTTTACTGGGGCATCCCTTAT
Source organism: Eurystomus gularis (assembly GCA_013400335.1). Classification (NCBI taxonomy): domain Eukaryota; kingdom Metazoa; phylum Chordata; class Aves; order Coraciiformes; family Coraciidae; genus Eurystomus; species Eurystomus gularis. The sequence goes on from VZZY01019311.1 coordinate 220,462, forward strand.
GCGCAGAGGCTCAGCTCCTACAATCCAGTCTCAGGAAAGATTCAGATTTATACTTTAAACACTCCTGAGCTATTTTGAAATCTAAAAGCACCTAAAATGGCTCAGGCAGAGTCTCCATTTCAGGATAATCATCCACGCATTTTGCATTCCTCCTCAGACTGTTTCTGCTGAACATTATCTTAATCTCACTCACTGTAGTGCCGTCTTCTTTGTAAGAAATAATAAATCAAGCTCATGGTGTTCTCTTTTCTGCCCCCCACCTTTAGTCCAAGGCCTGTGCAAGGGTGAGCAGACCCAGCCAGCACGGTTTAGGAATGCCTGGAATCTCTCTGATCTGTTTCCAAGGAACATTTCCACATGGCATGGCAAATGAGCTAGAAAACTTTCCTTTCCTTTGTAACAAAGACAAAGCCCTTCCTCTACTCACACTCCTCAATATATTTAGCTCCTAGCTGCAAGTGAAGAGTTGGGTCGGTGGTCCCCAGAAACTGACAGGTGATACATGTTGCTGGTTGGCATCCTACATTGGAAAGAGATCATAACAGAAAGGTAGTGGCACTAGCTAATGAATGAGGGTCGCTTTATTTTACTGACACAAATTCTGTTACCCACATGCAGGCTTTACCCTGTCCGACGAGCATCACCAGTGATGCTCAACCCGTGCCTCTGCTCTCTGAGCATGCGTAAAAGGGGAGTGTGAGGTGAGGAGTAACGGCGGATGATGCTTCTTGTCTGCTGCGTTGAAGTCAGAAACTAATGCTCTGTTACGCCCACGGAGGGGGAGAAGAGCAACTGGTTTTTGAATGTTTGTCTGCGCTTCTATGCAAAGTCAAATATTTGAGATACTCAGATAATGGAAAATTCAACAGATATAGTGACAAGACAATTTAGGTCCTGGCCTTAAGTATTTAAAAGTGTGATGAAAATTAAGCTTCTACATCTTTCCTCATCGCAGATGGGGAGTTACTGAGATCAGTGCTTTTTAAAACCACACTGCTTTTCTAAATATTTAAATATGAGTTAAAGCTTATTTTCAGAAACCTGGTGGTTATTGAAATATGTAGCACAGTGATACAAACATTTTTCTTAGACCTCTTTTGAATACAGATGACACTGCTTTGCAGTTCTTCAAATTATCTATAATACCCAGCAGTTTGACTTTAAAACAAACTTCCTCGAGTATTTCACTGACTTTAATACATAAAGCCATATCACATCCTTGTTAGGCAAGCTAATATTATTACTTCTGTTTTAAGAATGAGGAACAGAATGATTAAGGTGATTGTCCAAAGTTGCTGAGAAAGTCTATGGTAATGCTTCAAATGATGAAATCCTGGCTATCAAGTTTATTCTTTTTAAGTCTTTGGATGTCTCTGGCTTTAGAATATTCTAAATGTTAGAAGAATTTATTAAAAAATATTATTTGTTTTATTTGAAAGAACTACAAATGAAATTATTGTGTTCCTTAGTTTCAAATTGATATGTTAGTTGCATTTGCAAGTGTGAAAAACAAGACTATTTTAGGGTTTTCTCCTTTTCCTTGTTAGCTACTCAACACACTTTTTGACTAAGAAACAGAGAAAATAAAAGGAAATAGAAAACCAAGGTTAGGAATTTGGTGGCAGGGATAGGTAACTCCCTATATTTGGGCAGTGGAAAAAAATCTAGGGTAAAATTTTGAAGCTTACAATGGAATTACTTTCTCTTATTTAGTTTGCATTCTTCTAATGGTAAAATAAACTTTGAAAGTTTCTTCTTTTCTTTTTTTTTCTGTTTGTTATATCAAAGTTTCTTTTCCTTACCGGGAAGTTAATTGATGAAAAATAGTCAAAAGACATGTAAATTCCCTCTTTCCAAAAGTGAAAAATATGATTTTAAAGAAAATGTTTTCTAAAAACAATCACACTGAATTAAATCAGATTTTTCAACCAAAATAATGGATTCTTTTTTTATCAAACTTTTTTCTAGCTGAAGTCTGAGGCCTCTGTCTAAATCAAGTAAGGAAATTTGATTTTAAAGTCATAACTTTTGTTTCAAATAATTAAAATATTAATTAAGCATTGCCTTTCTACCAATATTTTTTAGAATATTAAGCAGATATATTGTTGGGTCTTAGTTTTGGTTGATAAATGTTCATGCAATGGAAGAAATCAAGCCATTTTCAGAAGAGTGAGGGACCAGAGAGTTCTATATAGGGAAGCAGTTGAGAGTCTTTACACTATATGCACACACGTGTACCTGCTACATGTGTGAGCCATAGTAGTGGGTTTTCCACAAGAAGGTTTTCCACTAGGAAAACTAAAACCTCTTGTTTTTCTCACCAGGGGAAACAGTAAATGGAATAAATTACAAGATCCACCGTATAATTTCACTGTCTCCAAACACCTCCTCAATCGTGTTGAGTTTTCCTTCCTTGTATATCTATCTATGCTTTCTGCTTTCCTGTGTAACTCTACATAGTTATACGTATAACCAGCTGCTGGTTAGCTGCTGGCAGGGGACCTGAAGGCATTAAAACAAGTTTTTCACAGCATCACTTCCTCACCATCTTCAATTTCTTGCCTGTTGTGGCCAGTCAGACTTCATGGTAATGGCCGAGAACATCTTTCAGAAAAACCACTGTTCCAGCAGCACAAACCACATGAGTTAAATGAGACCCTATCTCATGGCAGTGGGAAGGGCTACTGCACACCCATAAAAAAATCTGGGCTCTGTGCAACAGAAAGCAATGGTGTAACACAGACATTAATAGCCAATTAAAGACAATGTCATTATAAGCAATCTTGTTGTTGGATTGCTAACCCAGCTCTGTGACTGTGTCTTATCCTCTTATGTTATGTCGAAAACCTGATTATTCTATTGCCAAAGGATAAAATGCTCTGGACTTCAGTCCAGTTTATCTTATGTCTCAAGTGCCAATGCCTGGCTGCCACCTATTTTGTGATATTTAGAGCTCTGCATATATGGACAGTTTCAGAATCAAAAGCGTGCCCCTCTCCATAAGTGATGAAAGAGTTCCTTGGGCTAGGTAATTGAAATGCTCTCCCAGCTTTAAGGGTTTCATTTTACACACACGCATGTAAAAATAATGTTAAATAAGAATTTCTTAAAATGGGCTTACAATAATTTCCAAGAATTGGTGTGCTCATGCCATTGAAGTAGTGGAATGCACAGCTTTGTACCTGGTCATGCATTTATATAGCTGTCTATCTGAGCAGGAACTCATCTTCTCCCAGTTTGCTTATGTGTAAAAACAAAACTTGAGATGGGGAATATAGGAGCCATATGTTCCCTTGTCATAAATTCTGTTTTAATTTTGTGCATCTTAATTGACATCTTTACAGTCATTACTTTTTCATTTACTGGGAAAGGTTTCTGGGGGCTTGCATGGAGCTTCCAGATGGAAGAAGAGGGAAACCACAGATTCAGGTTCCACCTCTGTGTCCTAAGGGCTATGTACTCAAACCTGGGTATTTCGTATGCCTGTGACTGCTATAATCACAAGAATTACTGGAATTACTGCAGGAAGGGGCTGGGGGGCGGATAAAAAATCCATGAAATTGAATTAAACTTTCCAACTTCCCTGGTTAGAAGATGGAAGAGAATGCCTTATAATATTAGAAAAGTTCACTTAAACATGATGTAGAAATGATGTGGAGGCAACATAAACAGTACCTTGTGTAAACATCATGGACTCTATAGCTAGTTTTGTTGCTTTGAACCATGCAAGTTTCTAAGAAATTTCAAACACGTTTTTAGTTCAGTAAGAAAGTGCCACTGTTTCTTTTAGGAGAAAGGAAAATATTTGGTCAGGAAACAGAAAAATAGGGAAGTATAAGGAGTAACAGCCCTTTCAAGAGTCCACTTTGCTCTCAAAAGGCATGTGCTCGCATAACCTAACAAACGCTCCTTTAGGAGAGTTAGCAAATGAGGACATTTTTGTGGCAAGCTTGTATTTTGTGGCCCAGCTTCTGCTTTGGCACCTGTTTGACCTGGCAGTTCAAGCTCCTTTCTGAAAAACAGGGTTTGTCTGTTAACTGTATTGGAAATTGGCATCTCAGTGGGAATTTGTGATCCCAGCCATTTTTAAAAAGCCTTTGCCCTTCCACATACGTACTCCTAACCCCTGTAGAATTTAAGATGTACAGAAGCCTCCTTGTACAATGACTTGTACCATTTTACTGACTTTTCTTCTTTCACCACCAATAGCAATAAAAGCAATGAAATGAGAACTGTAACAAGCTGCTGCTTTGGCATAATAGCTTGGAAGTACTTTAGCCATAGCTGATAAGCACCTGGTGCACTCTCAGATAAACACCCCAAGCCAGGGACCAGAATGAAGAATATGCCCAAATATGTATCTGAAAGCACCACAAATTATCTTTGACATTTATAGGATCCTGGCTACACTGTGTATGTGTTCGCAATGTTTGGAATGTGTTGGCTGTTGGTCATACTGCTTTGAATCTCATCTTTCCTAGAGATTTCAAAAAAAGTCTTCCTGCAGCTCTGGGAAAGGCAAAGAGGAGGGATAATTGTTTCTAGATGAACCGACCAAATTCAGTGCCAGGGATCTAGTTCTCATATCTCTCTTACATTTTCATTTGCAGTTACTTTGTAAGAATTAGGAGCAATTCCTGAAGCACATAGGGAGGGCATGGCTGGATTTGGCACCCTGAATAGAGTTGTTGGTTCCTCAAGTCTAATACCTTTGCCTGGGAGTGGCCATCAGTTGGGACATCAGAGGAACTTTAAAAAGCCCCCCAAACATTCAAGGGAGGCAGTGATCTTTCTAGCGTAAAGAATGAGACTACCATTCCCACAGAAGTGCATTTTGGACACTGATAACAGCTTCTATTGTTCCATATGTTATTGATAAAGTTATCCAGCTCTACTGTATATCTTTTGGCCTCCTCTTGTGATTAACTAATGTCTCAAGTTTAGTATAGAAAGAGTAAGATAAAATAACTTTGTTTCTTTAAGTTTATTTTAAATTTACTGAATTTTAATTTTAAAATGGTTTAGGAGTTGTATAGTTCCTTCTAATTTTTCTTATGTCTGCAGTAAGTAATGCCTGTCTTTGCATCCTCTGCTTCAAAATACAATAAGCTGAACTATAGATCTGGACCACTTTGGATCAGAACTATGTATCTGGATTAGTAAGCTTTCCTTCTTGTAGGCTTGCATACTTTGTTCCATGCTTCTGGTTTCTGTGCCATTCCTGACTGCATTTTTGAACTGGTTTCTCTGCCTTAAATTATTATTAAATCTCTAGATTTTAGTTTATAGTTCACATCTAGGTATGTTCTAATTTACTTTTATTTTAGCTTTATATTATTTAACATCTAAAGACTATAAGCTGTTGTAGAGGTTTATTAGCATTTGGTATACACTGGAAAACTTGGAATAAGAAAACCTCAGCTAGAACCAAAGTGTAGAATAGTCTTTCACAGTTTGGAACTCTACTTCTCTTTCCTCCTTCTTGGAAGGTCATGTTACAGTGTTAAGTGCAATTTTCAATGTAGTGTTTCTGTAGTAATGGTTTTCAAGCTATTACATTTTCCATGTTGTCTTTTTGCTTAGTGATTTGGTTGTGCCCTATAAACAGAATGACTCAGATGTGTTTTATTGAGTATAGACTTGATAATGGCAAAACTGCCAATCTGAGAAGTTCAGCCCTTTTTGAAAACATTTTTCCAGGCTTCTGCAGCTGATCTGATGAGCCAAACAGAAGTGGCTACCTGACTTACAGAATCTCCTCAGCCTGTGTTCACAGCTAACCTAAGGCCTACATATCACATCCACCCTACTCTTAACACTCATAATAGAGCTAGAGAAGTGCAAGGGCTCAAGCTTTATGCTAGGCTTCCACACAAGGAATTAATCTCATCGTCCCACTTAGAAGGAAAATTGCATTAGCACTTCCAGTAGCCTCTTTTAAAAAAGATTTAAAAACTATCTTACATTCTGTTAAAGTGTTTGTATCTGCGGAAGGATGTGTTAAGCACTGTATTATCTGAACAACATTTTCCCTGTCCTGCAGAATCCCTGCCAGTCTTATTATAGGATAAGAGTATAAGAATACCATTTACATAAGCTTTTGCCCGTTCATAAAATCTGATAACAAGAGTCTTGACTATTGGTTTAATATTAAAATAGAGTTTGACCTCATTTTTTTAAAAACAAAAATATTCCATGTTCACTTTATTGCTGTAATTATTTCTAAAAAGTAATGTCTAAAAAGAAATAATTACAGCAACAAAGCGAACATGGAATATCTCTGAAGGTAAGAAGACTTTCTCAAACAAAAATATTTTTGATAGATACTCTTTTTTTGTACAGACATCTCCTTTAAAATATTTTGGCAGTTAGCAATTCCCAGGACCACAAATCACTTCCAAAACTCAGCCAAATAATTTAGCTCTTACAAACCACAATGTCTTAGCCCATCAGGGTTGAATGCCCTTAGCAAATATTACAGCTTCGTTGGACTGAAAATAATGAACAAGTTGGAAAACCAACAGGGTTGAAAACTGCTGGATCCCAGACTGTGAATATTCCCGTTAACATATTCAGGGGACTATAACAGTTGGGTGGATTTTCAGGTCATAAAAGTATCTCTTTGCTGCTTATAAAATGATGCCGGGCATATATTTGTGAAATTTTCTATTCATCTCCTCAGATAGTACTTTTTCAGCTGAAAAAAATGGGACCAAAAAATCTGGTTTCACTGTCTATGCTGTGACAGACAAAATAAGTGAACCCTACCCTACAATTAAGTGATGGCCACCAGCTTTCCCATGTGACATNTATTCCATTTACAGCCAAAATGAAACGTGGCTCTATGTTATGATTTTGATACAGAGAAGCAGTGCAGTTTTGAAACAAGTCCTCTGATTGTCCCCACTTACCACCTCTTGGTACAATTATCTTCTGTGGTTTTGGTTCAAGTTAAATAGATTCTTCTCAGAAGAACTGCAACCAAAAGCTTTGATCTGGGTACATATCCAGAGGACTTAAAATCCTGAAGGGAGGATGGGTGTCTGAACCAGGGATCAATCTGCTAGAGAGCTTTACACCACATGCATAGTAAGCATGTTTTCATCCAGGAAAACAGATGAAGTTTAATCTGAAGTAACAGTGGAACTTCATACGGTGGAGATGTAGGGGCCTGAGTACCAACTACTCTGACCTACTGATTCTCTTCTGTTCTGTTAGAAAACTTTCTTATGTAGACATCGTCAGAGAAAGCAGTTTTTGAACCAGTGGGTTTTCAGTTTTGTTGTAAAACTATCACTGGCCATTCTCTTTCTAATTCTTCTTTCTACCTGAACCTGATGGGATATTGTACTGCATTCTAGAACTGCGCTTGATGGTTGAAAATAAGGTGTGCCACGGAAGATCAAATGGGAAATATTGTCATAGGACAATAGTCTTTCATGCTTCCAGCTCTGCAGGCACAGAACAGATATTAGCTGCCACTATGAAACAAAATTAAATGACATACAAAATGCTGTCCTGTCTTCCTAGTGGGAACGCTCATAGTGGTAACATGTAATTGCTAGTACTCCTGCTCTGGAAGGTCATTCAGGATTGAAACACAGATGTGCTCCCATCTTGTCCTTGGTGTGAGTACAGTTACAGCATGAAGAAAAGGCAGCCTGGTTTAATGGGAGCCTGCTGCTACAGAACACCTGCTAAAGGAAATTCAGGATAATATGTTTGAGTGTTCTGCTACGATGAAAAGAAGATTAAAGGATAAGTGGCTTATACTGTTACATTGACTTGAGCCTACAAAACAAAGTGGCAGAATGTTTTTCTGTGACAGTTTTGATATGCTGTTTATCAGTGGTGCGTGGCTTCCATTTGAGAATTATAGTATTAAAGAAATAGATGGGAAAATGTATTTTGCCCTGTAGGGAGGAATGTATTCCGGTGCAAGAAGAGTGAGAAACATAGAAATCAATGTTCTAAGTAACTTGCTCTGTGACTTCAGGTAAATTACACTTTCCAGGATGTTCAAACATAAGTGCCTGAAATTAAGTAATAGCAGAATTGAAGCTTGGCTAACTAAATAAAATAAATGCAGAAGAGTTAGAGCCCTGCACACAGACAAAACATTTTTCTGGTTGACAACTTCAGTTGTGGGTAAATCCCCACTATTGGGGAGAATTTGCTGCTTTCAGAAAAATAAGTGGTTTTATGCTGTTGTAAGGGAGGCCTTTTGAATTAGTTGTTTGAAACTCCTATTATAAAAATGCAGCAAGTTGCCTATGTAAGAGAGATATGAAGAAATACTAACTGCCTAAATCACGTAGGGAACACTTCCAATTCAGTTTTGTCATCTAAAATTAATGGGACTCTCATCAGCCAGAGAGTGGAGGCACGTCTAACTGCCCCAAATCATTGATGATTTACTACGTAGGTAAGGGGCAGTGTGCACAAATGACCCGTAAATGACATTGCTAAAAAGCACTTTTTTGATGTGCAACATCAACTTCCTCTTGCTAGGATACAGGCATGTGATTTCTGTTTCTGCCTGCCTAGTTCTGCTGTGCTGGAATCCACTTATAAATCCCTTGCTGTTTTCCTTGCAGTGCCAAGGTAGATTCTTTCTTCTAAAATCCATACATGGACTCTCAAGGTCTCATTCTTTGAGATCCAAGCATGCTTTTATTCTCATCCCAAAGATCTGAGTATACCTTTTCTGTCTCCCATTCTCTCACCCGGAATACAAACAGATTTAATTCTTAAAAGGCACACAAACTCTGTTCTTTTCCCCTTTTGTTACTGATAAACTCAATGCTAAGTACAGTTCGTTGAGATGAAACCTAAAGCTTCAGTTAAAATTCTTGTGGAAGCTACAGTCTTGTGTCTCTGTGGACAGCAATGCCCTGATAAAGTGGAAAGCCGTTCTTCCAGACTGTGTTCATGTAATACACTGAACTGGAACATTCTTTCTACCTGGACTTTTTGACACATTTTTCCTTGCTGTCCTGATGAGTCCTTGGCCAATGTGCTGCAGGCTAGTGAGAAGTTTTAATCTCTAGAGCAAGGACAGCATATAATTAAATGCTCATGCACTGACAAAATACTGACAGTTACAAAATGCTCCAGCCACTAACTTGTTGGAGAGCAAGCAATGAGCAAAATGACTTCAATATGCAGAAGAAATTTAGATGCCCTGAGGGAATGCTAATTCAGAGAGATAGTAATAGGGATTACTGGTTGATTTATAATGTGACTTGAAAAGAATCAACAAGACCAGACCTGCTGCCTGTGTGTGCACTTGGCCATACAGTCACAATTCAGGAAGGAAGACATTAACTGTCCATTTTGCCTTAATGCTACCTCTCCTCCTCTGACCTCTTCTACTCAAAGTCCGGGTGGATTCTTTCCTGTGTCTAATTAAACAACTTCTCTGTGACTTCATCTGTCCCTCTAACTTTGAGTTACTAACTTTATGAGTTAGTAATTTGCAGCTCTTGCCCTAGGTGCTGCCTCCTTCTCTCTGAGAACACATACAGCCCACTTCAGTCCGCCATCTTCCTTCTCTATCCTGTAGTAACTGCACTCATTAAGGTCTAGAAAAGTTTATTTGTAGACAGAGCTCCTGTTCTCTTTGCCACCCTGAACTCTTTTGCTTGGATGTATCATTCATAAATAAGTTTTCCTCTGTTCTCCTTTCCATTCCCTCTTTTGCATCTTCAAATTACTGTGGAGTTTCTTCTGGCCCACTTAACCTCCAATTTGGAAAAGGAAATTACACTTTGGCATGTCAGCCTGGAAATACTGCTGACCCTTCATTTAGTATCAGCTGTCTGACATGCTCCATGCTCAGCCCTCTGCTCTTTTGCTTTGCAGTGTTTCTCCTGCCACATTTTATGGGAAAGAGTCAGAAGATGGAAGGATAATCTGTGAGTCACTTGTGCAATGATGACTTGCAGATTTCCTTCTTTCCTTCCTAATTTGTTTCCATCCTGCCAATCTTTTATTTCAGTTTCTTTTTTAAAAGGGGGAGAATTAATTTGTAAAATACATTGAATGCCTCAGCTCTTATTCCGAAGCATTTAAAAAATACTATCCATACTTAGAGCAGAATTTCTCAACTTTCATCTGCAGGGCTTATCTAAAGAATTTTTCTTTCTGTCAGAAAAAATAATCTTATCACAGAGATTTTAGAGCCCTATTCATGACCTCTCAGATGGGGCGATTATATACCCTTTGAACTCTGATTCTCTTATTGGAAGCCAGCTGGAACTTTCTGCTGGTGTGCTCATGCTTTTTTGGTTGTCCCTCCCTGCCCCCTTGTTGTTTAAACTATGTTGGACCATGGAGATACTGTAATCTGATGATTTAGGAAAATAATTTCACTGGAAAATATTAGATTTGTTATTTGGGACCTGGCATGTCTTATTGTGTAAGTGGCTGGTTGACTGGGGAGGTTTAATTTAGTATTGCTCTGGACACATTTTTACTGAAATAACTAAGTATTCTGGAAATCATCTTCAGTTTCTGACTGGGGTTTACAGTTGCTTAGCTGTGTGTATCTATTACTGACTGTCTAGCTGGAGAAGAGAAACTCACAAAAGATAAATGAAAGAGAATATGGTATAGTTTTATTTTAATGTATTTGCTGATAGCTTTGTTTTGAATATATCTTTTGTTTTGATTTAGTTTGATCTGCTTATTAATTAGTTATTGCCATATGTTCTATAAGTAGAATTTGTGTCACTGTTCAACAGTCATCATTTGTCTATAAGACTTAACAACATTTTCAGGTTTTCCACGTTGACATTTTCAGGATAAATATGTTTTTGCAGTGGCTTGGGTTGTTATATAGTCAAAGCTGCTGTCAGACAGAGCTACCCAGGCAGCTCATTCATGGCCTGCGCCATTTCATTACTGCAGGCCTGTGACCTTCACCCAGCTCAGTGACCGTGCCTCACATTCTGATTTCAACCTTCCTCATTTCTGCTCTTCCAGATATGTGCACTACCTCTACCATATGTGATCTGCGAAAGCCTTTTCTGTTCTTTTTAGGGTTTCTCACATAGCCTGCCTAATGCATTTCACTTCTGACCTGTGTAATAGCTTTGCTATTTGAATCACAGGCCTTACTTGAAGAGATGCTGTCACTCCTGTCGAGTCCTGTCAAACCTGATAATAGCCCACAGTTATAAAGAATGCATCCCAAACCACAATTCCCTAGCAGAGCAATTGCTGTCATGAACCTGGATTTGAGGCCATCTCTAAAACATGGAGTTTGTGAAATTAATATAAGGAGACTAAGATGATAACCATCCCAGCTTCTTTCCTTTTCAGGTCTCAGCAGGGAAACTAACTCTTTTGGTGTTGTGATGTTTAAGCAGAACAACAAATGCAAATCCTTTTTATCCTGATAAATGTTTTAAAACATTGAGAGGAAGCTATAATCCTATTCTGGTTTCCTGGGATGGTACCATGGTTTCATGCTACAAAGGTTCGAGTTTTCTGAAGGAATGCAGGAGCAGATCTGTGAACCCACAGGTAATTGAAAACTAACTTTAAAAAAAGGAAAAGAAAAAAGAAATCAATGTAGATATTAAAAATTAGTTACTAAAATAAAGGGGATTATTTGCAGATAATCTCAGAATTTAAGACCTAAAGGATCCTGGTTTTCATCAGGTTAAAATGTGAAAGATCTTAGAAATATGGATTAGGAGATAAAAATTGCTAGGTGACTGATCAACTGACATTCTATCATTCTTCAAGAGAATACTGGAGCTTTCACAGCTCATAAAGCATAATTCTGAAAGGCTGCATAAGTCTTTAAGATTTCTTTAAGAAAGCAAGCTATGAATAATAAAGGACATATTCAACCTCCTATTTTGATTTATTTCTGAAATGTAATATTTTTTATGAAATTCCATAATACATATTGCAGCTGAAGTGAGCTCTTCTTTTTTATTTTATTTTTTTTTAATAGTCTAGAAGTATTATTCACTATCATAAAAATGAAATGTGTAACTTCTAACTGAAGAAGCTTAACATGTTTATGTTGCTAGCAACATGTGTTTGCAAGGAAGAAGCTGCTGAAAGCTGACCCCGTACTGGGAAAACTGGTAATCTCTGAACAGAATCCTAAACAATATAAACATTTTACCACATGCATTTTTAAGGCCATCTCACATATTCTGAGACAATATTTCATTGCACATTGGCAATGTGAATGGGCTTGTGGCACCAAAATGTTGGGCTTTTTCCCAAGGATTCTTCTCTTCGCTCCTCCATGCCCCATGTAATATTTTCTCAAATGGAATTTGTCAACTCCAGTCTCACTTTTGGGGTTTCTTTGGTGATTTTTCATTGACTATTCACAAAGACATCTTGTCAGCTCTCATTCTCTTGGTGAAATTTGGTTTTAATATAGCGTCAAAAGGATTAGCTCATTTAGAGTTCCTTATTATAATCAATTTATAACTATATTCTTATACACTTAAATATGTTACGTGGATATACGTGCACACACACATTTTCTGAAGTAATGAACTACACCTTTTATTTTTCACTTGTGTCAGAATGGCTAGAATGATCTGGAGCTGCACAAAGATTATTATTAAAGATGCCTATTTGATCCCACAATAAAAACCAGCAATAGCCAAATTGGGAATATCTCTCTACTTCAGACACTTGAGTGCAGACAAATAAATGGAGCAAGCTGAGAGCCAGATTTGATAGTGGTGCGTGCCCCTCAAGCAGGAACCAAACTTCAGTGAGAGATTTCCTACAGAGAGAAGAGAATCAAAAACCAAGCGTCAGCAAGCCAACAGCAGTGAGAAGCCTCTAGCTTAGAAACAAAACAAAGCGCTGTTTGTTGTCTTCAGTAATATGATTATCCCAAAGTCGTGCTGACTTGCAAGTCATCATTGTGTCTTTGGGAAGAATGTGCTTCAGTTCACCCACAAGGATAGATCTGATTATCGTAAAAGTCTCTTCTAGCCTTGCAGTACTCAGTAAGATACTAGCTTTGACTAAAATTGGTGGCAGAATTACCGAGTTCAACACAGCCATGGCTTCCTCATCTGACTCCATTTTCTTTATATACGTTAACTATTCTAAAAACAAGAATGATTCCTTATGTCTCAATGGTGGGATGGCTCAATTTATCATATTTAAATATTTGAACAGTTTCAGATGAAGGGTACTTTAAGTATTATTCTTAAAAGTATGTCTCAATTCCTTTTGGATTCACCTAAATGAGTGTGATGATAAAGTCTCCTTACAGCTCTTCACCTACCACATCTTCCCATGGCATTCTTCTGCAGAAACTGGCTGCTCATGGCTTAGATGGGTGTACTCTTTGCTGGCTAAAGAATTGGCTGGATCCAAAGAATTGTGGTGAACAATATTAAATCCAGTTGGCAGAAGATCACAAGTGGTGTTACCTGGAACTCAGAATTGGGGCCAGTTCTGTTTAATATCTTTGTCAATCTGGATATGTCTCTGTCAGTCCCCTCCATCTGGATGAGGGGATCAAGTACACCTTCAGTAAGTTTGCAAACTGGATGAGGGTGTTGATCTGCTTGAGGGTAGAAAGGCTCTACAGAGGGATCTGGATAGGCTGGATCAATGGGCTGAGGCCAACGATATGAGCTTCAAGGCCGAGTGTCAAGTCCTACACTTGGGTCACAACAACTCCATGCAGTGCTACAGGTCTGGGGAAGAGTGACTGCAAAGCTATCTGGTGGAAAAGGACCTGGGGGTATTGGCCAGCAGCTGGCTGAACATGAGCTGGCAGTGTGCCCAGGTGGCCAAGAAGGCCAATGCCATCCTGGCTTGTATCAGGAATAGTGTGTCCAGCAGGACTGGGGAAGTGATTGTACCCCTGTACTTGGCACTGGTGAGGCCCCACCATGACTACTGCGTTCAGCTTTGGGCCCCTCAGTACAAGAAGGACCTTGAGGTGCTGGAGCATGTCCAGAGAAGAGCAACAAAGCTAGTGAAGGGTCTAGAGCACAAGTCTTATGAGGAGCAGCTGAGGGGACTGGGCTTGTTTAGTCTGGATAAAGAGGAGGTTCAGGGGAGACCTTATTGCTCTCTACAGCTACCTGAAAGGACGCTGTAGTGAGGTGGGGGTTAGTCTTTTTTCCCAAGTAAGAAGTGATAGGACAAGAGGAAGTGGCCTCAAGTTGTGCCAGGGGAGGTTTAGATTGGACATTGGGAAACATTTCTTCACTGAAAAGGTTCTCAGGCATTGAAACAGGCTGCCCAGGGAAGTGGTTGAAGTCACAATCCCTGGAGGAATTTAAAAGATGTGTAGGGGTGGTACTGAAGGACGTGGTTTAGTTTGACTTGGCAGTGGCAGGTTTATGGTTGGACTCAATCATCTTAAAGGTCTTTCCAACCTAAACAATTTTATTATTCCTCTGCCTTTCTTTATCCACTTATTTTCATATTTTTATGAACTATATTTTTTGGTAAAGAAACTGTATTTTGTGGTGTGTTGTGAAGTGTCTTGCTGTGTGAAGGTCTGAATCCAGGTGAGACCTCTAAATGTTACTGTACTATTAACATAATGAGCAATACCGTGTTTTACCTAATGTTTATTTAGTCCTGAACTAACATTTAACACTCATGTTGCATCCTTGACACAATATTTCTATGAAAGAAGCTAGAAAATATTTTTAGTTCTACAGCATAAAGAGACAAATTGAGTCAGAGAAATAATAAGATGTGGCTGGTGAGCGGATGGGACTTTGTGATAGAGCTGCGTTCTCAAATCCCGTTCCAGGCTTATGCTGATTTCCCTGCAGCAGCAGCTGTACCACTAAAGTTTCCTTTTAAATGGGAAGCACTCAGTTTATAAAATAATACTCTACTAGCCTGATGGTCTGCATCTGGATATTAAGCTAATTAAGTTTGCTCATCCAGCATTCAGGTCTGGAGTTTGCTGTGTGCCTTATCGCCTCTCTCGTTAGCACATTAAGACTGGCTTTATATTTCTCACACTTTAATTGTATTCGAAGAGAGCTGTTTATATGAAGCCCCAAAATGGATTTGTTTTCCAGTGCTTCTCCTTTGTTGCATATTAACATTTAATTAGCAACAAGATCCTATTACCTCAGCATTAAAAGTGAGAATAACTAAGGGACCTGCTAAATATAAAATTAGATGCACAGTCAACCTTTAATCTGGTCATAATGCTGTTACCTAAATATTATTATAACTCCTATCATGAACTATGATTTGATTGATTTTGAAATGTTTATACCCAGAGTGTCTGGCACAACTTGTTTTTGTGAGTATGATAAAGTCAAAATGTCTGACCTGAAGAGACAGCTACTCCTAACGAGCTTTATTTGGGGTTTTCTTTGGTTCAAGTGGTTGGTCTGTAATGTCCTTCCTTCAGAATGGGAACTGATCTGGAATCTCAAGTTGAACTTAAACCAAGAAAAACAATTCCCTAAGCATACTTTAATCACCCATAAATGTTCTCATGGCTCTGAGCACCATCTTTCAGTGGAATCTGTTTTTGAAGGAGTAACAGGCTTTTCCCTATAGCACAGGAAACGGTGGGTGCATAACTAAAAGGCAGATGTAACACAGAAATCTATAGGAAAATATATTCTTTTGTTCCGTTTTTGGGTTGGGCTGAGAGACAAAGATTAGATGGAAATTTTCACGGTGGGCTGGATAAGGAATGGCAAACGAAAGGCCTCCTGGTAAGCCTGTCCTTCTGCAGCTTTAAGGAGAGCTTTGCTATTTATTACAACTATTACCACAACAGTTAAAAAGGCTTCTGGTAACATGCCCTCTGCAAAATCTTTTGACTATTTTTTCCACTTAGTTTTTGTTGCTAAGTTCTGTTTCTATACATGACATCTCTGTGCCTTGTTTTGTAGTACGATGTCTCAGCAGCAATATTTCATCATGGACAGTTGTTTTGATATTCACGTATTAATATGGCAATGGGCATCTCACAAATCCCTCTATTTTAAATTCGGGCCTGCTGTTAAAAATCATGATTTAAGAATACATGGTAAGGTTGCTGGGAGGTTATATGACATTTTCAGACATGCATCTGAAAACTTCTGACAGCATATAAAATACTTTTGATTCACCTTAGAAAATAATAAAAACTGAGATATTATTTAACTAAAATTTTGATTATGCTTGCCCTTCTAGCTTCAAGTTGAGAAACTGTCTTTGTTATTCTGGTGTGGACTTGGAAGCTAAAATAGTTTGAAAATCACATGGGTGATTTGGTTTTTAGTTTAGGATAGCTCTTGAGAGGATTAGGTTTTGCAACAGTTTCAAACAGTTTGCAAATGAAAGAGGATTTCTTTGGTTTGTATTACTATTTGTTACAACATTTTCTGCAAACATTATTTTAACAAAAAACTTGTATTTTGAAAAACTTACACTCTCCTTCAGCAAATTTTTACCAGTATTTTCTTTTTCTTGGAAGAAAAAGCAAACAAAGAATTTAATTTTGAGTCTGGTTAATCTGAAACAAAGTTTTAAATTGTGCTGAGCTGAATAGGAACATATTCCCTTTGAGTTTATTTGCTGTTAGTTTCCTGAGCTGGTTTTATGCCTCCCAAGAGAGGTAGTTGGGGTACCTGCTGCTTTCTTCCTCCTGTAGGGACCAGCCTTGGTCTACAACACGCTCACAGCCTGTTCTCTGGTTGTACACTGAGTGTTCCATCACGGGAGATGTAATCCCTTGAGCATGGCCTGTCACGTGTGACTGACGTGAAACACCAGAAACACACCTAAGCGGCCATATGACAAGTTTCAAGAGTTCACAGGAATATTAATCAAACTTAAAGAGTTTTCTTTTCAATGGATGGTGTTAAATACAAGTAGTTCAACAATTAGAAACCTTTTTTTAACATCTTCCCAGTAATTTGGAACAATTGCTGGAAATATTTAATTACTAAAGCTTTATCCTTCAGCGTGGATTACATACTAATGTGCCCGAGAGGTGGTATTTGTTTGTCATTCGGAGTGAACAAGTATGAAAAAATAGATGTAAGAGGAACCACATTTACCGGTATGAAATCTTGCAACACAAACTAGAATACCTATTAGAAAAGGTAAATATAATTCAAATTCCTTTGACCACCTGGGCTCTGCTGCCTTGGCAGGTAGGCTGCAATTTCTGAAGCACACAACTGCTGTTAGTGTATTGATTTTTGTGGTTAGTTCAGTGACAAGCTACTCTTGGGACTTTTCTCTTTCCTCAGATGTTTGCCAACATTATTTTTATTGTGTATTAATTAGGTTCTCCCATTTATTCAACTCTTCAGCTCTGTTGCTGGGACGGATCTAAAGCTTTTCCACTAGGCAACAAAAAGCAAGCAGACTGAAAACTGCTAATTCCCTGAGAATACATTTTTCTCTGCATTTTAAGAGCTCCTTATTAGTTCTGGCCCAAAGTTAAAACTTCTGACCAAACACCAGAAATGCATTCAAGATTTGCTTAGGGGTGAACCCACTTGAAATTCAAGAGGGAAAACACTGAGCATGGCTTGCCACACATCTGCCTGCCGTGTGCATTAACTATGAAAAGCTTATAGTTTGTGACCCAAGTGACTCCATGTTTTCCATCTGTTGTTGTCATGCTGTAGCACTGCTACTGTTAGTCATAGAAGATGTCCTGTGGTTCTCCTTAAAAAGGCCAAACTCACCTGCTGCAAAGACAGGTGGGATTAGTAGGTGGCCTTATTTGGACACAAGGAGACAGATTTAAGGAGAATACTTGACAGCTTCCAGCTGATCCCAATACTGGCCAGCTCAGGTACAGATATGCATAGCCTTCATGTTAAGACACCAATGGAAGCAAATAGGACAGTTCCCGTTCTATAGTGTATGAACCAGTTTAAATGACTTTCACATACTAACATATTCCTGAGTTACCTATTTGACGAATCTCCGTATCTTCCTTCAGTTTTGTATGCCTTTCTCTGCCTTTTTTAAATTTATCCTATCTAGGTTAGCTGTCCTGATTCCTGCTAGCACAAAGTATGTTCTGTCCATTTGGCTTTTTTCTGTTTTAGTGCAATGTGGGCAGTGGTTCTGTGCATATCATTTTAATTTTACTGTTCTCTCTCATGAGCTGTTGTTGAACAGTTTTCATCATCATGGTGACCTGATTCTACCCTCAATGAACTAGACTTGTTTGCAAAACTAGAATGTGGGGACCAGGACTATATTCCTTTCCAAATAGGTTATTTGGAAAACAATAACTTTTTCTGCCTCCCTAAACAGGTGAGAAAAGAGGAACCAACTGAGAAACTCTTCAACAGACAGGAAAATCTTGTGCTTGTGTAGTTATGTAAAGATCAGATCAGATTTAATTTAGGTATTTGGAATGAAAACATCAACCTTCATGATAGTTTAGAAACAACGTCCTCTTTGATATTACAGCTCTCCAGATGTTCAAGTTGAGCAGAAACACCTGAGAGTGGACCCCAGGTTTTCAGTCACTTTAACTGATCAAAAGAAGTTGAGTTACTTCTGAATAAGACAAATGAAATGCCTGGTAAAGTAAACAAAGCAGACAGCAAGGTGGAGATTTTCAAAGCTGCGTAAGAGATCTGGGGTGCCAGAACAGGTAGTTTTGAAAAACTCTATCTTAAAAGTTGTCAAAAAGAAAAAAAAAAAAAGGAAAGGAAAAGAAATTGTGTGAGAACCTGAGCAGACCTAGTCCTCAGGCTTCACCTTTATATTTCTGGTTTTCTTAATAGATCTTCTTTTCTTTCATATCAGTGCTGCAGCAGGACAGTTGGTGTTGGAGGTGAAGCAGGATCCAGCGAGTGTCCTTCTATACCCTCCCCCTGGGGGCCTCTTCTGGCTCATCCTCTCCCCTCTTGCTGTGTTTCCTAGCTGAGACCTGAGCTGTTGCATTGCAGGAGCTCCCTCACTGTTCTATTACTAATTTGTGTGCAGAGTCCTAATTACAATTTACCAAAATGTTTTTCCATTTTCTATCCATCATGTTCTAAGTCTATAAAAGAGTGGGTGAGAAGACTTGTCAGTAAGTCACACCTCTTCCATTTTTTAAGCTGTATTTTTAGTTGACTGACTCAGATGGACTTTTGCTGTCAGAACATCAAAAAAGCCTTACCCAGTGTGTGTATCTCTTTCCATGATCAGTCATTTTGAATTCAGGATTTGAGTTCATGAGGGAATGTACTTGTATCCTCAACTTACTGATTTTCAACTTCCATGTTGTTTCAGTCTCCTGAAGACTGAGGGTAGGTTTCATGAAGCTGTGAATATGACATATTGCAACCTTACCAGTTGCTTCTTCCAATAAATAGTTTCAGTAGTAAGCATTTGTGGTATGTGGCCTGACTGCTGTTGATATGCAACCTGAAATTTATCTCTAATTATATTACATGTACTGATGAGTCTATGGTCCCTGCAATGACCATGAACTTTTTCATTGATCAAATGATTTATCTAGGCAGGTAAAAGAACTTGGATACACGATAGGATATGGAAGAGAAATCTGTTGCTACTTGTGTTTTATTGCTCTCATCATTCCTCCATTTTTTACAATGCTGCTGGGTTTTCATTTGCAGTGTTATGTGGCATTCTTTAATAATGCTCTATGTAATTGACAAACATCTGTAAACTGTTTTCTCTGGAAATAATAGTTTTTTCTTATCTTTCGATTGCCTGCTTGCATATATCCACAGTCACCCATGCATTCTTACGCCCACCCGCACACAGCAAATGCACCTGCGTGAACACACAAAAAATTCTTTTTGTGGAAGATGAAACTACTAGAGAGCCTTCCTTATCTTTATATGCCAATCATTCCACATAAAGGTGTACCATCTTTTTCCAAGATGTATTCTAAAAAGCTGCTTCGAGTTGAAAGCCCGGATCTGAACACTCTGAAGCTGGAAAAACTCAGTTTCTGATCTGAAACTTTGCAGCAAATGCAGTTTTCAATTCAGAGGCTCAGTGTGAAGTTCTGATGTGAGGAGCTGCTGTTTCCCAAGTGTGTGTCATTCTTCATTGAAGTCACTTCCATTATGGTCAGAGTGCCTTAAATGTTTCATGCTGTAAACATCCCTAACAGGAAACAATTCATTCCTCATTGATCTTTTCTGGCAGCTTGCTTCCTCCCTCCAGTGGAGTGGAGAAGTGCACATTTGGGTTCTCCTGCCATATTGCTGGCTATTCAAAACCAGTATTGACATTACTGACACTTTACGGAGCCTATCCACCAATGGGAGTTAAGGCCCGAGCGTTTCATGTCTCCTTAGCAGTTGTCACAAAGAGGAACAAAATGCTGATTGAGTGATTGAAGGGACAGACCTGACTCCAGCTGTCCCAAACAAGGTAACACGAACTGTGCAATATCACCATACTGCCTTTATTTCTTTGATCTAATCTTTTTGCAGCCTCTTAGGAGTCAGTGAAATCCACTTCCGCTCTTGTTCTGTCTTCGGTACCAAAGTTCTAGTACATTTTGGCCGAACTCCATATTCTCTCTCCTGTGTATACTTTGTCTTGTGTTCCTATATGTTAAGAAATGCCTGTTACTAGAGTCTTTGTGGTTATCTTTGTTTCACAAGGTTTTTACAAGCGCATCGCTAGCTTTGGTGTCCAGTAAAATATGAAAGTGCAAGTCCACTTACTACCTGCTGTGGCACAATATGGAAAGTAGCAAAAGAACTGAAAGCTAGGGTGAAGAAACTTCAGTCTTCATTTCTCTGCTTCTAGGAATCGTAGAAGGTCACTGGCGTGACCTTCAGAGGGGTGTGTTCCCTGCAAAACCTGACTTGTTTCTAAGCTGAAGTGAACACAGGAGTTTGTGCTGATTTGGCCAACACAGGATGCTCTCGTTAGAGCAAATTACCTCTGAGAGGGGGCTCCTGCTGCAGGTTCTCCCCAGGCTGGGACAGGGGCCACCTGGGCTGTTGCACTGAGAATCAGAAGGCTGCCCAGGTGTCTCCATTTCTATTAAAGGTGCAGAAGAGCTGCTTCTCCCTGGGGCAGTGTGGGATAGGAGTGTGGGTTCCTTTTCAGACAGACATTGGCTGAGTGGCAGCTCCCTGGCCCCTCTGCAGGAGCCCCCACGTGAGTATAGCATCTGACTAGTAATCTCTGAGGTAGGATGTTTCCTGCAGTTTGTGTTCTTCTTGTTGGGATTGCTGGTACTTTGCCTGTTAGCAGCCTTTGGTTCTTATATGTATTTCTGGTGTATGTTTAGTTTATGGCAAGCCTATATTTTTCCTGTGTTATGTTCCATTTACAGGTATGCCTCTGTACAGGCTTCACAGTGAATGTTAGCAGCATCTCTGCTTGTGTATGCAACAAACGGGTTGGGGAGAGGATACCATCCACACTAGTGAGCACACTGCTTGATGTGCTGCTAGCTAGTGGCTCTCACAGCCTTTGTTGAGTAGTGGTATATTGGTTGGAAGAACTGTGACTGCCAAAATGTAGTGCTAGCAGGTACATCTGACCTGAAAATTATACTATAAACTGCAGGGCAGCGTGTGTTATGTAGACAATTTCAGTTAACCTCTCTTCAAAATCTATGTAGCCCATTAAAATGATGAGATGCCAAGTTGTCAGGTTGCCAGTCAAACTAAAAGGGTTTCCATCTAACAAAGTGGACCCATTTGAAAAATATTGTTTACTGAAATTCAGCACCTTTGAATGCTGCATTAAAGGCAGCTGTCCTGTGAAGCAACTCCACAACAAACAGAGTTGAGCCTGGCAGATGGAAGCTTCCTCAGTAATAAAGAGAGTGTGAGACAAGTACAGTTTGTGTGTTAGGAATGCTCGAGGGCAAAGGGTAGGGAGGGTGATACACAGTGGGTGGAAGGTGCATGACCTCCATTACAGGTATCTCTGCTGATTTACAGAAGTCTTTTCCGCCTGTGCACTGTGTGACTTCTCATAGGCATCAAGGACTTTGTGCAGCTATGGCTGGGCCATTCAGGATCATGGCTACCTAATGTTGTAGTTGTGTTTCTTGCCAAGTCGTTTACATGATCATGACTGTGCTATAGATTTAAGGTAATGCAATGGGGGTGTCTGTAGTGGATGCATTTTAATTGTGGTATGAGAGTGCAGGTTTAAACCATTCCCAATTATTTTCCATGTGCTCATAGGGCTCTAAGCTCAATAGCATTAAAGCTGATTTACAGAGAAGCCTAAGGAATTCAACAGCATCATTTTTTAATTGAATTAACCCATTAGTAACTGCAAACACACTCCTTGTTCTGTCTTGCTCTTCCAAGGTCAAGATTATTCATACTAGCCATGAAAATGATTCTGGGACAGTTTCAGGCTATGAGGAACATCTGAAGGATGTCATACTGCTCAGCATATGCTAGCTAGAGCCACTACAGCTGTGCAAAGAATGAAGTATGGAACAAAGCAGGAGCAGTGTATGTTGAACTTATCTTGGCAGGTCTTGGATCTGTTACCCTCCTACCTGTCTCAAGTAGGTGTGGGTTATTCTTTTCTATTAAAAAAAAAAAAAAGCTAATATCTCTGAAATCCCAAAGGAAGTCATTTGGAACGCTTAAGGAAGCTGCTTCAAATTGGTAACTTTGCAGCATTTCCACCAGCGCGCCACTTCATTATGTAACATTGTTGGGTCATACTTCCTGTATTTACAAGTGCAGTCAGATCCTTGTATGAACTATAATTCCTGGCTATAAGGAAGGCAGTTCTTCCTTGTGGTGTTGGAGAATTGTTACCATCTCTCAGAAGGGCCTGGGAGTGGCCATGTAGATGCACAACAGCTGGGGAGCAGAGATCAAGGCACATGCCCTTCTAGAAAAGTCGTGTTAAGGTCACAGTATGTTGCAAACTTGAAGAAACTCTGAACAAAAAAAAAGTTCAGGATGGTTGGTAGCATGGAGAGAATGTTGCAGGGCTTTTGTTTTGTTTGAGGATAACAAAAAAAATAAAAGTAAAACTGTGCCAAGTTCCCATTTCAATAATATGTTACAACCGGAAGACTAGAAAAAAAATCTGATGCCTTGAAGAGAGAATATTCTATCGTTTTAGATAGAATATTAGACTATTAGAATTTAGAAGGCCAGAGAAAAAAATTTTTAGTGATATCAAATTCACTTTCACTTTAAGGAATGATGGGCATATAAAATAGCAGCAGAATTTACCAGTAAATAACTATTCTACTTTCATACATGTAGGCAGCCACACACCAGCTGATCTGATCAGACGTATTTTTGCTAAAAACGTTGGAGAAATTTAAAAATGAAAGCAACTCTATCATTTCAAAGGAAAGCAACAAGTCTAAGATATTAAATATAAGTGTAGTTTGGAAACCTGATTTTGACAGAATATTGAGTTTGGTTCTGCTTAGTGGGTTTTTTTGTTTGTTTGTGGGTTTTTTTTTCTTTTTAAGTACTTATGTCATCTATTTAAGTACTGGAGAACTTGCTAGCACCATCTATTGGATGAGAAATTCTTCTTAAATCTAATTTTTCCTGTTAATTTCTGTACAAAAAAGGCGTATTTTCATCGCAAGCTGAAATATCTCTAAACAGCTAGCTTTCAACAGGCCATTTCATTTAGTCTGTCTTTCAATAAATATAGTAATTGAATAATTAGTTGCCAGAACTGAGAAAGATTAGTGTTTCATTGCTGCAGTGTGAGGGCTTGCATATACTGGGAGTATATCTCAAGCTGCTGATCATTTAGAAAATTCTCACGCTGAGCACACTACTACTATGGCTGTTGCTTCGTGGGGACATGAGGAATTACTTGGAGCTTAGCGCATCCATTATTTTTGCCAAAAATTGCTTGTTGTTAAACCATTTGCATTCATCTTTACATAAAAGGTATTCAGAAAAAAAAACACCAACCCTCCTGCCTGAGCTGATTTCTTTGAAAAATCCTTACGCTGAGTTAAAGCTTTAGCTCTTCAGTAACTATATTTAAAATAGAGCTATGCTTTTCACTTCTTTTTTTAAATATATTATTTATCCTTCCATATACATGAACACAACTGTTCACGAAAGGCATAAAGAACAGTTATTTATTTCCATTCCTACTCTCTTGTTTCTTCCCTATTAACATTATCTCCTTGGTAACACATCCCATGAATTGTCTATGATATGCCGGTTACTGCAGATCATTTAGTGTCTTGCTACTTAAATGTATTTGAATTTTGTCTGTGAGATCCCACCCTAAATGATGAACAACTTAAGTTTTTTTTTTCCTCCCATCTTTACTGAGTGTTTTCTCCTGAATTTTTGTCTTTACTGATCCCGGGTGTAATATGACCCCTGCTTCTGAAATGAATGACAGTGAACTTAATTGAGCCAGAATTTCTGAAAATATTTTTCTGTTTCAATCCTATTCTCCTCCCCCTCTCCTCTATCCTGGTAAGGCCACCTTTGAAGTATTGTGTCCAGTTCTGGGCTCCCCAGTTAAGAGGGACAGGGAAATATTGGAAAGAGTCCAACGGAGGGCTGTGAGGGTGATTAAGGGACTGGAACATCTTCCTTACAAGGAAAGGCTGAGAGACCTGGGGCTATTTAACTTGGAAAAGAGAAGGTTTAAAGGGGATCTAGTCAGTGTTTATAAACATCTGAAGGGTGGACGTCACGAAGATGGGGCCAGTCTCTCTTCAGTGATCCTCAGTGATAGGACAAGGGGTAATGGGCACAAACTGAAACACAGGAAGTTCCACCTCAACATGAGGAGAAACTTCTTTACCATGAGTGTGACAGAGCACTGGAACAGGCTGCCCAGAGAGGTTGTGGAGTCTCCTTCTCTGGAGACTTTCAAAACCCACCTGGATGTGTTCCTGTGTAACCTGCCCCAGGTGAACCTGCTTTAGGCTAGGTGATCCCAGAGGTCCCTTCTGACCCCTACTATTCTGTGATTCTATTTGATATCTAAAAATGTTCAGATGCATCTTTTTAGTATACCAGGTAATACCTCATCAAAGTGTATGTTTATGCATAAACTTGACAAAAAAGACTGTGACATCATTTTTTTTCCTCTGCAGTACTCTTGTGAAAGAGCCTACTGACTTTTGTTTTAAATATTTGATAATGTGTAATCAGAATCCATCTGAGCCTAAACCGTTACCACTTTTAATATCATTTATAGCTGATAAGGTTTTCTCTTTCACAGGGGTCTGATCAGACATTTATATGTAATTTTTGGAAAACTATGGAGGCATATATATATTTCTATAATATGTACGTTCTATGCAGGGATCCTCACAAGTGATGAAAAACTAGTTAGTCATTTCATAGAATCACAGAGTAGCTTGGATTAGAAGGTGCTGTTAAGGGTCATCTCGACCACCCCTTCTGCAGTGAGCAGGGACATCTTCAACTAGATCAAGTTGCTCAGAGCCCTGTCCCACCTGACCTTGAATGTTTGCAGGGGTGGAGCTTTTACCACCTCTCTGGGCAATCTGTGCCAGTGCTTCACCACCCCCATTGTAAAAACTTTCTTCCTTATACCTAGTCTAAATCTACCCTCTTTTAGTTTAAAAGCAGGGCCCCTCAGGCTCTGCAATAAGGTCTCCCCAAAGCATTCTCTTCTTCAGGTTGAACAACCTCAACTCTCTCAGCCTTTCTTCATAGAAGAGTTCCATCCCTTTAATTATTCTTGTAGCCCTTCTCTGGACCCAATTGATGGGATAATATTAATCTCTGTGAATTTCTAAATTGATTTTGATATGGGCTACTTGAACTTGTTAGTTTCAGCACCAAAGAGAAAAGACCTTTAACTTGTCAGAAAAAAAAAATCAATTGTATTCCACAGATCTTTCATCTATTAAAAAGTGGTTAAATGGCTTCCCAAATACATACATGGACACAGAAATTACATCCAGGCCCTAAAAAACTGTCCATCTGGAACCAGCCCTCTTCTATGAAAAATTTTGGCTTCATTGATTCAGAATTTTCTAGTAATAAGAAAACACTACATTAGCTAGTTAAAAAATGACTTAGCTCTAAATAGCTCAGTGGATCCCTTTATTTTATAGTAATGAACATAGGTGGAGAAGAGAAGATACTTGGTTCTGTGAAGCAGGAGTTCTGGCTCCTGTGGCAGCCGTCTCCTTTGGTGTGCTCTGTCCAGCCATGCAATACAGTCCAAATGAGCTCACAAAATGACTGGTCACTAGCAGCAATGCTGTTTTTAATAGATGTTTTATAATAGAAAATGGAGATAATAATGGAAGTAATATTTGTAAAATACATCAGCTCAGTATTCATGAAGTGGAACTCTAGCCAGTGCAGACTTCAGAAATGCAAACTGTCAAAACTATGCGGTAGGGAGCTGGAGATGTTGCAGAGGACAACTTCCGTAATTTAATGCAGAGATAATCCTGGTGAGATAACTGAGTATTGGCTGTGTTAGGGGAAAGAAAGCTTGGCATGAATAACCTGCTAATAAGACTTGTATGTCTGAGGTGCTAAAAGCAGCTTAACCTGCAACTGTCCATGTGTGGCTCTGCCTCCGTGTGGGTACATACACAAATGGTGACAGCGAATACAAATGAATAGGCCAACTCCGTTGTTAATGTCAAGAAGATTAGATTATGTTGAGGTACTCCATTTATCTCACCTGATGTATTCATTGCTGATAAAACTGGCATTTGTCTGTATACAAGGCATCAAAGAAAACGACAATAGTTCTTGGCAAATAAATGAAGAAATCACTCCAACTTCAATATTAAAAGGTTGGGGTAGTGTTGTCAGTCTCAGGTGTCTGAGAAGTTTGGTACTTATCCATGTAGTATTAAAGATGTTGTACTTAAAGATACAGTTTTGACAAATGAAAGGCTTATGCATTTATTTGCTTTGTCATTGTCAACATTTTCTATGAGTGGTGATGAAATCCATCATTCCAGTAACTTGCATGATGACTCCTGTGGACACATTTCACTGATCTTTATTTCCTTAGTGAAACTGGGCTTACAAAAATAGAGGTTTGCTTCCAACTTAGGAGAAACATTTGCCCAAAATATGGGTGCCTTGGTATGCAAATATAATATTCAGTTATATTTATCCTTTGTGACTGGCATGGTGGTCTATGTGTATGGGAAGAAGAGAAAGTGGAAAGAGCAGGATTGACAAAAAAAATAATTTTTAGTCTTTTTAGTCATTGTTCTGCCACATAGATTAGAGAAGATTAATAAACCACTCTGAGGACAGGCATTTAAGTAAGATAGCAACCCATGAATCTCACTTCTAAATAGCCGGGGAGCCCAATATTTTGGCTGCAGCAAAGCTAGTAAGAGGAACATCGGATTCTTTTGTTCTCAGAAGACTTTTTGAGATGTATAAACTAGGCCCATGAAACCTGGTTGCTCTGAACTTAGAGGAAAGAGCCCAAGTGTTTAATGTTTTGAGTAGGGTGCCCAAAATCTGTGCCAATACTTCTCAGGCACGACATGAATGGCATGGTGATCTCGCAACTAGGAAAGGGAGTGGAAAGAGGCATGTTAGTTGCTTGGAGAAAAAGTTGTTAATACAATGTAGGCAAGTTGAATTTTTATTGTATTTGCAAGTTTTCTGAACTTGCTTATTTCCTCTTAGCTGACATGTCTAAATTCTTCATGTCAATTATCCCCAATGATGAGGAAGGCGAGAAGGGGAAATTACCCTAGCTGTCAGCACAGAGAGCTGTGCTATTGACAAAGAGCATTTACCAGACCTGTTTAAAGGTTGTTTGCTTTATCAGCCACATTGGCTGTGTTATAAAAGAGATACAGTAATCATCCACGCAAGCTAAAAATGGCAAATATAAAGCCTTTGATGGAAACAGACACTGTTATTAGGTTACACATTTGTAGCAGGATTTTCTTATTATGATATCACCTCTTTCAAGAGGATAAAGACTGCCCAGACAGCAGACTTAGATTGCAGGCTTTACTCCCTTTCCCCTGCCAAGGCAGGAAGACGGTGGGTAGAACAAACCCTGAGGAGCTGGAGTTTGGCTAAGGATGAGCACTGATGTAATGTGCTACTCCAATACACCTCCTGGGTGTGAGAGAAATCTGGCCCCACATCTCTGTAGGAGCCCTTATCATGGTTTCTCTCTTTTGTTTTCTTTTTCTTCTTCTTCCTTCCCCCCAAATAGTAAATTGCCTTCAAATTTCAGGAAACCCTTTTGGTACAAGATAGCTTCGTTTTTTATCGCTAGTTGCAAGAGAAGTTAGGAATCTGGCCTTCACACATGCAAAAAACTTGCAGTGTACTGAGCATTGTAATACTTTCAAAAGCACGCAGACTTTGTTTTCTACTGAGCTTAGTTTCAAACCTTAGCACAACCATTAGAGTCGAGAAGTTGGTTATTGTCATTGAGACAAGTTTGACCTATCATAATTTCATCAAAGCCCAATAGGAAATGTGCTATGGACTTGGGTGTCATGACTTGGGCAAACAACTTTACATCTGTACCTGAAGGATTTAGCCTGAAAGCACACTTAAATTTGGTAATCTGTGTGTGTGCGCGCGCATGTTATCCATGTGGATTTTGCCTATGTTTTTATATTACTCGGAAGGTGTTCGGATAAGTGAAAAAGATTTACAAAGAAACCTGAGAGGATAAGCTCACAGGGGTACCATAAGATTATAGTTTGTATGAGTGGCAAGTGAAAGGGCTTACCCAGGTGTCAGAGAGGATTTAAAGAGCATTAATGGGAATGAAGAAATTGGGTCAGATGATCTGCATCCCATGCAACAAGGACAAGACACCTTACTGCCTTCCAGTTTCAGGAACTCTTCTGAGGGCAGCGCTTTTAGAACTGGGGATTTTAATCTAGGCAATATAG
Organism: Eurystomus gularis; assembly: GCA_013400335.1. Taxonomy (NCBI): domain Eukaryota; kingdom Metazoa; phylum Chordata; class Aves; order Coraciiformes; family Coraciidae; genus Eurystomus; species Eurystomus gularis. The sequence continues at coordinate 249,257 of VZZY01019311.1, forward strand.
TTATTGGTTTTCATCAGGAGTCTCAACAACATGAATGTACAAACATGTTTCCCTGGCAGAAGTTACACTGATGCTATGCAAGACAAGGGTTAACCTAAGGTGACAATCAAAGCTTCACAGAGCCTTCTTACAAGACTGTTTAAGGGACAGTTTGGGTCAAGTCCAAGTGTGTTAGTGTAAATAAAAATATTTACATTTTTGTCTTTAGTTTTAAGATATTTCTAGTCATGTACAGTAAAGCAGTCGTAGCTGCTGTTCCGTTCAGCTCTCTGTTTAGAGGAATTCCCCTGTTACATACTTAGGGCTGAACAGAATAAGTTGTCCAAGTTCACATCCTTAGTGGACTGAAATAATTGTTTTGTAAATGTTTTAAATACAAGCATAAAGTGCTCTTTGGCTTACAAATTGTCCTCAGATTAACATCAGGACATGTCAAGTAAATGTTCAGCATATGGAAAAATTGCCATGAATAGTCAAGGTACACCACGAAGGTAGGCAAAGCAGAACCATGTTGGCTCGTGTGTTGCAGGGAATGTGGGCAGGCAATCAGTCCTCTTAAGCAGAATAAGAAACTGTATAAGAACCTGATTTCCAAATTTTTCACTGGGGATAGCAAAATAAAATATTAACACTGTTTGCCTCTCACTACATTGACTACAGCTATGCCAGTGACAGCTTTCTTGTTAGCTTCGAGTTAATACTAAATTAATGCTTCTTCCATTTGGACTTCCTGAGTTGCTGGAGACCTAATAGTGTGTAGAGATGAGTTTCTGTCTGTAAGTGATACCTCAGAACTGGTCAAAAAGACAGGAGCTTTGTGTATATATATATATATATGCGCCAATCACATTCTAATTCAAGAAAGTAAATTCCCCTGCTTGAGTTTTTGTGAAGTTACAGCTGCACACTGTATTGACTTCTAGTCCTAAAACGCTACGCGGCATTCTTTCCTGGTGGTCAGGACCTCTCTTCTGAGTGCAGGCACTTCCTGGGAAGGTCCTCATGCCTGGACCCTCTTTAGCAGAGGACATTGCAGTTCCCCTCTGCCCAGACTCAGCACAATGCATCTGTTGTTGCTGAATTTACCACCCTGTAAATGTTCATAGTTTCTTTCTAAAATAAAGATTTTAATGAAGAAAAATGAAGTATAATGTAAGAGGAGGATGGTTTTAATAAATTAAGGTATTCCTACACATTGAGCTTTCCTAAGATTCTTAAAGCCTCTTTATAGTTAGGAAGGGCATGTTTGTTCAAGAATCCTCATGAAATGTCTGAGGACATCGGCTTGTTTGCTGTGAGTGTGTCCTGGAAATTGCTGTCTGCCAAGATCAGGTACTTTGTATTAAAACCTTGCCATAGCCTTTGTTGCTTCTTCCCATGTATTTTGACAGCTGAGCAGTATATTAGTTAGCCTCACACAGGGTTAAATCATAACCACAGCCTTTGCATCATCTCAGGTATTTTTGGAGATGATGTTAATGAGCTTATTGACCTTCTTCCTGCCAATATGCAGCTCAGTCTGTCTTGAACCAACTACTCGTGTACGTACAGTTAATCCCCTTTACTATAGCCACTTTGCACCCCAGAGGTAATATATTTCAAGGAAGAAGGCAATGATTTCTGGAAGTATATTTTGTAAGATAGTTTAACATTTTTTGAAATAAAAGCTGCTGTTTACTCTGCAGCACTTATCTGAAAGTATGCAAGATCTTCTGAGAGTATCTATAAATCCTCCTCTTCCCAGCATTGCTAGTGGGGCTGGAAATGGAAACAGAAGATGAGGATTGTAGTCTGCTAATGTCTTTGTCACTTGGAGAGTAGTCTACTTTGAAATCTAGGTGAGGCTACATCTTAAAGCTCTGTGGGGAGTGCAATAATTTGCGGGCAGGAAGGGCTCCTATTATTTCTTTAATGAACATATTAGCCCCGTCTACTCCAAATGCTCTTGTTGGTTTTCAGATACTTGCATACATTTTTTTTTTGGTGAAACTTTCTCTGTTTGGGTTTACTGTCTGAGAAGCTTACTCTCTTATCATAATGTTTTGTTATTATAGGTAGAAACGGTATAAAGGGGAAGGGAGAGAGTAAGTAAAAGAGCATGGCTAGCCAAAGTTTCTTAGGTTTTTTATTGTTCAGTGTGCAGAGTTAAAAAAAAAACAAAAAAAAAAAACCAAAACCAAAACAAAAACCCACAAGCCCCCCCTTTTTTTTTCCCCGTGCTGGTGAGGTAAATACATGCAGGCCTAAGACAGATGTTCAGAACTCTGTGTTGTATGAGAGGATGTTAGTCCATCATATTTGTATTCACACATGAAAGATTAAGATCCATTGAGAACATTTAATCTGACCTCTGGAATGAGAGCATTTACTCTGACCTCTGGAATTACATGGGCCACAGAATTTCACTAAGTGATTTCCTCTATCAAGTCAGGCTTAAACTAGAATATACCTTCTAGGAAAGGAGTCTGTGCTTGATATACGGCACCAATCGGTAGAGAATCATTGTGCCTTGCTAGTTTGCTTCAGTATTTTGTGTTTTGCTTGTTGTTTTTTTTTGTTGTGTTTTTTTTTTTTTTCCTTGGTTATTTGAATTATGGCACAGGGATTTGTGAAAAGTCCAGAAAGGATGTCCAGGGCAGTGGTTAAATCTGCTGTTGAAATTTGTACCAATCTAAAGCAATAATTATTTCTTCCGGTTTCTGGTCACTGTTTGGTTTATCTAAATGAGATACATTCATGCCTGTAAGAATATTTGTAATATGGTTTGTTTTCTTGACTAATAACAACAACATAACTAGAAACAATGACTCCCAACTGCCCCCAAAATTTTACATTAAGTTCTGCGTGTCATTTGTCTGGATTTTGACAGCTTTTTTTACTTCCGATCTTATGTCTCTTTTGACTGTTTATATGATAACAAGCTGTTTTGTTGGACAAGAAACACCCTTTTATGTCCCGTGGCATCCTCTTAATCTAGCTTGCTGTATCTGCATAGTCTATTAAATTACTCAATAAATCCATTAATGAGATAATAAGTAGAAGATTATGTATACCTCTTCCTCCAAGTGCAAAATGCCTCCTTGGGGGGCTTATTTAACTTCCTTGTAGTATGTTTTGGTAGGTGTTTTTGGCTGGTTTGTTTTTGTTTCAGATTTTTTTTTTCAAGTGAATGGAAATAATCCCACTATTGTTAAGTGACCCCTAAGGCACAGAGGTGTAGATATCTACCTAGGATTCTGCCTAAATCCTTAAAAATATTGGTGTTTTCCAGATGGTTACAAGGAGGCGAATAAAAGCTCCAGGAAGTAGGCAAAACATATAAAGTCTTTAATGGTTTGAAGAATAAAACTCCAAGAAGTATTTGGAATTTGCTTACCAAAGTTTTTCAGACCTATTTTCAGCTGTTTGAACATGTTGACTCTTACATAAGATTCATTCAGAATATATAAATTACTCAGTAAATATTCCCAACTGTGAAAGAATCATATTTTCACCCATTTTGTTTGTCTTTTACATTCTAAAACAGGCCACAAGAGCACTTCACATATATTTCTGTAACAGCCATATGAAATTCTAGCACTAATTTCTAAGCCTACATCATGTCTTAATAACATTGCAGGGAAGTTAGGACTTGGGCAGAGGGAGATGTACTATTTGATAAACGTGTGTATAAATTTAAATAAGCTCTGCGTCTTGACAAGTGAGCATGGTGGTTGGGTTTTTTTTTGTCATGTCTGCTACTCTGTAAACCTATGGCTGTGCTGATGAGCTTTGTCATATAACTCCTTGATCACCGAGTTACTCTGTGATTTATTTAACTACAGATATATCTGTACTACCTTTGGTAGCTGTGCGGGAGTTTAGGCTTGGCTACACAGAGCAAAGTTCACTTTTATCCAGCTGTCTGGAGAGGAGAAGGTTGTACTTAAACCCAACATTATGTTCCCAAATTTCTCTGCCATTAGTCTCAAGTGCAAGACGGAGCTTTCTAGTAACGTAGAATAACTGTGTTATCTCTAGGTTGTTACAAGATGTTGAGGGTGCAGTAATGGTGCTGACTTTGCACAGGTGTAGCTCAGTCTCCTTATGTGGGCAAAGTTGCAGCATCCAAAAAAGGATTTTTTTTTTTTTTAAATTAATTCCCCCTCTAGATCACTGAAAACTACTGAACACTTAAAAGGATATATTATGTTTTATTGAGTTTGTTACTTCTTAGCTTCTTTTTAGCTTTTCTAATTTTAAGTATAACTGCAGTATGATTATGCATACTGTTGAAGATCAAGTCTCTAAGAACCCGAGGAGGCATGATGGGGCAACAGATTTCACTCTATAATGTTATGTCTGAAATCATGCAGTGTAATTAAGGTTAGCCTGGTCTACTTAAGTTAGAGAAAGCTCTTTTGCTATACTTTAATATGTAGCACTTTAAAGTGAATATAAATAAATATGTCGACTTATGGCCCTCTTGTTTACGAAAAATAATCCTCAGAAACTACTTGGTGACAACCTTGAAGAAGGATAAAATAAATGCTCTGACACCTATACCTTCAATGTGACCACTTTCTTCCCTAAATTCCACTGCTCTGGAGCTCTATGTGAGAGTCACTGCTGTCTCTAGTAAGAAAAAAGATAGGAGATCTCAGATTCTGTACTGCTTGTCTCATGTGCTGCTTCCTCCAGGCAGAATGAAGAGCTAGCCTGACGTAAGTGTTTCCAAGCTCACCGAATAAATAATAGGGAAGGGGAAGTGTTGGAGACATTTAAAACAAAAAAAAGCTTTCCAGCCTTGCCAAACTAAATAATTTTAAATAATTCTTCTTTCAAGAAACAGAGCTAAAGACCAGCATTGCAAATGAGCAAATGTCTCCTGAATATTAATTTCTGTTCCTCCCTACGTAGGAGGGGGAGGGGAGAATTACTTCTGCTCCTGCTCCTCCTGCCCACTCACTCTGGAATTGGTTGCAACTCAATGCATAAATCCCGTTCTTTGACATCTGCATGTTTCCTGACCTGGTTCTGCAGAGTATTGAAGAGTACGGAAGAACCCAGAACTTAATTCTTTTCTGAAGGAAATTGCTTTACCTAACAGCAAACATCCTTGGTTAGGTTCACAATGTCTCCCAGATGTTGTCGGTGGTGGCCAGTGGGACGATATTGCTCTCATACTGTGACTGTACTTGAGGCCACTCATGCTCAACTTGAAGATGATTTGCAAGTGATTGCTACAGGGCATGTACAGGATTTAGTGCCATCGCCACCACCACCACGCCTGTAAGCTTGCAATTTTCTGTTGACATTAATACGAAGTGAGGAAAATAACTGTTATAAGAACAAACACAGTGGAGTGACTTTTTTCCTTTACCTGCAAGGGGGAGGGAAATCACTGATGGCTATCATGGGCCTTAACAAAAATAATTTTATTCTTTCCTTGTTACCACAATAATTTTGACTGTTACGTGCTGGGAATGGAGTGCTGCGTGAGGAAAGCTGAAATGCCAGGACGCTTCATTTCTATTATGAAATCAAGACATCATCAGTCTGTGGGCTTATATGATCTGAGATTGCTTAAGGGGTCGTGACTGGGCAAAACCCACTAAAGCTGATTCTACTTTAACACGAGAGAGAGAGAGAGGGGGCTCACAACCTCGTTTTTATGTATCCTAGGGATGAACTAATCTAGCTAGGGACCCACACGATTCCACAGTAACCACAAATAGTGTTTTGCACAGAGGAAGCAAAATACAGGGTTTCCACAGAAAAGAAATACAGCATATCTTCCAGGAAAAGAAGGTTAAAAATCTTAAGACATAGGGTAGAAGAGAATCTAGTGAAAACAATGGAAAACAAATGTTGACAAGACAACAGGGCTTAGTGCTAATTAACAAACATCAGGCTGCTTCTGAAAGTCTACATGAGGAAACATAAGCTGCTGTGTGACTCACAATATGCATCAGATGAAGCAAATTCCAAACGCATTTTGCTAGTGCATGGAGATAAACCATTTCAAAGATGACAGTTTTGGCAACAGCAGTTTTGGAGTCACACACGGTAAAGAAGGTGATCCAGAGAGCAGCACCTTTGGGGGAACGTGCTGTGCCTGGAGCCGGCAGCAGCTGTGGTTTGGGTTAAGGGTACACGATGATGCTGACTCTCTACTGTACGGTGAGCTGCTGGCCACCTCCCTAGGCAGTGTAGTAGGGAAGGAGGAAGCACCAGTCCTCTTAATCTCCCTGCCAGCCCTGCTTGACCCTTCTCTGCTACCTACTTCAGTTGCAATCAGGAAACTATTCTGCTCTACAGATTTTGGGGAAAATGATAGATTATGTAGGGCGATTATATTATAAAATGGATATTAGGTATGTAAATATATGTGTGTATATATACACACACATTTCTCTTCCTGAGGCATTAGTGATTTCCTACTAACATGTTTTCTCATGGGGGCAACTACAGTTTTGCCCGTACCCCTTGGTTTTTCTTTTTGGAATTCAAAATGACATTTCATTTTACAGATTCAAGCTACTGAACCTATGTGTTTCAGGTCAATTTAATGTTAATTTTTGTTCACCTGAGCTGCTGTGATTCCTTGTGAGTGTTCCTATTCAGAAGGTGTGTGTCCCTGCTCTCTTCCTGGGTTAGGCCTTTCCTTGGGGCTCCCTCTGTTGTGACACCCTTTGTTTGCAGTATATCATGAGACTCGTATATTCCATGCAAAACAAAATGCTTTTATTCAAAGTATAGCTTTGAGTGTCCCTTTTGCGTTAATGTCTAAACAGAAAATACTGGCATTTCTAGTGGAAATTTTCTGGTACTTCATGTTCTACAAAATATGTATGATGTTTTGGCATTTTGACTGAGTTTTGGCACACTTCTTCGATAAAAAACGCTGCTGAAATATCAAATGACAAATACTGAACTTCCCATTTTTCACTAGTTCTAGCCTTTGTTTACACTATTCCAGCCTTAGTGTATTCAGTCTGTTCTCTAGCATTACAGAATCCCATATTTCATAGCAACTTCATCAAGGCTTTTCAGTATGTCAATAATAATTTATATATACTCCTACCAATCTTACTGAAACAGAAGGAAACATGCATTTCCCAACTAGTAGTAAGCAGATAGTAGCAGATAGGAAGTGCTGATAGTAATGGCATGACAGCATCCTCAGTACAATGTTGTACCAGTAGCATGCCCATGTGACTGACTTATACCACATGTGATCCCTTTAATCAGGAAAGGACACTTCATGAATGTGTTCAAGTAGCTCTGTCTACATCATCTCTCATAACTCTTAAACCGAAGTGCTGTTGCTTTATCTTCCCACACCTCACCCCGCTTTGGTAGGAATTGCGTTGTATTTTTCTCTTAACCTCTCTGTCTGTCACTTTTATGTGTATTTATGAACCTAAGGTAAGCCTTCCATGCTGGAGTCATACATTTCACTGAATTTATTTTCCTGAATATTTGCATGTTGTAAAATATTTCAGCCAGGGTCACCAATCTCTGCTTTAATTGCCGTGACTTCTTTTGAGAAATAAGAGTTCTGCCCAGATGGTGCTTTTTTTTTTTTTGTGACTAGTACATTTTCTACCTTCCTAATTAGACTTGTAGTAGCAAAATAACATTCAGCTTCTACGTCCCATGCAAAATACTCACAAGATACAGCTGCGCATGTAGTAAAATGAGAAATACACATTGCATTCTCAGTTTCTGTTGCATGTCTTTATATACCAGTTTAAAATAAACAAAAACCCCACCAAAACCCAAGTTAGTATCTTTAAAACATTATATTCCTGATACTCTAGAAAATGAGCCTTACATAGAACAGTTGTCCAATAAGCTATGAAACAAAAACTCAACTGTTTCACTGATCCAGTTAGGGATTCTTCTGAATTATTACCGAAAATCCAATCTTTTAGGAGCCTTATCTAAAAAACCAGCAGAGCTAAACACAGATGCCTCCGTAACCCAGTGTACTCATTTGTACTTCCCTGGTCAGCTCATGGTAGGGTAGGATTCAGCAGGCCATGTCTAAAATGAAATTTGCCTACTTAAAGGTAGATGTCCCAGGTAATTGCTTGAATCTTATCCTACAAGTATTTCTTACTTGCCATTAACTTAAAATAAAATCTGGTTGACTAGCTCGGATACAGACATGTAATAGAGATGAATCCTCTCTCTTCTCTACCAAAAAGCTGGGAATCTCATGAAGCATTTCTTGTAATCCCATACGAGAAAATGGAAGAATACTTTCTGCTGGAATAAGATAGCTATGATCACATATGCCAGTGGCCTGATGGCTGGTTGAAAACACTCCCATTCAACTTATTAAATTTTACTCAAAGGAGACAGAGAATAGCCATTTGAGCAGAATGTTATCTGAGCAGTTCCAACACCTCTCTGCCTGCCTGAGCGTGCTGTCTGCTACTGCTGTTGCCATTTCTGCTCCAGCTTGGGGAGACTAAAAGGAAGAGGGCAGATGCCACTAGGGGAAATGGCACCTCAGAGCATCAGCAAGCATTGCTGAGGTCCCCAGCACTGGCAGAAGTGGCAGAGCTCTGCACTGTTGTGGGAAGGGATATGTTTGGCAGCTGATTGTGCTCGACACAGATAGGAATAGGCTTGGGAAGGGTGGACTAGATGCCATGGGGAGGGATTGTGGGTGGAGCAGGCTGAGTAGGGGGAAAGGAAGGGTCCTTAGATCTGCCCTCACATGACTGGAGGACCCTGCTGTATGCTGCAAATGCCAGTCATGTGGAGGTCATTGCGTGACCTTCTTTTGGAGAAAAGAAGTGGCTGGATGATTGCAAATAGGTCAAGTATAAGCTTATCTTTCCATTAAGTGAAATACAGAAAACATTGACAGCTTCCTACAGATTGCTTCTGCCCATTTCTGTTACTGCAACCAGCTTGTGTTTGCAGGAGCAGGGCTGCTTCCATTCAAATGACCTTTGACTGGTGACTCAGTTTGCAGCCATATGGATTGCTACAACAGTCAGACCACTTGATGAAATTATCCTCTTCAGCTGCTGTTAAAAGGAATGGACAATAGCTTTCTTCCCCATTTAAACACTGTTAACCTTAAGCAGGTCGTGGATTTCTGATTCGTTTTTAGCAGTTTGTGCTGTAGTTTCTGAAAGCACATTGGTCATTTTTTTTACTTCTTGGGGTTTTTTTGTAATAGTTAAGGGATATTATTCAGCTACAGGACGCTATGAAGCCGTAAAAGGGCTTTGGCTCACAAAATTGTGAGTATGTAGCCATGAACAGTGTTTCGTCTATGTGCCAAGACTAAAGTACAGCCAATGCAGCACAGAATAAAATAATTCTAAAGAAAATAAAATCTTTTTCTTACAATGTGTATTCTGTGCAGCTACTTTTATAGTTTTTTCTCTTGTCTCAGGATAGAGATTATAGTTCTGACTTAAACATTACTTCATCTGCAACACCATTTTTATCTCTTTTTAAGAGCTCTATTCTGTAATACAACAGAGAACTTCCTCAAGCATAGGCAGAATTGTAGCAAAACAAGACCATATGGACTCAGTCTTGAATGATAATTGTGTCTTGAAAGAAAATGATGACTCTGAGGTCTTGAATGTTAGCATCCTAATTCCACTTTGACCAAAGTCAGTTGGTGGGATTTTTATTTTTTTTTTTGCTGTATTCTGTGCAAAAGAAACCAGGCTTCAGGTGAGTGACAGTCTGAGAATGGCGATAAAGGAGGGGAGTGTCTTTTCTTTGGTGTAGCTTCCTGAGGGTTTTCTTTGCTTATCTTAGTGTTGTGGGGTTTTTGGCAAAACTAAACTGTGTGCTGCCTAACATAGTGTCACACTTTTTTTTTTTAAAAAGTGCACAATAAAGATAAACTGTCTTTTGTCATTTAATGCCGATGTGACAGTATATTCATATGTGTTGGTTTTGGTGTGTTTTTCCCAAGTACAGGTTAGTTTTTCTGAAGCCCTTAAATGGTAGGCAAGATAACAGACATTCTAGCGGTATAGCTTTGAAATAAAATTTAAGGTTTTAATGTAGGATTTTTAGTGGTTAGAAGATTAAGTATTTAAAGTTGAATTAGTTCTTTTAAGTAGCTTTGTTATCCACATAATTAGCATATACTGTACCATTTATAAGTAATATCTATAATATCACTCTCATGCTAATTACAAGCAGTAAAACTACTAATGCTTTCAGTACCTTCTCTTTCCCTTCTGCAAGTGAAAGCAATGCAGGTTGTGCGTAGGTATAATCAAAGAGTTGGGAATCAAAAATTGTTTTGGTTTAGCGAGCTGGAAATGCATTCTTTCAATTTTAAAAAATGACATTATTAAAAGGTACGTTTGCACTTTTTCTTTGAAGTCAGTAAATACTGAAACTTGTAACCTCACCTTCTTATATTAGTAATAGGATATATAAGGAAGCTGCCTGTGTACTAGTTAAATGTAGCCAGCTGTCTGGGGTGCAAAGGAAGGTGAATCTAAAAGCTCCAGAACAGCACAAAACAATGTTACCAGAGTTTGGAATGAGAAGTAAGGCTGAATACATTTATAGCTGAAACTGCAGTGAAAATTTCAAAAGGCACCTTCTAATCAACTGAGTAGGGCGGACAATCGTGCTGCTGCCATGTAGAGAAAATATTGTCACCTCCTAAATTGTCAATGCTAAATATGTTTGTTGGAGGACTTCCATTAAGCAACTGATCTAATAGGACTTTCTTCAGCTCCTAAGACCTGGTGACATAGCAGTGTCAGGTGGGATGGCTGTAGGCTGTCAGTGGTATGCCGAGATACTGGAGTCCCTGTAGCAGGGGAGGTGCATATCAGCTTTGCAATGAAAATCCTTTGCAGCAGGATGATATAGCAGAAGTAACAGTTGCCAGGGCATGTGCACACATCAGAGTAGGGGCAACAGATAAGGAACCCTTGGTCGGTAAACAGTGCGCACATTCCCACTGAGTCTGTTCTGCTTGTAGCCTTCATAATTTGGTATTGTTGTTTTTGCAATTCATACCCACACAATCAAAAGTAGTTTCTTTAATGCTGTAGAACATAATTATAGGCCTGACAAGCTCTGACAAGTTGGTAGAGACGTTTATTCTTGCAGTCGGCAGATGCTTAAATGATTTTGTATTGAAAAATGCTGCCTGTGAAATGTTCTGTCTTAGTCTCTGTTACTAAACCCAGATTCGTAATGAAGTCTAGCATCAAATATTTATGTAAAATTACTTTAATCTGCAAATAGTTTTATCTATAGAAGATAAAAACAGCTGAGAAAATTAGTCAGGGGGGTTTCAGAAGTTTGTGTTACAAAACAGTTATATGTTTCTTTTCTGGTCTCTTAAAATTGTTACCCAGCTGGCACTTTACAGAGAGAGAAGTCTGTGGTATCCATTCCTACATGAAAGACGTTCATGTTCTGATGTATTAATAGCACTGTAACCTATCCCTCTTGGGGTCACTATTATTAAAATCCTCTCACAAGACCCACTTGGAAAAGAAGGCTTTACATAACCACGAATCAGTCATAAATAAAACAATTTCCCACAGAGTTGTCCCAAACCCAGATTGGTTCTCATCAGGAAAAGCCAAAATTGTATACGCTGACTTGTACCTGTATAGTCTTCTCTGCCTCCTAGTTTAAGCTGCATTATCTCTGAAAACAAAACCAAGGGAAAAAACCCTTATTTGCCATGAACCAACTTCACGTATTTAGCCACAAGGAAGCAAGGGATCTCTTCAGCTATTTGAGATTTTACTCAGAGGTTTTGACAGTAACTGAGGCTCTTTTACTGAGTTGAGTCATTATTTGGAAGCTTCGGTAGCTGGCGGTTCATCTGCAGCGTGGTTTAGTCTGAAAGTGACTGCAGCCTGATCCTATGGAACTGCACATTCCCTAAATATTTTGATAACAGCAAATCTCCTTGGTTCCACTTTTTCTAGCTTACACGCTCTCTGATGAAGGGCACTATGGAGGCTCCGCTTATCCCTGCCGTGAGGGATGCATAAATTCCAGCCACGGACTCTGCTTACAACTTTGTTTTTCGTAGGGTTTCTAAAAGTAATCCCTTCCTAGCCACTAATCTAACCTAGTTACTATCTACTGTTTTCTCTAGGACAAAAGGGCCAATCTTTCCTATGGGACTACTGCAGTAGGACTCATACAGATTACTTAGTGGGTTTTATACGCTCATCTACAACTGTGTAATTTAGAGACTATCCACGGAAGTGTTTGTACAGCCTGTGTAACTGCAATATCTGTATTTCTCAAAAATATTTAAAAATTAATGCTCTTGGTCGGTCCCTTAAAGTTTGGAGAAAGGAACTGCTTGTTTCAGTTACAGGATTTTTGTTGTTATTTGCTCTTTTGTCTGTTTTTGTGGGTGGGTAGAAATTTGTCAAAAGCTCAAGGAGGAAGAAAAAAAAAAAATTGAGTTTGGTTCCAAAACTGAGTGTGGTCAGTTTTCTGTCTTGTAAGGGTAGTCTTACAAGATAGGTGTAGCTGCTCGGAAAGTTGTGACATCATTAGTTGATGTTTAACTGTGTCAGTGAAAAGCAGGTGTTGTAAGAAGGCTTGGAAAAGGGTAATTCTACTACGGCCAGGTATAACCCCAAGAAGATCTGTTGTTCTGCATAGGGGCCTCGACCTCTGTATCCAGCGGACTATTGGAATAGGAAGCAGAGTATTCCAGGGAAATGCCTGTGTGATTTGTGCTTCCAGCTGCATAAAGCTCCAAGATAAGCATGGCGATGTCCAGAGGTGCTTAGGTGATGTTCCCTTCTCTGGTCCTGTTCCTTTCTAGGCATGCACACAAGTGGGCTTTCTTGCTACAATGGCTATTTGCGCCATGTCTTAAGGAATCCAGGTGAGACAAAATAAACCCCATTTAGAAAATCTGAGGACAAATATCTTTGAGATGAGAGGGAAAAAAGCTGCTTCTTACTAATGTTACTCAGTCTTGTGTAGGTTGTTCAGCTGTAGGTAGATAGCATGCCTCCACATGCTGTTTTCATAGAGGCACTGAGAAAGCTGAGGGATGATGCTGTTTACATGTGATAAAAAGGAGACTTAGAGCTGTGGGTTGGCTCACAGACTGCCAGCATGACAGTGTTTGTTATCTTACCAGCTCTCCCAGCAGCTCTGTACAGACACTGGGTAATGTGGAGGAAAGATCTAATTCTTGAGGGCTCCTCTGATGAGGACTCTGGAAGTGAAAGAGCAATTTCCCGGACCTCTTCTGCTCAAGTGAAGCAGAACAATATTGCTATTGACTGTTGTTCATTCTCTCTGGCAAAGGTCATGGAGTAAGCATGAGACATTAGTGCTTTGATTTCTTTATTGAAGTCTTGGAAGGATTAAAGCCATCAGGCTTTCCTCTACTGATGAATGCATTAGAAGGAAGTCCAAGCCTTTCCTCCAGAACAGTAATTGTTTTGATCTTTTGGTCCTCCATATAGCACTTATTATTCATACAGGTCTCATAAAGCTTTTGGTAGAAAATACATTTTGCCCCAAACTCAGTTAATGGAATCAGTGCTAGCATTTTCTTGCATGCTGGAAGTTAGCAGTAAAGAGGAAATAATCCCTTGGTTTGTATAGGAAGAGGAGGAAGTGGCTTTCTTTTTTTTCCAAAATATTAATTTAATGGAGTCTTGAAAGAAGAATTACAGTATATCACTTCTTGCAGACAGGAATAAAGTGTGCAACTGCCAGATTTACTCTAGATTACGTGCACATTATAGAAAGGTGTTTCTTCTTATAGCAATAAAGCATATCTATTGAATATCTTGGAGTTCTTATATCCCTGTAGGCACCTATGAATTAGGTTGTAAAGAACATTTTTTTTTTTTTTTCAGGTATCTGCGTTTAGTGTGTATGAAATTCACTGACAAGAACAGGATTAGACAACCGAAAAAGGAATTGCAGAATTATTGTCATGTTTGCTTATAAAGTGCATGGTTCAGATTCCCACCATTACTGGCAATATGCAGACCCTCCTGATCCTCATGTGCTATACACTAACCTCCCATGAGAATGTTTACTTACCATACAGCTCGTTATTTCCTTTCAGAAACTTAAAAATGATGACGTGGTCATTTCATTGAATGTGTGCTGTATGAAAACTATTCTAGAGTCTGACAGCAATCATCTCAAAGACTTGCGCAGGGCTGTTGAAGTGTTTCCATTTCTGATGGGAGCTGCAGTTAAACTTCTCGATATGATAAGACCTCTTAAAAAAATACAGAAAGGCTCCAGGAGGTATTTAAAGCATTAGAAGGTCTGATTTTTGTAGCCTGTAATCACATATTTACAGTGCTTCCTTACTGTAAATTAAAGGTGTGGTAAGCAAAGCAACAGCCACTTTCCATAGAAGTCAGGAGAGGACTGCCTGCCTCCGCTGAACAAGTGGCTATATTGTTGAGAACAACAAGCCAGAAAAGACCTATTTGTTCCACCTTCTGGGGAAAAAATAGAGGGAAAGAGTTGAGGAGAGAGGAAAGGAGGGCAGGGAGCAAGCAAGGGAAAAGGAGAATATGTATATCTTGCCAAAAATCAGATTACTATTCCATAATTAAATACAGCAGGTGAGGAAATGTAGAAGTTTTCTGTTATAACAACAAGCTCCCTGCAAAACACAGACTAACTTGCATCTTTCACTTTATTACCAGTTATCCAAAACAAGATGTGTAGTTAAGGTTGAATTACTTTAATATGGTTAATATCTGTATTGCCTAGCAAAGGAATATCTAATATTGAAAAATAAGATTATAGCATCCTAGATTTTTGTATTTAATTTCCCAAAAGCAAATTTTAAATAATTAATTGCAGAAAATTATTTTTAAATGTTTACAGCATTATTCCTGGGAAGTTACAGAATCATTATTTCGGCAACTCTGTAGCCTATAGGTGTGTGCCTACTGTAGATTTAAGAAGAATACAACTAACACAGAGCTGTATAACTTACAATTTTATTTGCCTCGCAGATGCAGAAGTCCATTAGGGATTAATGTACCTAGAAAACTGTTCGTGCTTTTTGCTGTTGATGGTGGCTACTCATTCAGGATTAGGTTCTCCACTGCACCCTAGGCTGTTCTTGCTCCGTGCTCTTGGAGGACATAGCTACGTTGTCGCATAGGCTGGGAACTGCTCTAGTTCCCAGTGTAAGAAGCTCATGGAGTAAATTACATCCCTGATGCCTGGGGACCCAAATGGCTGTTCCGGCATCTAGAAATTGTTGAGGAAAAGGCAAGATGCATCTTTGACAGGTAAAGCAAGGGAGCTGATATTAGGAAACCAGCACAGAGCTATATAGCCCGTTATGCTATTGTAAAGAGAGTAGATGCAGCCTTGGAATGCATGAGCAGGAGAATGGGCTGCAGAAGAAATGACAGAACCCTTCAATTTTACAGAGACTGTAGATGAAACACTGAGGCTCGTCCTAGGCAGTATGTGTTATGGCAGGCGTGCACCAGCTGCAGAGAGTGCAGAGGAAGAAGGATCAAAGCATGACTTGCAGCTTAGGTATGTTTAGTCTAGAGATAGGAAGTGCAGACTAGATATTGGGGAATAAATTTTAACAATAAGGATGGTGAAGCTTTGAAACACATTGCCGAAGAAGGCTGTGGAGTCTCTTTCACTGGAAGTTTTCCAAAAGACTAAGCAAACATCTGTTAAAAATGATGTAAGTATATTTGATTCTCCCTTGGAACATGGAGAAGGAGTAAATTGTGCTTAAAGAGATGAAATAAACTAGCAATTTTCAAACTCCAGGTCATGCTACTCTTGAATTCAAAGGAGTCTTAAAGTGTTAGCAGTGGCTACATCTAATAGCATTTGACCTTGAAGTTTCTGGCCCCTATTCACATAATTGTTGTGAAAAGATATATAGCCAGAAAGGGAGTTCTGCTTTTCAGAAGATGAAAATCATTGTAATAAATGGTTTTTGAAGGTTCCTCTTGACTCTGTGATCCCACAGAACTGCTGCTAGAGCAATGCAAAGCAAAGTGGGCAGAGCAGATCTGAAATTCAGATTTCAATTTAGGTTAATCTCTAGTACTCATTTTTTAATGGATAAAAGTATATAATGGTCATTGCTGTCAAAATTTAAGCTAAATGGCCAGTGCTTTTTGAAATTGCAGTCATTTTTTTTAATAGCTGTTCAAAATGTTTCTGCAGAAAGACATGCAAAAATATTCTACTTTTTTCCTTGTCCAATTTATAAAATGGCCAGAAATATTAGCTAACTCATGTGGACAAAGAATAATTATCAAATGTTCTACCTACAGACATTTCTTTAAAGAGGCATTTGTGCAAGAGGGAACATGGCAAAACACAGGATGTTTAAAAGTTTACCATGAACAAATTTCCCTTTTAGTTTTGGTAACAGAGGAAGGCTGCTAATTCTGAAACTCAGACAAAAGTAAAAATGGCTGCAGAGTGCCTGAACGAACCATGAACTAGTCAGTTCATTTAGTGGAACAGTGCCTGAGTGAGAACTATTGCCGATACCTTAAGAAATGACTATGTATTTACATCATTTAAATCTGGGGTTTACAATAATGGCTTATCTCTGTTACTAGCTTTTCATGTATGCACAACAGAAGAAATATGTTTTTCTGAGTAAAAAGACTTAAAAAGTCTTAGGAAAACTAAGAAATGATACGGTATAACAAAAGCATAGAATAATTTAGATTGGAAGGTTCCTCTGTAGGTCATCTTGCCTGACCACGTACTCAAAGCAATGTGGACTTCAGAGATCAGCTTGCTCAGAGGCCTCTTTCATTTGCGGTTTGATTATATTGAAGGATGGCGATCCCACAGCCTCTCTAGGTGCCTGATGCGGTGTTTGATCACCTTCATTGTAGGAGAGGAAAAAAAATGGGAAAACAAAAATACCAACAAAACCCAAAACAACCAACAAAATTTAAAAATCCATATTACAATTTTTCTGGCTATAATTTGTGTCCATTGCCTTTTGTCCTTCTGTTGTGTAGTTTTGAGCAGAGTTTGGCTCCACTGGCTATGCAGCCTCCCATTAGGTAATAGCAGTTGAAGGCAGTAGCTAGATCTGCCCCCAACTTCAGCTTTCTCCAGCTGAGCAAACCCAGTTCCCTCTGCCTCATATCTGCTCAAGCCCCATGATGATATTAGTATGTCAGCATCTTGCTTGTATCTTTGGTGGAGAGCCTGATGTAGCCTCACATGCTGAATAGGGAAAACCGTCCGCTTTCCTGTAATTTTTATCATCGTTCCTCCAAATGTGACACTGAGATAACTTTGGCATTAGCAAGGTGATTCATATTGCGAATTAGACACCTGCCATGCCTCATTGTGTGTCCAGGTGATGAGTAGCAAAAGGCTTCTAATTCTCTAATGCTTTCAAGGAAGTTGTGCAGCAGTCAGGGCTCCTTGTAAAGAGTTGCCTGTTTTTAGGAGCAGACATCAATGTCTAGTTGGTCTCACTTTACCACAGTAAAACAATTGATGTTGAGAATCTACTTACACCCTGATTCAATGGTTAACCATGTAGCGCTTGTGTTTTACATGGGGTGCATGGTTGCAGCTTCTGTTGCAGTCAGGGACTTGAAGTTTAAGAGGATGTACTGACAAGTGTCTTTAAAAAACGACAACAAAAACATCCCAACAATGCAGGAGTTGTTCTCTCAATACAAGTTCATAGAGGTATTTCTGAATATAGGGCTCACTATCCCGCAGTACCTCTCATCTCTCTACTAAGATTAGAAAACTCTATGCAAAAACATTAGATTTGTGTTTTTTCAGCACTTGAGGTTTTCATATCCACCATTATTATTTAGGCCTGTATATTATATTTTCAATTGAGATTTAAAATAATATTTTGCCCTATTCCCATCATTTTTTTTTCTCTATTTAAGAAGTCTCTTGATTTTATTTTTTTCTTCCTCTAAGCTTATCCATTCTTTCTGTGCAAAAGAATTGTTCTGGCCTGGTATCTTAGGTGCGTTGGTTGAACATTGCTCTAGTCATTAAGAAGAATAATGGCTTGCTTTACATGTATTGATACACAAAATATCACAGATAAGCCAGAAGAGAGTTTTTATAGAGCTACTGATGAAATTTTCCTCTCTAGAGAAAAAATACTCTTTAAAAAAAGCTGACATGGATACAACTGATTGAGTTTGTTTTTTTTTTTTCCTTCTTGCTTTTTTCTGCATACCTACCATAAGGTATTTTTACTTGGCATCTGTGCAAGTTATTTATATAAACTCAGACCCTAGTAATGCCTGCTTCAGACTTATCCAAGGCAGAGAAAGCAAAACATTTAGTTCTAGTTGAAGCAAAATTTTTGAAAAAGCTCTCTGAGTTATTGCAGGATACTTTTATATCCATTGAGAAGGCAGGACAGTGTGGTTGGGGTTTTGTTGTGGTGTTTTGTTTTGTTGGTTTTTTTTTTTTACGGTATATATACTTTTATTCAGTTTTTGTCACTGTTCTATTGGATCAACAACAGGGAAACAGACCAAGCAAAGCATTAGTCTGCTGCATGGCGAGGCTTGCTCTCTTTGTGCACTCACATATGCATGTGTATACAGGCAAATCCAATAATTAATTGCAGCTGGGACTTTGCCCAAGATAATTATGGGTCAAAGTTTCTAATAGATGTACTGAAAAGGAGCTGAAGCAGGTGTAGAAGCTACACAGGGCTTGTCCCAGGTGGAAGTACTCATTGAAGTGTGACACATTGCTGATAACTAGATCACTGCTGCCTTAATGCAAGATACATGTTTGTTTGTTTGTTTTTTCTCTGAAGCAGAAAAAGCTAATGAATTGAGGTGGCAAAAAAAAAAAAAAAGACTATGACTTCAGTGCTATAAAACTATGGTACCAATGAAGATAGCAGAAGCTGTTTTAAATGTCTTGGGACAGGAAATTTTAAACTGTTGAATATGGAAGTTCTGGTGTGTGGACTATAAACTGATTGCATTTGATATAGAACTTAATTATAGCTATGAACCCCTTTAGCTGCATTTGATTCTTGTTAAGAGGTTCATAATTTCATAGATATATGTTTGAATCTTTATTAGTAAGGGTGTGCTTGGCATAATTATGTTTAGTTTGATTCTTTTGAAAGAGGTTGTCTGGAAAATCCTATCTGTACAGTAGTCTGTTTCTGTCATTATTTGGATTTGTACTCTAATACAGTCATAAATACAGTGAAGAGTTCATTCTAGTGTGGGTTTTATTTTAAGTAAGATTCCTTAAAGATTAAAATACATTTGAGAAATGTATTGTGAAGTATGCTTAGTACTAGTGTTCAACATGAGTTTTTCACACTGAACATGCTTTTGCTAAGATGAAGAGCCCATGGCAAATACGCAATAGTACAAACTGCTTTGGCATAGATTAGAAAAAGTATCTTTACTGGCTTATTAAGTCTGTCTCTTGCCAAGATTGCCAGGAAGAAGGTCATTTGGCAATAACGGTGACTGACACATGGATAACAGTGTTGCAGGAACTAACACGAGACCAAGATTTCAGCTTATTTCTTTTTATTTGGTCTTTAGACAAACTCTTTGTAACAGATGAGATCTCTTTGGTACAGGATTCAGGCACAGAGGATGACAGGAAGTAGCTCAAGTTTCTTCTTCCAAATACAGTATAAGTTACATTGGCAGACTGAGAGACTTTTGTATCATGCTATCACTTCATTCGACCAATGTCAAATTAATAAATTTGACACTACCTCGTAATTTCTACAAGTGCCTCTTCTTGTTTTCTTGGTTGTAATCCCAGAGTCTTTTCAGCAAACAAAAACTGGAGAAATAGGAGGGGAAAAGAGGAAATATTTCAACGTCATGTGGATCCCAGGTCCCCTGGAAATTTCAAAACCTAAGAGCACACTCTCTCAAGTGTTAACAAGGACTGTGCTAAAATGAGCAATCTTGAATTCCTGCATTTAATTCATTGAGCCTCTAACAAAGTGGTTGTCTAATTCAGAAGGTTTATAGTTTCAACCTAAACTCCATCTAAAGCTGATGTCCTAATCAACTATGAATGCTCTTCACAAATGTGGCATTCTTGTCTAGGGTAGACCAACACTTTAAGAGCACCTCATTTTTGTTACTTGTGACATAAATACAATAACTTCTGCTTTTCCAAAGCTTCTATGTCCAAATAGCTGTCTACTTACATCTCTCAAGAGCCAGTTCGATGGTGCATTGAATAGAAGCACTTTCAGTCTGTTAGGCAATCTTCGATAATTTTTGGCAGCCACATGGAGTTTTCGGCACTCTTTTACAAAGCATTGTTGCCTAGACTTTGACAGGAGTTAAGAAAGCAGTCAAAGACTGGACTGTTTGGGTTGCAGAACTCTTTCCTGGCATTGAATCACCTTAAACCCTGCCAATCTTATTTCATTTATCAGAATCCAATGGGGTTTTTTCCACCTTTTCTTCAATATCTATTTTGCAGCTTGCTGGCTGTGCCTGACCACATTCTTTTTCTCTAGCCTCAAACCAATGTGGAATAACTGTTTTAAAAAGAAGGCTGCCCAGTGGAGGCAGTAATGAGCACAAGTGCAAATACTTAGGATAAGAAAACGTTTAAATGTCTGGAGAATGTTTTTTGGTTGTGTTGTTTGGTTTGGGTTTTTTTAAGATTACATCTTAAAACATATAATCTAATTAAAGCACTGCTGCCAGTTGAAGTCTGACAGTTTTTTAAAAATATCTTTTTCAAAATTTTGGCTCCTAAGATTAATAATTTGATAGGATTCTTTGGAAGTTAACTTAAATTCTTATACTTAATTTTTCTTTGAAGATACTAATTCTCTAACTTTCCCAACTACTAAGTTGATCACTCAGATACTCTGGCACTGACAATGGTAACTTCTAAGTAAAGAGGAACATGCAGCTAGTGCCAAGGATACTGAAGCTGCTCTACAAGAGAAGTGTTGATGCAGGATACCAAAAGTTTAAGCTTTAGGAGTTCCTACTGATCACAGGGCCCAATTCTGTATTTGAACAGAACTCTTCTGGCATATCAGTTCAAAAGACAGTTGCAGTTTCAATTATGTGGAATTCTGTCATACAGATAGGCCACTGTTTATTGTTGATTAAAATGAATGTAGTTGAAATACTAATAAAAATTCATCATGCTGATGGAGAAGTTAACTATTGGTTTCAGCATCAACATCAGATTCAGGATAAAAGGCAATCTGAATAGTATTTTTGCCTTTCATGATGACTTTTTCTGGAAATTTTGTAGGACTACCTTCCAGGTTATGATGCTTAGTTTGCTTTTATACCTTACATCACAGAATCACTGAACAGGGCGAGTTGGAAGGGATCTCTGGAGATCACCTAGTCCAACCCCCCTGCCAAATTGGGTTCGCCTAGGGCAGGTCGCACAGGAACATGTCCAGGTGGGTTTTGAAAGTCTCCAGAGAAGAAGACTCCACAACCTCTCTGGGCAGCCTGTTCCAGTGCTCTGTCACCCTCACAGTAAAGAAGTTTCTCCTCATGTTGAGGTGGAACTTCCTGTGTTCCAGTTTGTGCCCATTGCCCCTCATCCTCTCACATCACAATGATCACACCACTTTATTATGTTAGCAGCAAGATTTGCAAATTTTACAGATGGATCATCTTTTCATTGTGTTTTTCTGAAATCTGTCCTTCTGATGAGTTCAGGAATAGCTAACTTACAGCACAAAACAAAGCAAAAGAAAAAGGGTAAGCAAAGTTACTCTGAATATGTTTGAGCTTTGGAATACGCATTCTGAGATCCCTGTAAAAAGCACTGAGGTTTAGGTGGCAGGATAAAGTACCACTCTGTTGGTACTTTCTTAAACATAATCAGGTTACTTCCAGGTAGGCAGGTCAGAAAGACACGTGGCCATTTTTTCTTTCATGTTCTGCTGATGTTTTGAAACAATTTCAGAGACAGTTTAAGATATGGATTTCTCACAGAATTAATGAAAACCAAGTGAAGAAGCATAACAAGAACACTTTTTTCGTGTTTCACTGATTGCACATATTCAAAAGAAATGTGTTTATTTCTGCCTGCGTTCAGTTCCAGGGTCTACAGTTCCTATTTTTAGCAGCCACGCACTATTGTTAATCTGAAATTTTTGACTATCCGATGAGTCAGAAGGTCTGACTGCCCAGAGGTACATGAGTCAGACAGGCAGGAATAGTCTGTTCTTCTTCAAGACACCAGGAGACATAGATTTTTAAAAAGGAGGTTTCATACTTAGTGAACAATACAAGTGGAAACATAATGTATAAATAGAAATCCTTTTACCCTTCACATTGGATTCTTTTCCCAGGAAACTCTTGTCCCAAAATTGTTACTTACTACACTATCTATTTGTATATGAAAAAGGATAGCTTGTCACCCTTGTTACTCTTTTCATATCCCCTGTCTACTGGTTAGTTTCTGTATTTCTGGGACACGCAATCCTCTTACTGTGACATAGTTACTCCCCCAGTAAAGGATGGAATACGTAAGAAGCCTAGAGAAGGGGTGTGGATCAGGGAGGAGAATTTAATAATCATTTAAATGTATCTTCTGAAATTGTCTCTCTGGGAAGGGCAGGTTCCATTAAAACAGCAAAGATAGAAGTGTATGTGGTCCTGAAGTTTCCTTCTGCAATGTATTTTGGTTTTTATTTTCAAATGGGAATACATGAACCTATCTGACTCCATTTATGACAATGGAAGACTGTTAATAGCTATAGAGCTACATGTAACATGGAATCTAGGTATGCATCCGTAGCATGTAAAAGGATAAATGTTACAAATTGATGTTCAGCCCCAACCTCTGCAGAGTTTCCCTGAGGAGGGCAGAAATGTCCAACCAGCTATAAAATGTGGTGAATTCTGAGCTTGGGATCAAGTTTAATACGTAAGTGCAAGATACAAATCCACACTGCAATGCTTAGTAATGGAATAACAGTTCCTTGGCAACTCAACTGTTCAGGAATGAAACAAGGATACTATTACTCAGAGGTCATGGGTTTAAAAGCTGTCTAAATCACAAGAGACTAAAAGGCGTGCTGGTATTCAGAGGAAGAGACATTGGTGATCTTAGGTCTAATAAGACCAGAGGGGAACACAAACAGCACCAGCTGGCTGCCTTTTGGTCAATTTTCAGCAGAAAGGATCAAGATTGGAGTTACCTGCTCTTTGGGTGAAGAAGTCACACTGAATCTCTAAGAATCCAGAAGCTCCCTTTCAGAATGAGTTACTAAGTAATGCAAAGAAAATGATTTTCTAATATCTATATTTAGAGAAAAGTTCTGAAGAGCCCCATGGACTTCTAAATTGAGTGAGAGCTTAATATGCTCTAAGTCCCCTTCAGATTTGGTTCAAGACAAAGAAGTCTCATGAAGTGATTTGGACAGCTACCTCACAGAGCTATTTAGAAAAACAGTGGCTTGTAAATGAAGAACTGAATTAAACAGGTAGTAAAATTGTTCCAATTATTTTCAAAAAAATAAAAGCAATTGGCCTTTTATTTAGCCTTTAGTTTGGTGTCTGTAATATTCATATGATCTGTTAAGCTTCTCTAGGACTTGAAGTGGTGCATGATTTCTTTTGAGCCAAGTATCTTCCACGTGTCTAGGGCATTAGAGTAGAATAGAATAGAATAGTTGGAAGGGACCTGCAACGATCATCTAGTCCAAGTGCTTGACCAATTCAGGGCTGACCAAAAGGCTATATATATATTGCTAGCAAGAAAGCCCATTGGTACTATCTGCATTCTTGGAGCTGTCTGTTCTTAATGTGTCTTCAACGTTGACTTCTTTCTGTTCCCCATGGTCACTTGGGTGTTATTTAACAACAGCATAGCTAGATCTGCAATTGACAATTTGGAAACATCCAAACTGAAAGGCTGCCTGAATAAGGACATTGTCTTGTAAACAGTAATGAGCGCATCAGCTTTTCATTGCCGGAGGCATCGAGATGTATGATGATTCGTCCAAGTTTAGTATTTTTCCAGAGAACAATAGGGAACACACATCCAGACTTCACTGGATATGGCTCATCTGAATTTCAATTGTTTCTTCCCCCTCAACAAAAGTTCTAGAAAGCATTGCCTTTGTCAAGAAGACTAATCAGAGCCAGCATTTTCACGAAGATGCTGCCGAGTGTGCTAAGTCGAACAGAAGAGTATGTACAACAGTTACTGATGGATGTCTATATTGTTCCCAAAAATGGAACTTTTGTGCATTGTAATACATGTTTTGGCACATACTTGTTTCATGAGAAGTGCCTTTAAAGATAGTAGACTTTTCAGTTCTTTGAGCCAATCGATGACCATTTTTGATGACTGATCAACATATGATTAATAAAAGGAAATTAATTTTGCATAATTGAATGGTAATTTCTTCAAGCAAGTGGTCAACCAATCTATCATCTAACCACTAATGTCATCTGGCTTCACATTCCATTGAAATGAGATTGCTAAAAGTAATATTGAAAGTTGAAAAGGTTTTTACACTGAGGCCAGTTATGTCCTTGTTTAGCTTGACAATTATCTAGACAATTTCAAAATTATTGCATTCATGTGACTTCTCTATTCATGTTCTCCTATTGATCTGTCATTCAGTCTCAAGCTAAAGCTACTTAAATCACACCAATGACCGTGTCAAAGCCAGGCCTAAGCAAAAAATCATTAAAGCTAGGAAAATTATAAGAAATATCCTTTAAAAGTTCTTTTGCAGAACTCATAGCTCATATTCATCCTTGAACTGTACCCCTTCATAAGTTCATTAAATAAAACTGATAACTCTTTTAAAAATGAAATTTTATTCATGAGAACATTTGAAAAAACTGATTTTGGATGCAGAACTAAAATTAATTCTAAACATGATAGCTTCCGGTAGAAGCAGAAATAATAGATTTATCTACCACTGTTTATATGGTCAGATATTAATTCAGGTGATCCTGGGAAAGGCAAAAACACAAACTGGTTGATATTATATATCAGGATAATTCTGAATTGAATTATCATGCAGATTAGCGAAAACAGTTAACCAGCAAGACACAGACTTTTAAGATACTAAATTGTTAAGGAAAGTCTAAATATTGCGATCTGTGTGGGGCAGAATTCATAACTGTCTCAATTTGTTGAATAAATTGTCCGTAATAATTCTGTGCACTGCTATAGATTTGCAGAAGCAGTTAGACTGGTATCACTGTGATTTTTGGGTGATTCCAAGCTATGTTGCTTTACGTATAGGAGTAACACTGATTTTGTTAATAGTTAAATAGAGAAGCCTTTTGCACCTCTTCAGCCGTATACTTCTGTCAGCAGAGCAGTGCCAAACATGGGCTGGGGAAGTAGCAACAGTGAGTTCAGGACTGTGGTACTTTGAAAGAACTGTATGAGAGCAGGGAGTTGGAGGTGCAAGGGTGCTGGTTTATATCCCTGGACAAATTTTAATAGTAGCGTGATATGACATAGAAAAAAATGTTAGAGAAACAACACCACGAAGGCAAGGAGATCTTGCATGTTGTGATTACATTGTTCAGAGAGAAAAGTTTATGGAAATGAGGCATCGCTGGCCTGCACTACACCCATGTCAAGGTAACAACATGGCACGTTTGTTTTCATGGAGGGAGAAATTCCACGCCCCTTCCCCCAGGTGAACCCTGAACAAACATAAACAGACCAGAACTAGGAATGGAGGACATACAGGAGAGGTGAAAAAGAGAATGATTGTATTCAGACCAGGTGTGGAAAAATTAAAAATAAGGGCATGGACTCCAACTCAAATGGATGGACAACCCCTGGTTATGGCTGGCTTGTCTTTCCTTGGAAACCAATCAGTTGGGTCTTTCAGGCTGTCTGGTCTAATGCACAGGTACTGCCTACTCCTTCAGTAGCAAGCAGCCTGAAGCCATTGCAACACTCGCAAGTTCCCTGGACAAAACCATTCTGCGTCCATGGGGAAGAAATTTGAATAGTGATAATAATAGAAACCAATATATCTACTAAAGAAAACATGACCTAATAGCTTATTTTCAAATATCAGACAAGTAGAGGATTCCTTGCTATTAAATATTATCGCTTACATTTTGTCTCTTCTGCCCATCAAGCATTACTTTGTGACAATCTGTAGCTCAGGGATAATTGTTAAGTTTTATTCAAATTACATTACTAACGCTGTAGCTCATACTGTGAGTAATCTTAGTTATCTAAAATGATTCTGTGGGAGGGATGGTTTTCAATTTAAGCCAACGTTTTTAGCCTTTATTTTCCCCTCTGTTGTGCAACATTTAGCACTAAGTCCTAACAGACGTATCGATGATTTCAGATAACAAAAATTATTACTAAAAGTTTTTATACCTTTCCTCTTCAATCTTCTGTGGTAGCATTCTTTAGAAATTGTTAACTAGTCTGATTTGGCAAAAGCATCTTCTGGAAGTTTCATTATCACTTTGATGTCAATGTAGTCCTTAACTACAAAAGCATCTACTTTCCATAGTTTTATCATGATGTGTAATCTCTTTTCCACGCTAACAGAAATGAAATATTTTAGAATTTATAGTTATGACCATTAATACTGTTTTCTTTTACTGGAGCTGAAGTCTGTTACATGAGCAAAAGAAATCGTTGCTAAATTTTCTCTCCCTATCGGCTTGCCAAAAAGTTACAGTCTCCAGCTGGAGTTACTCCAGATTTTCGCTAATATAGATAGGACTAGAGTGAATTGCAAATGTTTCAAGATGGAAAAAGATCTACAAACTTTAAACCTGAAATATAAGGTTCTGATTTTTATCTGCTATAATGAAGATTACAGACACTCCTAATAAAACTAGCACAATTAACACTAGTGGAACATCAGTGCAAATGAAGTTAGAATCAGGTGGAATGGAAATGATCCTTTCCTGTTTAGGCTTAAATTTATGCCTGGTCTAGAACCCAAGATCTTTCTTGGGACTATACAGGCATTGGTTATGGGTTAAGGAAAGTAGAGGGTTTGTTGGCAACTATTTGGCAGCAGCCGACTGGACCATGAGTTGTTGTCAGTTTATTTCATAAACTTGGCCAAACAGGGCAATTTGTATTTTGAGGGGTAATGTATATTAAACAATACAATTATTATTCAGTCGCTAATCTAGCAAGAAAGAAGATGGAAGCTGCAGGCAATAAGGAGAGATGTGAAAGAAGCACATTCATATTCTACCCCCAGAGAGAGGGAGTAAATAGAATCAACAAATATCTAAGAAGTGTGTCTGATGAGAGGAGCACAAGGAAATCTTTCAGCTTTCAAAACTGGAGTGACTCTTACTGAGGCTGGCTCTGCCACTGATATAAAAATCAGTGTGAGATTTTTTTTCTGTTTTCTTCCATTCCTGCTGTACAAAGGTAAATCATAGCATTGTTTCAAAAGAGAAATTTTGTTGTAAACCTTCATAAATCTCAGCATGAAACCATGCCTAGAGCATCAAAATAATTTTATAGCAAAGCCACTTAAGATAATTTGATAAGGTACTCTGACTTCGGAAGAGTAAAAGTTCTCTCTGCGTTGTTTCTTAGCAGAGCTTGAATAAAAATTTCAGAAAAAGAGGAAGCGTGGGGAAGGATTCATATGAGATCTACTTATCTACCATGCTTTATTTTGGTATCCACTTCAGTGGTCTGACAGTTTGCAGACATTTTTCATAAATCCTGCTAGCCACATGGTCTGTGTTTGTAGAAGAATTGGTACCATATGGAGAAGATTTAAAAGTATGTCCTAAATGTATAATCTCATACAACATTTCATAATAAAAAAATGTAAAGCTTTTCCAGGTAGGGAAGGAAAAGTGTTACCCAAAGGTCTTGTAGAATATCACTGTATCACTCCTGTCAGCAACTGGGTGCAACTTTGATAACTTTGAAACTTGGGTGTTTTCAGACAAACTCCTTCTGAAAGCAAAAATTGGTAAGAACTTTAAGAGTCAACTCAGTTTTTCTTCTTCTTTTTCTTACTAATGAGAATAATTTTATCAAATGTCTAATTTTAATTAATATTTTTTGGCTTTTGCTTCCCTATCTGAAATTTGCGAGGTATTTATTGTATGCTTTTAAAATTAATTTGGTGTCCCAGAAGTTTGATTGTGGTGAGGATAAACATGATTAAAGGAGCTCCTAAAGTGGCAAATGATTACTTTTTCAACGAATTAGCTAGATACATATCTCTTGAAGTCAAACACTTTTTTAGTTGTCTAAAAATTTGATTTAAACATGTAAATTTTAAGTTGTATAACAACCAGGAAAGTCTAGTTGCCAGTTATATAATTAATCCACTAGATCATGCTGCCACTTAGCTCTGCTATTAAGAAATGTGTGTCTATGCAGCCTCTCTGAAATGGGACCTCCTGATGAGATAATGTATTAGCGAACAATGACGGGTTGTTATAGAATGAAACCAAACTCCCTATAATCTATGGCTGTGCTGGTTAAACAGGAAGAAGAAAAAGAAAAAAAGCTGTTCAATCTATTATTTTGAGAGGCATTATTCTGAGCTTAGTTCTTCCTTTAAAAAGCACTGTAAAATAGCTTTCCAGAATCTCTTCTCCAAGGTCAAAAGTTTTCTGCACCTTGTTGTGAAAGCCTAGATGTAAGCAAGAAAAGACAACAAGTAGATAAAAGATATAGCTGTCAGAGAAAAGAGACCAGAGTTTCAAAATGTACAGGTATCTGAAGATGCAGATATGCACCTAACGTGATTTTCTAAAGTGCCTAAGCAGGTTAGGGCCTGGAAGATGTATGCCTTTACTTGGTTAGTTGTGTCTGAAAATCTCACTTGGCTCTATTAGCCCTTTCAGTCTTCTCAGTAGCTTTGAAAATTTGGCTAAGGGAGATGAAAATCTGTTTTTTCTGTTCTAGAAACCTGGCAAGTCTTGTATGCCCTGGGTGTTGAGGAAGTTCCAGTGATTTCCAATGGGCAGATTTAGTTATCTGTCCTCTTGGTTTATAAGCATGTGTTCCAGGCAGTGCGGGTGATTTCAATAGCCAAGAATTCATCTTTCTTTCATGTTTTTATAATATCTGCTTAGTCTGGTAAACTATTTTGTGAGGTCCGTATGCTGCTGTATGAACTAATATCTAGGTATAAGAAAATAAGATATGCTATTGGTTCAAGAACGCTCGGTTAATAAGCGTGATGCATAACATGTATTTGCTTTCACTTGATCTGCACCTCGGCAATTCACAGGGAGTCTAAAACCTGCACCTTCCCAAGCTGTTCTTATCTTGGCTCCCGTTCAATCTAGGGAGCAAAGGCATTCATATTCCTCTTCTTCTCCAGTTCTGAGGTTGCTACCCAGTATAAATTGGTTCTTTTTCCTAATTTTGTAAATCATAGATTCAATTCTGTCTTCCATTCTTAGCACAGACTTCTGGTTGTCACTATCTCCTTATAACCAAAAGAGACTTGTTTTGGGTTTTTTTTTTCTTTATTTTATCTATTAATAAGGCTAGACACTGCATGCTTCTGATCCAGGAGAACTGGTCAGGGATATCCCTTTATAAGAGGGAATTACACAGATGACAGGAGTGCTTAATCATTAAAAATAAAAGCACTATGTAGCGAATGAAAACTGGAAGATAAAATCACTTTTTCCTGGCCTTTCCATGAGTTTGCAAGTCAGCAAAATTAATGTCGTAACTGCAGAAGGCCTAGTGATAAGACAGGCTTTCAAACCTCCCTTGCTGTTTCATTGTGTGACATTTCTCTAATGCCAAGTGTATGCTTTTTCAATAAAATGTAACTGATCAAAGGAGACAGAGGGAAAGAGACAGAAAGTAATCCAAAGCCAACCCTGCTTTATATAGGATTTTCTAGCTGATTGGATTCATAGTAAAGAGAATTAGAGAGAGAGAAAATAAACCATTTAGTAGCAAATATTTTTAAAACATTATTTTATGATGGGGTGGAGACTATTGAGGCAATTACTCTATAAAATTCAAGTGGAAAAATAACCCAACCAAACACAGAAAAAAGCACTTTATTTGTGAGGGTTGAATGTAATTATAAAAATTCTGATCAATTCTAGCCCTGAGATGGTAATCGTATTACCACAGATGGAGGCCTGAAGCAAGAAGGTTACAAGAAGAATATATCTGTTCTTTTACACTATTTTTTAAAATCAAAACATGTGGATTAAATGGGTCTTTGGGTTGTTTATAATTAAATTTTCCTGAACAATGCAGAAGCTGGCCGTTTCTCAACCATCTGGGGCATCTGTTTTCACATACTTCAAATACAATAAAGATTTTTTTTGTTGTGTGGGAGTTTTTTTCTTTTTGGACTTCCTGTACAAAAGTACAAATGGATGTGAGTTTATAATTGGATATGCCTTTTGGGTACAGACAGCTGGAATAAAAGCTGCATGAACCAAATTTTGCCCTTAGTTATTCTTAGATAATCTCAGGGAGCCTGAATTTTACAAGTGTAGATAAGAGACAAAACTATTCTTAATCGTTCTGTGTAGGGCAGCTGTATCTTCTAAGGAAACACTGGTTTAGCAATCAAAATAACAACATTTAGTCAAAATAACCTGATCTTACTATTTTATTTCAATCTGTCTTGCACTCAAGCTTTGTCTCTGCCATTTTTCATAGACTTAGTGTCAAAATATTTACATGGTTTTTTCATCCCTTTTCTGTAACTTGAATTTTTTGACCTCTTCAATAAACTTGAAGTTGCTTTGGTAACATGAAAAATACCCACTAAGTTGGAACACTAGACTATTAACTACTTAAGGAGCTAAAAGTTCTTAAACTTTTGTTATACATAAATTCATACTGGCTTGATGTCACAGACTCTGTTTTTTTTCCCTGCTGTTTCTTGTAAACTTCTCCTGGTGCATGGAAACAAAAAAATGGTCATTCTTTTCCTAGTAAGGGCATTTAGTATCAAGATGTTTGTCTTCATTTTGCCAGTCAAATAGCGCTAGATTTTTTTTGTCCATTTTACAATAACTTTATTGGAGCTTCTCATGTTAAATCAATGTGAGGAAAAACTGTACCATTATGTTTAAAGCATTTCAGCAGTATTGTAGCCTGCTTTTTCTCTTTCTGCTTCTGTAAAAGGCTGTAGTGAGTATACTCTTTTATTTGTCATGTGATTCAGAAGAGGTATGTTCTGAATTGAAGCACCTCTGTGACCATTTGAGAAACGTGCTCAATAGCAGCACGATGGTATCACACAGGTTTTTTGTTTGGTTGGTTGGTTTTCTATATATCAGAAACTGTACTATTTATTATGCTAAAGGCAAATCATGTCTTCAAAGGTACTTCTACGTTTTAAAGTACTTGACTTGATGGTTTTCTGGAATTTCTCTCTTTTTAAACTTGTGCCATTATCTGGGCTATTGCTTCAAAAAGTACATTTTAGACTCTTAAAAGAGAGAGTGTTTTTACTTTGTTCCACAGTAGTGATGAACTGAAAGGTTTTGAGATGTACCTGCAGCACTGCACAGCCCGACTTACCAGCAGAACTATGCAGCAGAGTGTATTCTATGACTTTTCCATGTAAAATTCTGTCATTTAGGCAGTTTCTAGATAAAGAATCATTTAAAACCTTGGGTTTTGGGCTTTGGTTTTTTGTTTGCTTGTTTGTTTTCCAAGAACGCAAACGGACACTTTTCAAAGGCAGACTATTTTCAGATAAGCTCAGCAGATATTTTGCAAGAAAGAAATGGAATGTGCAGAGAAGATACCAAACTAGATGAGCAAGTATATTTAGCACTGGGCCTAGTGCAAGGAGTTAAATATTGCTTATATAAACTTTTTGTGGCTCCATGTACAATTACTTCCTCTTTCATTGTGAATTCACAGAGAGATTGTCGTTAAGAAAAACAGTAATGGAATAATTTCTTGTTTTCAGTGGAACTGTTCTTTCCATTATGTGGAACAAAAAATAGATCATAGAAAGTTTATATATGAGGACTTTCTTAGGAGAAGACGATTGGGCCCGGATGATAGCTCTTTTCTCTTCTTTGCTTCAGTTTTATTTTTGCTTCCTTTTATTCCCCTGTTAATATACATCATCGCACCAGCTCTGGTTTGAAATTCCTCTTCATAATATGGAATTGCCTTAGGAACATACCCATCAATATCTCTGTCTAAGAAGACTGTTCTATCAGGGTTAGAGACTTTTTTTCCCATCACTAAAGTGTTTTTCTGAACGGATAGTTATCCCCTCAAATTTTGCATGTTTGAGTTCATTTCTCAGATCTGTGAGCACTGCTACAGTTTTGATAAGCTATGGAAAAATAGGCCCATGTTGTGTGTTTCTATGAAGCCTCTTTTGCTTGAGTAATGTTTTGAATATAGTCCAGTGGGTGAAATTCGGTATGTGAATGGCACAGTAAGAATGGTTACTATTATATCCACTTTCATGTCTATGTGTACTGAATGTGGGCTGTAGAAGTCTTTCTGAATATTCCTTGTTTTTCTTATAAACAGACGTTAGAGTGCATTGCACACAGCAGTGATTCTTTCTCTTGATTCACTGCTATAAAACTTATTTCACTATGCTTTTATTCCCAAGTTAAAAGGAAAAAAAAAAAATTGTGGGCATTTTTTCCATCTTTTTCCCAAATCAGTGAAATCTCTCTGCCAGCACACTCAAAAATATGCATTTTGTTTGTTTGTTTTCCTGTATTAAAAAATGGTACTTCAGAATTTTGAGAGATTAAGTTAGAATCTGATTAATGGTAGCGTACATAGCTTAGAGGATTATGAGAGTTCCAAATAGGGCTGCCATGAAAGACATTTAGAATATATAAGCCAGTTTAGATAAAATAAGAGCTAAGTGCAGTCCTCCCACAAAACTCTGATGGAGCTCTTTTTGTAATTCAGAAATGTTCGGCCACTTTTTTGCCTTGATTTTTCATATTTTTCATATCTCTGCACTTTGTGCAGAAGCATCAAGAAACTGCAATAAAGACTATTCTGCAGACTCAAGGGATTATGATAAGTATCAGATATTCTGAATGCCCATCTGAACCTTCAAGATATTTGTGGTTTGCCCATGACTAATTTCTGGCTAGCTCTCTGGAGGGAGCTGCTCAGACGACAATTTTTCCATAGTAATGTACCTGAAGGAACTATTTTTTCACCAAACAAACCTTTAAGAAAGTTTTCTTCTCCTTTCCGAGACATCTGTTTGTGAAGCATTCCTTTCATTTGTCTTCCACAAGATGAAGGGGGAGAACAACCCACAACCTCTGTCATTTCGTTTCTTTTAGCTGATGCTGCTCATTTGCTTGCTTAAAGTGACGGCAGGGATTGCTAATGCATAATACAGGGTCTGCCGGTTGCCCTTTTGCTGTTGATACAGCCCTTAACATGCATTTAGTGTAAACAGGTAAAATGTCAGGGTGCTGAAAAGAAAAGAGCAGTTAAGTCAGTTAATTTGATGAAACACTACATGGGAGATTCTCCCCTTAGCCATACGTGACTGAGCTTCTCAGTGTCAGCGGGATTTCGGGTGTAAATGGTGGCAGACCATACCTGGATATATTTTGCTGAAAATGTGAATGGTAATAGTGTCCTCTCGAAAGAGACCATGGTTGCTGGCTTCTGCCGTTGGCACTGTGCATGAAATCTCAAGGGAACACACTTCCACGTAATAACTTGGGAAATCACCACTTTCTAAGGAGCCTAGAGTGTTTTGACAGTAGCATTTTTCATGGTATTTTGAGGATTAGTAAGGAAGTATAGAAACTTGCAAGCAGCATAAATGTGGGACTCCTGACTGACCAAAAAATAGCTGGGGAAGTTTTGGATGAGAAAGTGCAGGTAATTTCTTTTTGGCTATGAAAGCATTTGCTTATGCCAGAGTGACAGCTCTTTAAAATGAATTTTTTGTGTTTTCAAAGTGAGTAATATTTTCATCCAGCTGATGAAAATATTCCTGACCATCAGTTAGCATTGTATTTAAATCAGGAGAGGAGGAAATGGAGATGTGATTTTTTTGTTGTCGTTGTTATTATTATTAATCTCCTTGTTGGTCATTTCTCTTACATCTGGAAAGCTTCTGTTTCTAGAACATTCATAGTACACAAAGAACTTGCAGACAATTCCCCACATAGCTACAGCAATTCAGGACGCAGGATATTTTCAGAAGAGTATGTTTGACTTTACAATATGATAAAGAAGAATGGGTAGCTATTTTCGGGGACAGGCATGCTTCATCTATCTCCGTCTGTTATTTAATTCTGAATCTCAAGAAATATAATCTATGGTACAAAATAAGACTAGGTTTCTGTAGGTTCATTAGTGAAGCACAGATCTGTTCTCCCAGCCAATATTTCAATCTGTACTTCAGTCTGACAAGTGCTTAAATCTCTTATTAATCATTTGGTTTAAGACAAACTTAACTAGCATCCAAGACAGATAAAAGGAAAGCCACCCTGAAAGAGAATTTACTTAATTTTTTTTTTTAAATAGAATTGAGGATGTAATTATGCATAACAGAGAATAACCACTAAAAGCTGTCCTTGGAGTAACAGTGTACAAATCATTGAGATAAGACTACATTTAAGCATATTTAGGCCTTGTGGATAAACCCTCTGTTTAGACCACTTGTTTAGACCATGTGGATCCTCTTTGAAGAATCCGTTCTAACACCAAATGCCTGTGCCACAATTTTACTTTGTGAAGTGTTTAGAAAGCCATTTCTAAATAAACTGTGCAGCAAATACAATGTAGAACAGAGTATCTGCTGGAGATGGGAGTGCATTCTCAGCCAGCTTTTTCTGCTGGCTTCTCCTTTTTAAGTTGCCTTGTAACATACTGGGTTTTTCCTCTTTTGTTCTTGATTCTCCTTGACTAGCTAGCTGCTTTGGCATCTTATACTCCTGAGTATTTTTAGCATCTCTTGAAAAACTCAGAGATGGATTCCTGCTGCTGATCAGCCGATGCTGCGTTCTCCAGTAGTTGCTATCAAAATATCTCCTATCTGCTTCTTTGGCACTCTATACTCACCTATTTTTTCTATTCAATGTCCAGAATATTTACCTCTTAGCAAATGTTCCCTCTTTTGGGGGAGGTAAACCTATGAATTCTGACTTGTACTCTGGATGTCTTTTGCCCAGACTCTTGACTTGCTGTTAAAATACCTGTCAAAAACTTTAGGGATGTATTTCCATGGTGATTGCAATGTGTTTACTGTAGTATCTGCCTTGTATTTTTCACGTGTAAGAGGTCCTCTTCTCTCTTTGCATGGCGTTTTGTGATACGGCAGGAATGTGCCTTACATTAACTCTGACAAAATAACTTTTCTGTGTATTTAATGCAATGATTTTTTATTTTTTTTTTAAATTGCAGAATAACTAAAACTAAGAGAGGAATTGTCTTCTGAACAAAGACAGACTCTAGGGGTGGTTTTTTTTAGACCTACCCAGTACATCTTTTCCTGATGCAATAGCTTCCTTATATAGAAACCTGAGCTTGCTCACTTTAATCTCAGAGAAAATGTTCTCTGTTATTACAGGCTGTTTATTAGCAATGGTGGTTTTCATATCAAAATTTCCAGAATCAGTATCCTTCTGCCTGACCTCTCTCATAACACTTGCTGGGACCCTAGAGTACCTGTGCAGTATTTACTGCTGTGTTCCTGGGACATTTCTTGCTGAAGCTTTTGCTAAGGTAGAAATGAGTTTGAAGCACAGACAAGCAAGTAAAAGGCAAACCCCAGAGTGAGGCAAGATTGGGTTCACCTCTCTCATCATGTGGAGTGCTGTGTGGCTGCTACTGCACCTGCCCAGTTTTCAGTCCACAGCACAAATGACCAGGTACCCATTTACAACTGGGTCAAATGAGGACAGTCTTTTACACAATTTCAGTAGGAGAGCTCTGCCACCTACATCCCTGATATGAACAACATGTTCTTTATTTCTTCATAACTTTTCTCGCTTTCAAGGGCCAGATTTCAGACCCCCAAAATACACGAATTGGATTCAAACCAGATTTCTGAATTAGCAGACTTTTTCTGGGAAGCACTCGAGGAAGCATGGGAACATGGCTGTTAACGTGAGTTCTCTTCACCTCAGCTTATGGAGACAGCACTACAAACAGTGCATGTGGTGCTGGCAGGTATTCCCCAGGTGTTGCTTAGCCTTTTCACCATTACCCTGGAGAGTTTATTACTGTAGATTCATTACTTCTCCTGTGCCTGTCCACTTTCACTATTTCCTAGTCGTGTAGGAAAGACTAAGCCTTACTCACTAACCTGAAGCAACAGCACCTACACGCTGCGCATTTGTCATCAGAGGATGGAGCTGCATCTTGGAAACTGCTGGTTTCTCAGTAGTAGCCTCATATGCAGAAAACTCTGGATATCAGGTTTCACAATAAGGAGCATATGTGATGCTTGTGCTTAAAATAGGGGGGGGGGGGGGGGGAAAAAAAAAAAAAGAATGAATTGAAATGTCTACTGGTTATATCTGGGAGTTTCCAGTCCACTGCTACCACAGGATACTATAAAGAGAGAGAACGGCCAGTGCTCACTAAAGTGGCGAACAGAGGCACAAAGTCAAAGTGAATTTCCATTCTCACTGACCTGGGTATGCACGCAGCTGATTCTTGCTGTACCATGTCCAGCTGCTGTCACAGCTTTATGATGTTTTACAGAAACCTTATTTATTGTCTTCTTGAAGCTTATTTCTTGTCCCTTCAAAACTTCCCGTGATATCAGAGACTTGGACATATAAAGAGTACAGCACTGTGCCCTAAGGGAAGCTGGTTTAGAGCTGCTCAACCCTTTCCTTCTCCTAATTCAGTATAAATATATTAAAATTGAATTTATTATGTGAAAAGATAAGGCTTTTGGTTTTCAAAAACAATTAAGTGAACCTTGGTAATATCCCAAAGGTTTGGTGTTCCTCTGTTTTGCTAAGAAAAAGGATACCAACTAATATATCTTAGCTTTTCACAGTGCCTTTCTTTAAACAGAAACTAATTTAACTGAACTCTCAGTTAATTGGTTTAAAAATATGAAAAAGCTAAACTGGGGTGTGCAGTCAGCTTTTCATAGCACATCCCGGAGTCAGTTACCATGGCACTGCGAAAGATTTTTTGGTCGCCATGGCAACCGCAGGTCGGCTTGTCGCACCTTTTATCTTATGCAGACTGAAAGCAGCAGCTTGTGGTATCTGGAGTTAATATGTCAAGGCGGAGGTAGATACACTACCAGAGAGGTGTTGGGTTGGGTTTTTTTCCCCCACCCTGCTTTAAACTCAATCAGTTTCTTAATTACTGCTAATCAGGCTGATGGCAGGAGCTGGCAGTAAGGGGTGAGTGGAAGCAGCACTGCCTGGTGGGTGCGTGGGGAGACAGGGTGCTCCCGGGAGCCCTGCAGCAGCGGGAAGTCTGCCCCTTTCCCTCCTGGTGAGCAGCCAGCTGAGCTGGAAAGCCACAGCTCCACGTACTTCTTGAGATCCCTTTTGCAGCCGGTTGCTCTGGGTGGCTCTTTGCTATGAAACGGGCTGTGCCTTTGGTTCCCTGCGTGCACTATGTTCGGTCAGGCAGCTTTGGCTCAGTGCAAACGCTGGCTCAGGCCACAGCTAGTGCATGCTCTCGACCCTGCTGTTAGCATCCTTGGTGTGCAGCTGTGAGTCCTGGCCATCTGTTCTTCCTCTTGCTGGTGGCTTCAGCTCTCGCTCCGTCTGTGATACAGCACGCACAGGGCATTTTCCCGCTGCCTATGCGCAGTGACAGGAGCAGGCCAGCCCAGCTTAGGTAGAGTTGGGAGTGGCCTTCATGCATGGAGCAGGGCAGGACACAGAATAGGCACCAACTTGGGCACTGGGAAATTATGCTTCAAGTTGACGCTTTCTTTCTCAAATATCTCATTGTGTAAGTGCTGGGTGACTAACTCAGGGAGGTGGAACAGGTGGAATCCTTTAGCTTTGTGGTCCAGCAGTGCAGGCTCTGGTGTATGCTTGTATGGGATTTTTTTTTTTTCCTTATGCCTGATGGAGCTAAGCGGGATACACCTTTAGGTGCAGTTACTGCTGTTCCAATTGGTCCTCTGTAACTGCGAAATCTGGGGCTGGAGGGAGAAGCTGCCTCCTTGCTCTTCTTACCTAAGGACTGCCTGGTAAAGCAGAGCGCAGGAACATGCAGTCTCAGCACTCCTAACTTCCCTCATTCTCCCTTCTTTACACATGCTCCTCAAGCATTGCCGTGTTGCTCTGGTAGATTACTATGTTCAAGGGGTTGTTGTTACAGAAAATAGAGTGATGTAGGACCATCTCTGTCCATTGATTTGACTTGTCTTGTAAAATCACGCTGGTGGTGTTCAGGCCCTCCTGCTGGAAAGCACGGAAGAGTTCCTGCAAAAAAGTGTAACTCTGGCAATCTGGTACTCAGAGCTTCTTTATACGGGCTTTCATACACTCACTATGTGTTTACCTTGAAATTGTAATGGCTAAGAGAGCAGGCTGATGAGGAAGACTGGCAATGGAGGCAGGAATTAAGGCCATATTTTCTATTCCAGAACAGGTTGAAAACTTTGTATGTTGATCTTTTCAGGGGTGTGCTGTGCTCTCAGGGCAGAGCGGCACATGCAAGCAGAAGATAGCTGTTTAGCAGTGGGTGTATGTGGTGTGAGGTGAAGCCTCTCTGGTTAACACTGTGGACTAAAACCAGCCAATGCTTAACCCATATTAACAGTGATCTCTGAATGTTTTGTCTACCAGGAGCTTCATTCTTAATAGTCCAATACAGAGTTTTCTGTCTGCCTGTTTTTAAAGTAGAACACCGTACAAACAGCAGAAGCAGATAAGTTTTGCTTTCAATGATGAGGAGGCTGTCTTCCTATGAAACTGGCAGCTCTGAAAATTAGGTAGACAAATGAGCATTACAATACACTTAAAATGCCCCTACGTTTTTCATACAAGTTGTCTTGGATTCACACAGCTGCTTATATTGGGGTTGCATAGCAAGAGGGGCTACAGGGATGGCTTCTGTGAGAAGCTGCTCAAAGCTTCCCAATGTCTGACAGAACCAAAGCCAGCCAGGTCCAAGATGGACCTGCTGCTGGCAAAGGCTGAGCCCATCAGTGAGGGTGGTAGCACCTCTGTGATAATATATTTAAGAAAGGGGGGGGGGGGGGGGAAGTTGCTGGGCAAGAGCAATTGCAGCTGAAGGGAGGAGTGAGAATATGGGAGAAAAAAAGAACTGTGTAGACACCCAGGTCAGTAAAGGAGGAGGGGGAGGAGGTGCTTCAGGTTCTGGAGCACAGATTCCCATGCAGCATGTGGTGAAGACCATGGTGAGGCAGCCTGTCCCCATGTAGCCCATGTAGGTTAAAGGTGGGGCAGATATCCACTTGCAGCCTGTGGAGCACTCCAAAGTGATGCAGGGAAAGAGCGTAAGGAGGAAGGAGTGACAGAGACAACTGACCGCAACCCCCATTCCTCGTTCCCTTGCACTGCTCAGGAGGAGGTAGAGAAAATTGGGAGTAAAATTAAGCTGGGGAAGGTGTTTTTAAGATTTGGTTTTATTTCTCACTATCCTACTGTGATTTGATTGGTAATAAATTAAACTAATTTCCCTAAGTTGAGTCTGTTTTGCCTGTGATGGTAATTGAATGATCTCTCCCTGTCTTTATCTTGACTCACCAGCCTTTTTGTTGTATTCTCTCTCCCTTGTCCAGTGAGTGAGAAGGGGAGTGATAGAGCAGCTTTGGTGGGTACCTGGTGTCCAGCTGGGGTCAACCTACCATACCACCTCTGAGATGCACTTATTCTTCCCCTCTGATAGTCTGAGCAGGTGATGAAAAAAACCTCAGCAGGCTTAGAGATTTATTCAGGAGGCTTTTGTGAAACCTCATTTGAGCAATAGAGTTTTCTGCTTCCTTAATGCGGGAAGGAAAAATGTCCCCCCCCAGATCAAATCTTTTCTCCATTTTGTTTCTGGTTCAAGACCAATGGAATGAAAATCAGGGCATATGGAATCTTTTCAGGCCTCAAAATAGATTTATATTTCATATGGACACAGGCTTTGGTTGAGTCTTATTTTATCATCTGTTCTTAACCTAATGATGAGGCCAACAAGCAAAGTTTGGATCCACTTTTGGAGCAGGAAAGTATGTGTTGCAATGAAGACTATTTGTGATGCTGTTAAGCTTTCTGGCTAAATTTGGAAAGTCTGTTTTAAGATTCAGAAATAACTTTTTTCTATAAAGCACTGATACATAAATCATATGCTTTTAAATGTATGGATTTCATTTAGAAATTTGACAGTCAGAATTGAAAACATTTAACTGTGGCAGAATATTACACTGTTAAATATCAGAGAGAAGAGAGAGAAGAATTAGCAAAGGCAGGAACTAGATGTAGGAGCAGGTTTTAGATTGATCCCATCATTAGAAGGGACGGCTTCCTTCTCACCCATGTGCTGGTTGTTCTCCACTGGAGTCGAGCAGCTTTCCTGCAACTTTCCCAACAAGCAGCTGCCCTGACAGCATCGCAGTCCTGCTGCCTTGAGAAAGCAGAGCTGTAAGGATAAAGTTCTTGTTTACACTTCAAACCTCGCTCTGCCCAACACATTGAAAGACAGAAATACATACACTTGTGAAGATCCAACAGCTTTTCAGGTTGGTCCTAATGTTGGAAGCTTCCTTGTTTATTTTCCCGCAGCACTTGTGTCGGAGAAAAACCTGTGACTGCTGTAAGGGGCAATTACTTGCTCTGACGGCGGTGGTTTTCAGTGCTTAAAACAATGCTTAACAAGTGCATAACATCCCCGTATGGTGTTTTCAGGAATCGCTCTGTGGCAACAGAGGGAAGGAACAAGCAAAGGCAGAGCGTCTGCCTGACTTGAGATAAATGACAGTAATCACATAGACAGTAATCTGGCCTTTTCTGCTCTGCCCACCTGCTGCTGCTGTTGTCATGCTCTGCACTCTGCTGCCATCCTCCGTGACAGCGGCGCCTCCAGCTTGGCACTGCTGGGAATAATTAGGGGTGGCACAACTCTGCAGCTGCTGCGGTGGTGAAGGAGGGGGGGGAATGCAGGCAGAGAGGGGGTAAAGAGCTGGGATGGAGCCAACATAGCAGGAAATTAGCTGAGCTGTCATTCCTGCGAGCAGCGACTGTTTTAACTCTAGTGTTAGCTGAGGGCGTGAAAGGGAAGTTTTTCTATCTGGAAGACTGACAATGTTACAGGGGGAAGGAGGGAGCGCCATGAGAGGTCCAGCCATAGTCAAAAGTGTAGGTTGCCATAATGCAGCTCAAGAGGGCAGACCTTGGCATCTTCAAATACAGTTGTGATCCCTTAAAGTTTCTCCTGCCCTTCCAAAGGGGAGCCTTTCACAGGGCAGCTCAGGGCTTTGGTGGAATTGTCCAGGATAGAAATCCTCCTATGGACAACAGGCTGTTTGAAAAGGCAGGCACTGTCTAGCTTTCAAGACAGAAAGGGCAATATCTTAAAACACTTCAACACATCCCTTATAGTGGCCTTCCAGTATCTGAAGGGGGCCTACAGGAATGCTGGGGAGGGACCATTTACAAGGGCATGTAGCGATAGGATGAGGGGCAATGGTTTTAAACTAGAGCAGGGTAGATTTAGATTAGATATTAGGAAGAAGTTCTTTACTATGAGGGTGGTTGATCACTGGAACAGGTTGCCCAGAGAGGTGGTAGAGGCCCCATCCCCGGAGACGTTCAAGGCCAGACTTGATGGGGCTCTGAGCAACCTGATCTAGTTAGAGATGTTCCTGCTGACTGCAGTGGGGTTGGACTAGGTGACCTTGGAAGGTCCTTTCCAACCCAAACCATTCTATGATTCTATGATTCCAGCTGTAATTAATGAGGACACAAAAGTCCTTAAATGTGTAATTTTTTTTAATAACTGTTAATGTCAAACTTCAGAATATAAACCCTACTGGATGTAGGTAATTGAAAAGGCTATGGGGATATGGAGGCTAGGTAATGAGCAAGCTGATGAAGAGAGCAAAGAGCAGCAAGTTGTAGGACATGGAGCTCT
Source organism: Eurystomus gularis (assembly GCA_013400335.1). NCBI lineage: Eukaryota > Metazoa > Chordata > Aves > Coraciiformes > Coraciidae > Eurystomus > Eurystomus gularis. Next base: position 291,236 of record VZZY01019311.1, read on the forward strand.
CCCTTAGCTCTGAGTTCACAGACTTGGTGTTGGTGTGATGTTACGGCTAAGCAGTGGCTTTTAACCATGCACAGGTCACGGGATGAAGCAGAACCTGTTTCTACAGGTTTGAGGCATTCCTAGTAATGGGATGTATCAGCACTCATACTGGGCCACATGTGAGGTCATTGTTTGGTCTGATCTAGCTATTTTGTGCTAACCCTCTATAGTTCAGCATAAAAAAGGGCAGATTTAAAAAATTGAAAAGAATTAGGTTTGTTCTGAGGACATACTAACCTACCTTATTTTGTGTGTATATATGCATGTATTTATATATATGAAAACACATATGTAATGTAAAATTGTACACTGGCATGATAGTATCTAATCACTTAGAGCTGATTGACTGAAACGTGTAACACAAAAGATTAACTTTCCACTGTAGATAAGCTAGAATTGATCCTAAAATGTGAAATAAATGGGGATAATTACTGCTTTTCTGTAATTTTATTGAAAGGATGAACTTGTTACTATATGGAAACTCCTGACCTAGAAGACGCTTAGAATCTATCATTAGTGCCTTTGATAAGCCTCTGTGGATGGTGTTTTTGAGTCCTCCCATGGTTTCAATTCCTCCCTTTGGACTTTCTTTAATCAATCCCTATGCAGTATCCAGAAATGGGAACCCAGACCTGAAGCCTTCCAGTTGTTCAGCAGAACAGAAGGATAATTTTACATGTTAACTTTTCTTATACATATCAGTATTTGACTCAGCGTCAAATAATGTTTGTATATTGGGGAGTAATCTCTAAAATAGTGCTCCTGCCAGTTTGCACCTGTTTTCATCTAAGTCTAGTTTTCTACATTTCTGGCACATAAGAGCGCATTAGGTACATTACTGAAGTCAAGTTGTACTACAACAGCTAACGTCTCTCCTCGCTCTCTGCAAGGCTTGTTACCAGGTCCTAAAAAGAAATTAGATTGGTGTGATGTGATTTTTCTTCCTTTTTTTTTTTTTCCCCCACAACCAATGCCTACTGGCTATTTCTAATTACCTTCCATATAGTTACAAACATCTCATAATTTGTTCCAGAAATTAAAGTTAAACGGACTGTTTCTAATTCCCTTGCTTCTCCTTTCATGTCTTTTAAAAAACAAAAATGCTAGAGAAAGGTAAATGTGATGTCTAATACCTTACCCAATCTTGATGAGTTCTCAAAATAACTGCTAAAAGCTCTAGATTTCATCACACCAAACCTTTAGGTTTAGACTGGAATGAAGCTCATTAGGTCTGGGCAATTTGAGAGCAATTGAATTTAACTAATGCTTGTTAATCTGTGCATATTTGTTCTATTCAAAGACTTAGATCTTACTTCTTTATGACTGGAATTAGACGTGGTAGCCCTCTGATGAAAGCTTATCTTTTGTGATGATCAACACAAAAAAGTGTTGAAAAACTGGACCTTTTTCACATCATGCATCAACAGCTTTTACTCTGTTTCATGGGAGACTAGTCCTGAGCCTACCTTTATTAATGTCTTTAGTGAATGGTCTCTTGATGTTTCTTGCTGGTTACATCCAATTTGGTAACCTGGACACTCTGTAATTTAATCTTGTTGGGCTTCTGTACTTTTGCTTGGTAATTTGACTTGGTTTTCACTGCTGGATTGCTTCCTTTTCATGCTTCAGGTCAATGAAGAGCTCAGTCTAGTCAATGTCCATCTTTCCTTAATGCCTTTTTCCTCAGAGCATCCCCTGGAGGTCTTTCCAAACAATCCTCAGGGAACAGTGAAGCTTGCTCAGTTGAGATCCATTTCTTTTGACTTTCCTGTTGTGCTGCCTTCCCATTCTAAGTTGTTAAGAGTGTAAAAATTAAGAACTCTGAATAATTGTAGCTTTTCCGTTTAAGTAATGCCACCAGATTTTTTTCTTCTTTGTGTTTTTGTTTGTACAAGTCCCCTCTAATTGTCTCAGAGTTAAGACACCAAGAGGGTATTCATTCATATCACCTACCTTATTCAGGTGCTCATGTTTAGAGCTTAGTCTCTGTAGGCTCTTGGAATAGTTGATGGAAAGAGGTGGGGTGTTTGTGTGAGTATGTGTTAGCAAAGTGTGATTCACAGGCCACTTCAAGTCTTGCTTTGAGTTACCATCTAGCAGGGCCTCTTTCTTTTCTAGATGTAAAGGGATACTGAATAACTAATTTAGACTTTTATGTTTGATGCTCAAATGAGGTACTTTTGCATGTGATCGCTTTCTTCACTTTTGCTCCTAAACTCCATTTTAGCCTTACCCTGCATTGCAATGTCTCTTTAAGAAAGAAAAGGAGGACTTGCAGGGAAGAAATGTGATCTGGAAAGTCACCATGCACTGTACAATTTTCTGCATTCTGACTGATAAATTATTGTGTCTTCAGTGTGCCCTGGCATGCAGTGCAATTTGCCCATGTAGCAGTGATGATAGGTTGTCCTGAGCTAATAATCAAGACCCCTTTGTTTAGATTCCTCAGCCTTTTAGGGAAGTCTTAAAAAAGAATTTTTATCTCTCTGTCAGTTTTTACTCACATTTTATCATACATGGAGCAAGCCTTTAACCTTGAGTGTTTTACTGTGATCATGTTAAGAGGCAATCTAAGAAAAGAAAAATAATCAGCACTGTTTGCAGCGACAGATTGTCTTTGTGCATTTTAAGAGAATACAGTTAATTGAATGTTGCAAAACGCTTAGAAAAGGAAAGCTGCCTTTCTTGTTGAACGTCTGAGATCTTTGTGCCACCAAAAAGCAATAGTCTGGCTTTGCCCTGGAGTTCTCTCAGCCTTTCCGCACTGGCATAAGATTCCATATTCTGTTGGCACCCTGTACCTAGTCATTTCCTTCCACCTTGCAACCAGGGTGCCACCCAGAACAGTATTACAGCAGGTGCTCCACAGCCTGGTACCCTGTTTCCCACTCTCCATCTCCTGTAACACTTCCTCACCGTACAAGCTGAAAAGTTTCTTTCAAATTGAAAACTGACAGGGTCACAGAGGCAGTGCAATTAGCTTGTAGAAAAATGTTGAAGAACATTAACTACGCTCTTCAGCTTTAAGCCTGCATTATTAGATACTTAAATTTATTTGCACCAAAATAGTAGTCTCTCATTCTTGTGGGACAATGACTGTTTTCTCATGGGACCAGGGCTGTTTTCTCATGGCAGAGGGGACTATTGATGGAGCAGGAATTGTTCCATGGCTATCCAGTGGCAAAATTAAAGGAGATTGAAGGTGGGTTGTCTCCTCTCGAGTAATAATAGAATGCTTTTCCTTTCTCAGTATGAGCTGTAGCTCAGCTGTGTTATCTTTCATTGCAAAATGTAAAGCTCCATTACTGATGTTTGAATTCAATTTAAGAGTGCTTATATATATATTTTTTTTTATTATTATTTTTTTTTCTTCACTCCGTTTAATGGTAGAGATATGTGGGCTTCTAGACTCACTTGTTCATGCTTTGGGGACTTGCTTCGTCATGTTAGTCCATCTTTATGACTGTTTTGAGATTAGTTTTCAGTAACCAAATATAGTGGCAACTGTCACCTACCTAGTACTTTCAAAGAGGTTCTGCAACTGATTTCAAGGGAAGTAGCCTTTCAGTTTATTAGGAGAGGCAAATTTAGCAAAAACATGTTTCTTTTCCAATATCTTAATAGGTTTTTTTAGTCCGATGTCAGTAAAGCACAGCCCACAGAGACTGATTACTCCAGCTCTGTGAGACATTACAGCATGTACTACTAGTGACATCATAGAGGTAGTCATTAATATTTTCATGAAAATGATATTTTTCAGAGCAAGTGGATTCATCAAAACTGAACCAGTTCACGTCACAAGTCAGTTTTGATTAATTTTTCAAGACAAATATTTTTGGGGGAGCAGAAATTTTCCAAATTTGCAATGCAACCATTTTGACCTTTTTTAGATTTAAAAATAGTGCTTTTTCATTTCAAAATGACCTTTCCTTTCAGAAAGCTAAGCTAATTACCATTAAAAACCTTTTGAAACAAAAAAGTTTAGTATTAAATATTTTAAGCAACCTGAATGGATTCTTTTCTTGTGGGTGAGAAAAATACGTTTCTGGACAGCCTTAGGTGTTGCCTGCCACTGACCAGCGTGGAAGCTAGAAGCCTGCATTGAAGCAGAATATGTGTTTTGCCGGGGTTTTCACAGGGAGAAGCCTGCAGTCTTTTTCTATTCAATTACATAATCTGGAAAAAAAGAACAAGTCACTACACAACAAGATAACTACTGTAGCCTTTTTATAGTTGTAGAGCAGCCACCTATTTAACACAGCTAGCGACTTCTTCAGAAACAATCCTGACCCTTGAATCAGGAATTATCCTTATCGTAACTACAGCACACACATTCAAGAACCTTTTTACTCCTCCCCTCCACTTACTTGTGAGATTTCACGTGTGTTTTGTGAGTGCTTACCAGGCTGTGGGGTGAGGCAGTGTACCATTATATTAATGTTTTGAAAAATTCCCATGGGAGATCCAGAAGAAGAGCTCATCCTCTGCAGAGGAAATAAGTATCAGAAAGAATTGCAAATGTTTATTGCAGAAAGAGCTTATCTAAATGAACTCAGCTATCTTATAGCAAACACCACAGCTATTTTTGTTATGCTCTCCAAAATCTTGTACTTCTCAAGTAACATCTGCCAGAGTGAAGATTGACTTGAGTTCTCCAAAACACTATGTCTAGAAGATATAAAACTTCTTCAGCCCATTGTTGTGGTTTAAGCCCATCCAGCCGGGAACAAAGCACCACGCAGCTGCTCCCTCATTCCTACCCCGTCTGGTGGGATGGGGAGGAGAAAATACAACAAAAGGCTCGAGTGTCAAGACAAAGGACAAGGAGGGCTCACTCACCAATTTTGGTCACAGGCAAAAGACAGACTTGACTTGGGGAACAAAATCAATTTAGCTTAACAACAAAATCACCACCAATTTACCAATTTGATCAGAGAGGATAGTGAGAAATACAATCAGATCTTAAAAACACCTTCCCCCACTCCTCCCTTCTTCTCAGGCTCAGTTCTGCTCCTAGTTCCCTACCTCCTCCCTGCCAGCGGTGCAGGGGGATGAGGAATGGAGGTTGTAGTCAGTCTGTTCCATGTTTTTTCTGCCACTCCTTCCTCCTCACAGGGACAACTCCTCACAGTCCTCCACTGCTGCAATATGGTGTGCCTCCTATGGGAGACAGTCCTCCATGAACTTCTTACCAGCATTGGTCTCTTCCACTAGCTATAGTTCTCCCAGCAACAGACTGCTCCAGTGTGGGCTTCCCTCAGAGTCATTGCTTTCTTTGGGAGCAGATACCTACTCTGGCATGGGGCCCTCCATTGGCTGCAGGTGGGATTCTGCTCCTCTGTTCATCTCCACAGGTTGCAGGAGGTCAATCTGCCTTTTCACCATGGGCTGCAGGATAGTCGCAGCTCCAGTACACTTCCTCTTCTCCTTCCTCAGGGACCTTGGTGTCTACATAGTTGTTTCTCTCCGGCCTCACTCCAAATCAAAAGAACTAATGCAACAGGTTTTTCCCCTCTTAAATATGTTACTAACAGTGGGCACTGCCACAGTTGCTGATTGGCTTAGCCTTGGCCAGAGGTGGGTCTGGCTTGGAGCTGGAGGAGATTCTCAAAGCTTCTTACAAGACTCATGCCAGTAGCCCCCTTCCACACTACTAAATCTCTGATAGATACAAACCCAATGCACCCATCCAACCATGATTACTCAGCTTTGTATTTTCCTACCAGGGTATGATAACCACATTTTGTTTAAGGCCTCTGATAGCACTCGTTATAGCTTCCTCATCTAAATGCTTACCAGCCTGCTGTGTTTTGATCCTACTACCTAGAACCTACATTTCCATGTGCTCTTACTTTCCCTGATATAGACCTAACTGAAGTTGTGAGCTCTGCAAAACTTCCTAGGTAGAAGTTTGGTGTCTACTGATCCTCCTTGTAACGTGCAACTCATTTGCCTTCTCTCTTCAGGATCAGTGCTGACCACATACCCCCTGTCTTCAACCCAGGTATTTTGTGCCCCATGCTTATTTATGACCTTTGCTGTAGATCCACTTTGATATATCTGCAAGTTCATAAGGGGCTTTTTGAGTGGTATATGATAACTGAAGCACAGAGACTCCCATAATATGTATGTACATAATAGTGTTCGCTGTATCTATCTGATCTTACTGCCCTAACCCCTCCTTTCTACATGAGCTCCGTGAGACTTCTGAGCAATGAAGTCATGTCCAGGCCTACTCAGGCGTCTTAGCCAGTCTTTTTATGTTTCTTGCATATCTCTCAGGCTTCATAACATAAAGACCCGATTTCTGACCACTTTGTGTCCTGGTGTTTATGTTCACCACTGTTCGTGATCCAACATTCTGTATGTACTTTGGAGGAAACGTCTTTCAGCTATTCCATCAAAAGAGGCATCAAGGTTTAATGAGTACCTATTTCCTTTGGCCTGGGAGGTACACAACAGTATAGAGGACTCTGTGTGCTGAAGCATCCCATGAATCACAATTACAGAATAAATAAACTGTACATGGATAGATTCCTTGAATGTCCACGAATTCTTAAGCCTGAAAGAGCCAAGATAGCTAATTAGGTAGACAAAGGTCTAAATCTGTGTTTTGGAGTCATCACTGGGATCCTGCAAGTAGGATGAAGACATGGAGATGCTGAGGAATTACAATAAAGGTCAGAACTGGCAAAAAAAAAAAGAAGAGGGGAGGGAGAGAGGAAGAGGGGAAAGCAACTGCTATGAAGTCCGCTTTCAATAGCATCACTGGAAATCATGGCTATATATTCTACCTTCTTGCTCCCTCACCCATGCTTGACAATGTGATTTATGGAGTTTAGTCTGGGCATTCTATAAAATTAAGGGAACTATGGAATTGGTTGGGGTGCTGAATAGGTGAAGTCAGAGGAAGGCCAAGGGGGAAAATATTTAAAGCAGGGACATGGAATAATCCAGCAGAAGTAATTTTTTGTCTTATTGGGGAAGATATTCTGAAGTCATGTCACAGAAAACTTAGGAAAGTAGGTAAAGGAGGACCTCCTGCAGTTATACAGCTTAATACACAATAGCAATGTCTGTTGACAGTGCTACTTGTGACAGGCTTCTGCATTACTGAGAGGATCACAAAATTAGCATGTTCAGAAATGCTTTAATCACATCAGGCTTGTTTTGTAGAATCACAGAATGGTAGGGATTGGAAGGGACCTCTGGAGATCATCTAGTTCAACCTCCCTGCCAAAGCAGGTTCACCTAGGGCGGGTTGCACAGGAACATGTCCAGGTGGCTTTCGAAAGTCCAGAGAAGGAGACTTCACAACCTCTCTGGGCAGCCTGTTCCAGTGCTCTGTCACCCTCACGATAAAGAAACTTTTCCTGATGTTTAGGTGGAACTTCCTGTGTTCTAGTTTGTGCCCTTTGCCCTTCATCCTATCACTAGGCACCACTGAAAAGAGACTAGCCCCATCCTCTTGACACCCACCCTTCAGATAATTAGAAACATTGATAAGATCCCCTTGCAGACTTCTCTTCTCCAGGCTAAACAGCCCCAGGTCTTTCAGCCTTTTGAGACATAAGATTAATTTATGGCAAGAGTCCGGTACTGGAAAAAATCAAGTTCCAGATTTGCAGTTGGTTGGCTTCATCTTCTAGGATAAGACATCTAACTTCCCTGAGCCTATGTTTAATCATCCGTAAAGGAGAATAATTCTTACTCATCTTCTAGGCTGCTGAAATGTTTAATTAGTGTTTCTAAACTGTTCTGGACCATGCAGATATGAGGCACAGTAAAGTGCTGCTATTGCTTTCTTAACACTGCACACATACCTTCCTTCTATTTTCTTTGTAACTTTTTTTTAAAAAAGCCCTCTGCTGCAAGCTACTGAAGCCACATGGTGTTTTAGTCTATCCTATACTAACATTCTAGCCAGAAAAAAGAACTGAAGCAGGCATTGAAATGTTTACAGACACTTTTCAGTAATCGCTGCAGCTAATAGAAACTCCAGTTGCTGTAAGAGAAGTCTCAGTTTATGGCCACATTTGAATTTAACGTGCCATGAAACCATTCTGACATGTACAGAGCCTGAAGCTTTTGCTGCTCAAACCTTTCTCCATGAAGCTGAGAATCCTAATGAGAAATGAAGGCCCCAAGCTAAAGATCTCACAACAGGCTGTTGCTGTAAACAGAGCAGAAAATGCACCCCAAGGTGAGAAATCCTCTTTAAAAGATTACTCTACTGTGGAGGTGGAGGAATGCCAGAGCTCCCTTTAGTGACCAAATCATTTGGAGGCAGGTAGATATTTTGGCAGCCACTATTTGATGAAGAGGGAAAACCCCACAGCACCCTGGAATATTTCTGCAGCAGTCCTCTGTGGCTGCTACAAGAGCACCAAAGAAAAGTCCCTTCACTATCACAGTGTACAAAAATATAAATAATTATGCATATACAAATATATAAATTAATGTGTACTAAATACATCTAAAAGACCTGGAGATAATTATTTCATATTTGTGTTGATGTTGTTGCCAAAACTGAATGAAAACTGTAAATTCAACAATGCTCTCTGATCATTGTTGTAATCAAATGGAGTGTAAATATTTTGGCAGATCCTCTGATTTCTGTCAACAATTATTAGTCAAAAATATATTTGCTTTTCAATTGAAAAACAATTGTTATGTATGTCACCAAATTTAGCTACTTCAGGGCATATTTTCAGTGTTAGGTGTGTTTGTGCATTACATCAGCTGCAGAACTCCCGGTTCTCTTTGATAAATAAATGTGAATTATTGAACAGTTGTTTGAATCTTTATACCTATCTGGTTGCTCAATGTGGAAGTGGCCTTCTTTTCTGTAATCTTTTTTATTTCTTGCCACATAGTGGTAGATTTGGGCGAAGAGAGGGCTACATGTAATTGTGTCTGTCTGGAAAAGGATTTGCAATCCATTCTGATCACTTCTTTCTGGACTTATTTGTCCCATACACTCATGTGTTGTTTACTTTGAATGCAGATGGCACAAGTAACAGAAAAACTGCTCACAGACATTTTGACTGATAAAATTTGAAATTTTTAATAGTCACTTGCAGCCAGAGAGTGTCCCTATACCCTGGGCCTTGATCTCCCATTTTACCATGCTGCCTGTTCCAGAGCTGCTTCTCTACAATTTGCACTGGCAGTTTCCTCAGTCTGGCCTTAAGTGTTTCCAGTATTTAGATGATTTAATTCAGCTGACCCACAACATGTAATCTCCTCTTACATCCTCCTTCCCTGAGTTTCTGAGTTGCTTGGCAGAGCAGAATTTGCTCATCAAAGACATTTGAATTCTTATTGTCTGGTATAGCTGGCTTATTGCAAACAGAAAGTACCATTCTCTCAAAATAAAAAGTTTGCAGATATTTTTGACACATGCATTCTCAAAAAAGAACACATTGCAAAAATAAATTCAAATCCCTTTAATTTTGTGGATTATTTCTATTCCACAAGGAAAGTTTACGGTTACATAGTTGGTATTACTGGAGGCTGTGGGGTCATTAGTAACATCTTTGTCTTTCTGAGGAGAAAGAGGAATAAATTCAGTAAATCATATTATTCATTAGTTGGGTGGAAAATCAGTTTTAGAAATTTTCTTTTCAGCCTTTGTCTCATAAAGGGAGAATGAGGTTTGGGTAGTGATAGCTTTGAATACCTAAGAAAAGAGTCATTAATCACCTTGTCATTGCTCCTGAGCAGGGCAGTTTATGTGGGTCCAGCATGCAGCCTGGCCATCAGAATCATCTTCTGTTACAACCGTTCTAGTAGCAGGGCTCTCTTCTGGATTTAGTGATACTGAGTGACAACTTGCCACAAATTCCCTGTAGTAAAGACAGTCCTTATAGCTTGGTTACAAGGTATGCTAGAAGTTGCAGGAATTCCTTAGGAGGATCTTTCAGTTCATCTGCAATACAGCTTCAGAGACTTGGCGGGGACATTGTCTGTCAAGAAACCTTAAAGCGAATAACATGACAACAAAAGGCGAATGAAAATGCCCTTTTTCTGTTCAGCAATATGAGTTTCTTAACACAGACACTAGAGCCAGCACCATAATTGAAGCTGGAAAATTGCAGCAGTTTTTACAGGCAGAGCATTTCTTTTTTTGCCAGTTTTTGTAATGTGAACAAGCACTAGCCTGGAGATGTGGAATGGACATTGTAAACAGTATTGCTGAATCACTTGGTAAGACATCTCTAAAAAAAAAATAAACCAAATATTTTGATTATCCATCACTTATCAATGGAAATGGGAGACTGTTGCAAATGTGGAATGCTGTATGGAGAAATTGCTGAGTTCTAGTAGCCCAGTGGCTTTGTTAGCAACAAACACAGAGCAGATGCCATGTTGTTTGTTATTGGTGACACCTTCAGAAAGCAGAGAATAGCAAACAGATTTTCTCTGTACTAGTGGGATTCAAAATCAGTCTCTTGCAAGGGTTATGACAGCAAAGTGTGTATTTAGCACATACGAGAAGAAAAAGGCGTGTTCTTTGTGTGCTAACACCACTACCTCATTGAGAAATGCTGACACACGTCAGGGGGGGTCTGCAGTGAAGTAGAAATGGAGGAGAGCACGTGAGCCTGGGTTGTGTGAAGGAGGTAGCTGAATAACTGTAAGGCAACTGCAGGAAAAGGGGCTTCTGTTTTAAAGCTGTAACAGAGTGAAGCAGAAGAGGATGAATAGGTAGGGGAGATAAGATGCTGGGCTGAAAGATGTCCAGGAGAAAATAGAAAGATTGGGGCATCCTCATTATTTGTATGACAGACATTAGTAAATTTGCTTATCATTATATTTCTTGGAGCTATGTCATTGCTTAAACAATGAATTGCTGGATTAATCGTCCAATAGACAGTGTCCTGCATGGATACATATTGCATAAAGCTGGCTCACCTCTGCTGGCAATCTGTTTCTTTTTCAGAAATTGTGCTGTTGTCTGTGTGAGGCTTACTTTCCAGAGTATCTTGAAGAGAGTGAGAGTGAGGGTTTGGTTTGGATTCCTTTCTAGTTTGATTAAGCTTAGCCCATTTTCTGGGCCCTGAAACACAGGCTGGCTCTCCATGACATGTGGCATCACACAGCAGCATCATCCCTGCCAGCCTGAATTAAAAAGTACTTGTTTTGATGTCAGAGAGGCTTGAGCTTGGATGTCCTGGCTTAGATGAAAGGAAGGAAATTTAACACGCTAAAGGAAGATCTTTTATGGGCAGCATGCAATTTGACCTATGTTACAAATGGGTAAATAGGTTACTGAGAGAAGATTGGGCTTATATTGGAGGAATTGAGTGATTAATCTTGTTTGGATAAGATTACAAGCATGTAAGCTCCCCGTGTTTTAAGGAACTTTCACCTGGTATCAGAAAGAAATCATGACTGTATGCAGCTGGTTTACAGTACCAGCATATTCGAGGCTTTGTGGAGGTCAAGTACTTAGATTTGGATTTTCTATAGCTCTCTTATTGCATTTGCCTATGGAGTAGCTGACCTTGTTGTTGGAGACTTCGTATCAATTTTTCTTGGGAAAGAAAGACTAAAAGCAAAATTTGGGAATGTCACAGATCTTCCTGCTCGCTGAAGCCAAGTGTCCTAGTGCTGCAGGCAAACCACAGAATAATCCCTTTTATAAATTGATCAGACTCCAGCTTACAACAGTTTTCTCCTATTTGAGAGGCTGTCCAAGAGCCTCACTTCTGTTTAGAAATATTTTTCTAATTCCTTCTTGAAAGATAGGCATGCGCTGTTTCTTGAGCCACTGTGTCCTTTTGGTTAAATAGCTCTTCTCTACCTCCCCCCAATCCCATCCTCCATATTTACACTGATTTGTGTGTAGACAGCAGTTATGCACCCCCCAGTATGATGTTCTTACTGGCTAGACTCAGGTGAAGAGATTACACAACAAACTTGCCCCGGCATTAGCAGGAAAGGATTCTCCACAAGAGAAAATAATGTAGCCCTGTAAGTTGGAACTATGTGTTAAAGGATTTGAAGTGGTAAGACTTTCAGTGTTGATAAAGCCCATGTTTATTTCATTCTTCTAATCAGAAGTGATGAGTCATTCTTCTGTGCAAACCCAGTCCTGTGGCCTGTCAGCAGCTTCTAGGAAAGAATAATTTCTGAAGAATTAGTGTCACTTCTGCGGTGCTGCTTGTCTTGGCGAATACGAAAGCAGTTTGCGAAATGGTGTTTAAACTAGATAGGAAGATTATTTGTCCACTCCTGAAGTGAAGCCTTGTCTCTGTGGTGGGATGGAGTGGTTTCTTAGCAGAGCATTTTATTACCACCATGAGAACAAATGCGGTGAAGACCAAATTTACTTTATACTGCAGGGTGGACTTAGGTGTTTTGGAGGAAATACTGGGACGGCCAGTGTACCTGCTTGTGCATTGAGGCCCGCGAGGTTTCCTTTTCCTTTTTGTCACTGTTTTTGTCTGTTAACTTTGCAGATCCCTCAGTCATGTCTGTCATCCTTGGTGAAGCAGGAAAAAGCCCTAATGGTAGTGCTGGGTCTTCTTTCTTTACCTTTTGATTCATTTAGACTTTCTGATTAAGTGACAGCTTTCATCACTTTCAGCAGTCACTCTCTGACAAGGCTATTTATAGATGCATTGGCATTATATGATTAGGACAAGCACAGTAAATAACAAATGAGAGTGATTTAGTTTGAAATTTAAACAGATCCTCCTCCAAAATTCAGTGTTTATGCTCTTTTCATATACAGAAATACATTTTATTTGTTTGCTGAGCTATCTAATACTTAGTGCACGTTTCAAGGATAACTGCTGCCATGCAACAATGAACACAAAAAACAAGGTATTTAATATTGCTGTGAAATTTGGTCTGTATTTCTGCAGAATTTGAGCAAACTAGATATAAATAAGGAAAAGTCAGAGTTCAAACAGCTCTTCTGGTGTTTCCATCTTGTGCCGAATCAGCTGATAATTCAATGTTATGCTCTGGTTAATCAACAGCGGTTAATCAACAGCAATTAATCTCCAGCTACCAACGTAACTATCTCAAACTCACGGTTTACAGCCTCTCACTGGGTATCTTAACCCAACTGTGCAGAGACAGACAAGTACCTAGTGATTGACAGAGCTGCTGGAATTGGTTAGACGTTTTCTGGAAGTATTTCACTTCTCAAAAAGTAATTTCAGCAAACTTGAAATGCTTGAAAGATGTGTGTTAACTTAGACAAAATAAATAAAACACAGAAAGAATAGAGGCAGAACATTCTAACATTTTATTCCCAGATTTTTGGTGCAGAATATTTTGATTTTTCATTTTGAAATGTTTATTTTGTTTTCAACATTTATATTAGTATTATACAATATAAAACAACAAGATTAATTAGAATGGAAGGTTTTAATTGCTCTGAAGAGAAAATTATTTGTTTCAGTTTTGTGTGGGAAGACTCAAGAGCTTTTGGGGTTCCTTGCTTCTGTTGAGGATGTGGTTAAGTGTTATGAACTACGGTGTCTCTGGGAGCTACAGGTAACACCAGCACTAGTTGCAGTGTAGTTGTGTACTCATGGGGACAAGCTGAAGGATGATCAAGATGAGCGAGGAAATTTCTGGGATTATGTGATGCTACAGTCACAAAATCATATTTGGACATGATGCCTCCTCTGGAGAGGCAGTAATGAAGTGCCCAGGTCCCGGAGTGGTACATTTTGATAGGTATATTTTCAATTAAATGTTCAGGAGAAGGAAGGTCAAAAGAATCACTTCAGTTATGGGTGCTTGTAACGGAGCATGATTAGTGAATTGTCACGTACTGGTGCCGCATAATGGACTAGTTGCATCTCTTGATGCTCTCTAGCATCTGCTCCTTCAGCTCTTAAACTGCCAGCCCAGGACAAATAATATTTAGAAGCTCACGAAGTTCTCAAGACTGAAGCCAAAACATGCTATCCTAGCTTATTACCTTCTCTGGGAATATTCTGAGCAGATCCTACCCCTGTCCTTACTGAAGTCACTCCCTTAAGTGTGTTATTTCTTTGCACTCTGATACTTACTTTGCTTTTCCACAGGTGAGTGCTATAGTGTGGAATTCTTATTTGGTAGCCAGTTGTAAGAACAAATCATGGGTCTTCTCATGCCTCATGAGACTCCTGGAGGGGTTTCATTTCTGTTCTCGCTTTTGTTTTACATGTCATACTAATTGCCTTCATTTTGAAAAAGGATGTTTGGTTTGTTAGTCTTCTGTTGGTTTGGTTTTGTCTCAGGACTTTAAGCCTGACATAAGCAGGTTTCCCAATTTAATTTGATAAATGGGTATGAATTTGAATAGAGGCTTGAATAGAAAGAAGAGATTAATGGAAGACTATTACCAATCACAAAAAAAAATGAGGGTTGTTTTTTGTTTTAAGATATGATACTAGAACACTGAAATATCATTAAAGGACTGGCTAAGATTCCACACCCAGATGGCTCTACATGCTTGTCTGCAGACATCTACAAAGGTCACCCAGGCTGCCATGCATGGATCCAGGGTTCTGCATTTCTAACATGTTTACACTGATTCATGAATTAGATTAATTTCTTTGTGAAATTCCTTAAGATCTCTTATGATGATAAATTCTTCTTAAAAGCATCTTTTTCATCCTAGATAGCTCCAGCTGATACCAGACTATCTCTCAGACCGAGTAACATTGTTTTAGACATTGTTCAGAATATCTTTAGACTTGTGTTCAATCTTGTTATTAATCTGCCCTCAATTTGCAGCCACCAAACTGGGCAGCAGAATTCATCTTTGTGTTACAAAGAAGTGCACGGCGCAGCCAGGAATTACTTAAATGGATATGTGTAATTTCTATTGATTGAGAAATAGCACTTTCTATGCACTGGGGTGGGAAGTTATGGTATGGAAGCTTACAGTTCACTGTGGGATTGAACTCTGATTCACTGAAGGTGAAGAGAGAGACAAAACTTTGCCAAGTTAAAATGTCCCCTGTTAAAAAAGAGGTGGGATTGATGGATAAGTAATCTAAACCACAGATGGCAGGATTCAGTAATGCTGATAAAGATGAAATATCATCAGCGTTAGTAGCTGGCTTTCCCAGATTTAAATGCAAGGGATGATGTTGAAACTTGTCCCTTTTTTGTGACTTAGTATTTTGTATGCAGACCTTTTAATCACAAACCATAAATTTCTGCCCAAAGCTCCCTGCCAGACTGGGTGATTTCTAGGGAAGATCTATGTAGAGGCTTCTCTATGGTACACAGAGAAGGGATGAGCCCACCTGCTGCCAGGAGTCAGCGATGCCCTGCAGTGTTCTCGCAGCTTCTGACTCAACAGCTCAGTCAGATAATCCTTCATCCCTGCTGATGTGAAGCTGTACCTAGGCTCAGAGCTCTGGCTGTGGCTGGAGCTCAGCTAGGCTGCATGTCTCCAAGAGTGCTTTTTCCTCTAGCGCACACTTCACTGAACAACTCTGTGTGCTCTAAGACACTTTGTGGACCTAACATGCTGACTCTCAGGTTAGCCACGACGGCCAAAAGCCAAGGGAGCCCTCCAGTTTTTCCTGGAGCCCTTTCTAAGAGCTGGCATAGCCCTCCTGCTTGGAAATGGTAACCCCTCTAGATTTAACATGTGTTTATTCAGATTCTCAGGAAGCTGTGAGTTGAAGGATGTGTTTTTGTCCTGAATTCTCTCCGCTTGTCTTCAGGTTTTTGCTTCTATGCTGCTGCTTTTGCTGTAGGTGTTGGTTAGAGGCATGCAGACACTGGGACATCCGTGCTTGAGAGGAGAGTGTGGGTGTATTGACAGAAGTACCAGGAGGTACTATACATGCTAAATCCTAAAAGGCTGGAATTAAAACAAAATTGCCACATGAGAGCAGATGAGTTGAAATGGGTGTGCTGCTTACAGAACAAGCATAAGGATTTATTTTTAACTCTTTTCAGATTTCTCATTTCCCTGTGCCTTTTTCCTTTGTGAAGAGAGAATAGTTACAATTGTAAATATTAAGTTTCTAGTGGGCATAAATTGCAATCAAATTCATGGGGTTAAAAATCTGTGTACTTGTGGACTTCCAGATACCTTGTTAGCAGTTAATCCTTTTCCCTTTAATAAATAACCACCCCACAAATCTAGACAAGCCTGGACATAAAATAAAGACATACGTAAATCTGGACATTTCAATCCAAGTTCATTTTTGCTTTTGGCACTGACTTTTTAAAGTCAGATTTGCAGGTCATCGCCAAAACTGTGCATAATGTCAGTGGATGAAAACACTTGCAGAGCAATGCATGAATGCATTCAAGTGCACATTTGCACATGAAGAGGCTATAACTGTCTCTCCAGATATTAGGTAGGTGTAAACAAATGACAACTGAACTGAGAGCTTTTACAGATAGTGGGAAAAGTGGATTTTCTGGAGGCTATTAGGAAATGCGATCTCAGATACCTTGTTAAGACAGCATCGTCTCTAAGTTGAATTTACATTTTCTGTCTCTATGAAAGCTTAGTAAGAATTTACTTGCTCCAGATTTCTGGATCTTTTTGCTTCTGCTTAAGAGGTTGTATTGAAAAATCATTTTCTTTCTTATTCTCTGCATTAAGTATTCTTGAGTATTGCAGGGTTGGCCACAGCTCCTGAGAAGCAAGTGCCAGAGCAGGAGTGTGCAGGCAAGAACAGAGCAGAGGCAAAATTTGCCTTGGCTGCAGAATGAGAGGGATGATCCAAAACCAGTTCGTACTCTTGATTTCAGTTCCCCCATCACTAATTAATAATGCAATGCACCTCATTTCCTGACTAGTTTTTAAATATGCTGTTATTCAAGAGAAGAGCCTGGGTTCTTGGGCAGCTGCTTTCCAACTACAGGTCTGCTGCAAACTTCCTAGGGCAGGTTGCAATTGAAATCCTAATGGGGAAACTCAAGGGATCCAAGTTATATTGTGAGTTTACCGTTGCTGCCTTCTTCTGGCACAATTTTTGTGCACATCATGTTTCTGAGATCTGAGAACTGACTTGGGCCCAGTACATGCCAGTTGCAATTTCTCCAAAGTCATTAGGAATTATTAGTTCCCAGTAACTAATATTCAGTCCCTGTTCTGCTGATGCTTTGTACTGCATTTTGAAGAGGAACAGCATTCACTAGTATTTGCTTATAAAATGAGAAGGATTAAAAGTTTTATTGTATGGCTTTTATACTGTCCCTACTCAAGATCAAGTCTTCTAATTTATAAGTGGAGAAATGTGTTTGTTTCTGATATAAAAGCCAGTTCTGAAACAGTGATCTGAGAGCCAAGCTGCGCTCTTCTTGATTCATGTAGAATGTATTGTTCTGAGACGCAATTAGACCTCTCCTAACAGTTTTATTGCTAGTGCTTAGGATACAGAGGAAGGGGGTTTCCTTTGAGGATGCAAACAAATGTCCTTCTTCATTGTATTTGAATAAAAATTTCATTCAGACTCAGATTATATTTTTATTATTATATTTACTGAATTTCACTTCAGGCATCTGTTTTCCAAAGCACTTTGCTAGTCCAACTAGCGTGAGGTGTGAAGTGAGCCTCTCTGCAGACACCTGCAGTTACTGAAGTCCCGATCACCTACAGCTTTGAATGTCAAACGAGATTTGTATGTACTTAGGGATCTTGTAATCAGGTCAGGGATATTTATTTTTCTGTTTTCTCCTGAGGTGGTAGGTAGCCTTGAACAAGCCTTCTCTGTTGTGTCTTTGATCAGGCAGATTTCCTACCATGGCTAGAAGGTGTCTAACCACCAGAGCCTCAGGACCTGGTGCTGAGTTTTAGGACCTAGCTGCAGGTTTCGGCCTCCTTCCCGCAAGCTGCTTGCCTTCTCCCCTCACACAGCAACAGCATATTCCCACAAGGGAAAATGCTTTTCTCTGCTGCTGGGCCTGCTTGTGTCTACAGCCATCATCTGGCTTTTTATATTGGTGCAAATGGAGGTAATGTGTAGTTTAGGTAGCCAGCTGCAGTCAGTCACAGCTGAACAGAGTTATTCTGCATAAGCTAGTATGAGATTTCATAGGTTCTGCAGGCAACCGAGTGGAAAATAAGCTGTTTGTGGTTTCTTTTTTAATACTTCTAGGTAAGTTTGGCTCTGTGTGGCACTCTTAAACACAGCACATAGCAGTTTATTGCTCATCAGGAAATGCACAGGTGCTGCTTAGGTTGATACGCGTATCCAGGGAGAGCTCTGACATGATTTACTACCAAAAAAATGTTCAAAGCTGACGCAGGTTGGGCTGGTGCAATACATAGCAGTAAACATTGCCCAGGAGAGTGGTGTAAGAACACTGCCTTAGAATGGGGAGAATCCTTTTAATTCTTGCTCTTCTTGGAGTGAAACACCAACATATAGTCACATGTTGTGGTTCGTTTTTTATTTCTTGTCCCAGCTGTTTCAAATAAGGAATGCTTTGAGTGAGCAGACATACACACAGGTGGGACATACAGGTCTCTAGCAATGTCTGTGGAACCAACTGTGCTGGTTTAGCCCAGCAAAATAGCTTCAAAAGTGAGTAGCTGCAGGTTAAGGATTTCCATGATAAAAGTATATCTTAATATACTTTTCTTCATCACTTACATCTTCCACAAAGATTTGGACATTCCATACTGTTTTCTACAAAGTCAGCAGCTTTACAGAAAGGCAAGAAGCGACATCTTGCAACAGCCATGTTTCTTGACTTCTCTGCAGTCAAAATCTAAATTTTATGCCCACATGGATCTTTAAACTGTTAAAAGCATGCATAATGATTTTAAAAGGTCTCCCACAGAGTGTTTGATGTTTGTTTGGGTTTTGTTCATATTCATAGTAGTAGCTGTCTTACGGGGAGGTTTGTGCCTTTTGCACATATGTAATTGTGCATGCATAACAAATACTTCTGTGTCATTTTATGACTCTGGCTATTTATGTTGCTGTATGTTCACACCCAGCCTTCGTCTAAAAGCATTAAAAATTACCCTCTCCTATAATTATCCAAACTTTGAATAAAGGCATTGACAATACTCCTGATGGATGTTTTAAAAGTGATTTAAAAATTGTAGATTTCTTTTCTTAGTAGTGCAAAAAAACCCCAAAAAACAACTTCCCTAATCGCAAGAAAATCCAGATTTAGTTACCAAATCAGTGGTTGTAACTTCAGCTCCAGTATGTTGCATACAGTTTGTCTCAGTAAGATTGTTTTGCAGCTGGAAATGATTAGCAATAAAATGTATTGTAATAAGGGAGCGTGCTAAGGTTACATAAGTTCAAAAATGCACAGTAAAAACAGACTGTCATTTGCCTTCTCATACAGCTGACCCAATTAAAAATGCTCTCTGTGCTGCATCACATGAGCAAGCCATCCTCTTAATTCTCTCCACTTCTCTCCTTTCATCCAGTCTCCTCCCACTCCCATTCTTTTTCCTCTCCTCCCTTGATCCATCAGTTCTTCCCACTTAATGTTTGTATGTCCCATCTTAGCCTCTGGTCTTCTATTTCCACAAGAAATAATGTATTCCTTCTCTATGATTCTCTGGGAAGGGATGTGCAGAAAAGACAAATGCCTGTTGTGATTCACCCCAAAGTGCAACCCATGCCAACTCAGGGAGCTGTGCTGCTGTACAGAGCTGGGAGTATGTGTATGTTGATGTGGTGACAGGCATGAAGGTTGCCCTTTGTATTTCCTCCAGGAATGTCCAGACAGCAAATGAATCAGTGCAGAGGGCAGGCTCAGTTAATGGTAAATAATATTCTTCTCTTCCCACCCAAGATACAGAAGAAGAACTTTTCCCCCACAGCAGGAAAAAGGCAGATGTGAATGCTGGAGCTAAGGAAGATCTCCTTTGCCTGGCAATGCTAGGAGCAGCTGTTCCCTACCCTCTGTTCAGGATAGTTGCTGTGGACAAGAGTATACTTGTCCCACCAACAGGGTACTGTATTACAGTAAGCATGAAAAAGCCATTTTGAATTGGGTTGCATTAGTGAAGGCCATAAAGGTCTTCATGAAGCTTCTCAATGAAGTTTTTAATTAACAGAAAGGATCAGCCCTCCGAGGAAGGGGAAGGTGTAAGAAAATGCTTTTACGTTGCATTCCTCCAGCTTGCTTCATCAAGTGTGATTTTTCTAACTACTCTGTGTTGTTAACAATGTACAGTAACAACTGTAAAGAAGAAAAAGATAAGCTGCCTTTCTCATTCAGGGAAACATGAGTACGATAAACACCAGAGCTTCTCCATGGAATCGTTGTGCTTTGTTTTTAAAATGACAGCTGGCACCAGGTGGGGATATAAGGAAATAACTGCCCACCATTTTTTCCTATGCATGAATTGCAAAAGACAAAGGACTATATGTAACTAGCAAGTGATAGGGCAGGTTCAAAGCAGTCAAAAGAGTTTGGTTTTTAATGTGTCTTGGGATTCATCTTTGGAGCGCCTTCAAGCAGGGTGTTGTGGGTATCAGGAGTTCACAAAGGTTGAAGAAGAAACATGGCTCGTTCACAGAACAGAAAGTCACCAAAGGTGACTTACTTGTGGCTCAGAAAGTCCCTCAGCTGAGTCTGTAGTGCTACAAGAAGTGCGCTGCAGAAGTACGCGTTGGAGGCCTGCCTTCATCCTGGACTCTTGGTTGAGCTGCTGCTCTTGGCCTCCATGAGAGGCAGGATAAGGGGCTAGGCAGACCTTTCATTGAACTGCAGCCTAATGTGGTTGCTGAGTTTTTATGTTATCTTTTATTTCCTAAGCTCTTCTTATTGCTCTCAACTATTACTCTTATTATGCGCAATATGAACCTATATTTACAATGTGATGACTGCTCCTGATTCAAGCTGACATTTTTGTAATACACCCAACCTCATGTGGCAGCTAATTGATCCAAGTATGTCTCTTTCCTTGTTCTCAGTGACTCGGACCTTTCTGACCCAGTCTTTGATGGGTTGCCCACCTTCATACACTAGTGGCTACCAATTCACCCAACAGTTCAGGCTTTTTTACCTCACAAGAT
Source organism: Eurystomus gularis (assembly GCA_013400335.1). Taxonomy (NCBI): domain Eukaryota; kingdom Metazoa; phylum Chordata; class Aves; order Coraciiformes; family Coraciidae; genus Eurystomus; species Eurystomus gularis. The sequence goes on from VZZY01019311.1 coordinate 312,256, forward strand.
TGTTGGAAAATGAGAATATTTTACTCTGCCACTGCTCCTCATTGTCCTGAGTCTCTCTTTTTCTCATTGGCTGTTTAGCTCTACCTTGTGGTCTTTGACATTTAGAGTGCAGTTCAGCTGTCTAAGCTTGGGCATGTTGTGCCATTTTAGATAGCCAGACTATCTTGCCCGGCCTCCAGGAGAGCTTGGCTCTCTGTTAGGTTCTGTGTTAGATCTGCCAGCCCAACATGGGTGCCTCAGAATAGTTAAGTTTTTCAAAATATTTCTGTTTAGAAAGCTGAAACCCATCCTTAAAACACGTTTTTCTTTAGCAGTTTTTAGTACATACGTATTGTCTGTACGCTTTAAATTCTGTATTTCCTTTCTTCCTCAGTGTCTTTCTCTCTCCTTGTATTCTCCATATCCCTTCCTTTTATACTTTGCTCTCTCTTCCTTCTCTTCATGTGCTCCTCCTTCCCCAACTTTAATGTGTTTGTCCTCCCTTTTCCACTCATGTTGTCACCTTTCCATCAGAAAGGCATTTTGGAGTATGGGAGGCACCTGCAGTTTGTGTGCTGAAAATAGCATGTGGATTGTATAGTGAGCTCTGTCTGCCTGGGTGTGACTAGAAACTGTTGTGAGACTGACACATCCCAAGGAGCTAAGTTACAGAACAAAAGAAAATCTCTTCAGCTTTAACCAGTGACTTTGGGCTTCTCACATGCCTGCTAGCTAAGCTGCAATTGGGATAATTAATTAATGAAATCATCTTCCAATAATAGTTGTATTGAATCAACTGCATCTCTGTACCTCTTCCTTCCGTCTGCCTTTTGTTTAGAGCATGACTCAAATGCTGTAGTGCTGGGGCTCTTCTGAGTACCTAGCCAAGCATATAGGCTGTGTTACGTGGTGGAGGCTGTGTGAAATGTGCCATCTCTACGGCCCTACCACAAGCGAGGTCAGGCCAGCTTGGTCCTGGAGCAGGCAGGAGGCCAACACTTCCTATGAGGCATCGTCAGCAGCCACCCCTTCCTCACTCTCTTCCCTCCCCTGCCTCCTCGACCCTGGGAACCACAATAGCAAAGCAGTTTCCAGTCCGCATCACCAAGGAATGGGTTAAAATGCTGTTGAACTGCGAGAGTGAGCATGTGTGTGTAATCCCTCCACAGCCACCCACTGCCTGAGCCCCAAAGGGAAAGTCTTGCATCTCCTTATATGGGGATCTTCTTTTCAGAAGAAAGTGGTCAGAAATTGAATGGTGTCTGTGTTCAGTCTCTGTGTGCACAGTGCTCTCACCTACTGCATTACCGCTCTGCACCGCTCGGTACAGCCTTCCTTCGAGGTGGAGGGGAAGCGGGTGGGGGGCAGGCAGGGCAGCTCAAATATTACTTCTTTTAGCACAGCACAGCTACAGAGAAACCCGGTGGGTACAATCTTTCCTTTTGCAGATTTTTTTCAAGACCAGTAGATGACTTCCCTGTTTGAATATAGTGGTATGACAGATATGCTGTGCCAGCACTACTACCTAGAATTATTCTTATATTCTTCTCTGATTCTTTTTTTTTCTCTTACTACTTTCCAGGAATGGGCACACGTGTGTAAGAATACCCACATATATGCTCAGCCCAGTAAAGTGGGTCCGCTCATTAGCTCAAGGGTTTCTGAACTCGCAGGGGGCTTCGGATGATTATTTAAATTTCCTTATATGGGGATCTTTCTAAGTGTGGTTTTATGGTGATTCATGTTTGGGCCAAGGCTTGGCCTTGAGCCTTTTTCAGCTTTTTCGTTACAAAGCCTGCTGCGTTTAGTTGGTACAACTATCAAAAGGAAAATGATAGGCTGCATTTTTCCCCTCCTGCCTGCCTTGACCTGTGCAGTGCTGCATGTTACACGGGTGGGGAGGAGAGAAGGAAAAGCGAGCTACGACATGGGGATGGCTGGTGAGTGCAATTAGGACCGCGGGCCAAAGACCTGCCCAATCATTTCCCAGTGTCCTTCCACAGAGTGACAAAGACAGTGGCTTCCATCTTCCCTGCCTGTCAGTCAGAGACCCCAGTTTCATGTTTAATTTGTGCTGCACACAGTGGGAGAGAGAGTGTGCTCCACACACAGGCTCATCTCAGAGCCACAGCCACCCTTGGCTTGCTCTTCCATGACCTTCTTCCTCGTCATTCTGCCTTGGGCAGCCCTGGGGTGCATCCTGGCAGGCAACCACAAGCTGAGCTGAATTTTGGCTATCCCAGTCAGATCTGCACTGGAGGGAGGTTGCTGTGGCTGTGCATTTACAGCGTGTTCATCTGGCTGTGCATTTTCAGAATGTTCACCTTGGAGCAGCTGTGTGGAATAACACCAGTGATGAAGCCTGTCCTAAAGGCTCAGCATGACAGCTGCCTGCCCCCGTGGTATTGTAAAGAGTATGTATGAATGCTTATGCTATGGAGGGGAAACTGACCCCTTCCTGAAGAAGGAATCAGGAAGGAGCTGGCAAGCTCTGTGGCACACTCATTGCCAGCCCTGGGCTCTGCTCTGCAAAAGACTCTAACAGCTCAGATTCTTCTTTTTCTGTTTTATGCAACAGATGTAAACAATGCTGCTCCCTCCACCTCCCATCCTTTCAGCTTCCCTGTAAAAAGTGCTAAATTGAAGGAAAAGGCAGGTTTTGCAGATACCAGAAAATCTTTAAACTCAGGGCCAAAGCTGCTTTCCCTGGCAGACCTCAAAGCAGAGAGAGCTCTATGAGGATGGACTGCGGGGAAACTGCAGCATGGTTCAGCCAGCACCTGGTGCAACCATACTTCCCCCTGTAATCTTAGTCTCATGCCTGGGCAGAAGGGCCAGGGAGCCCTGTCTGCCCATGAGAAGGCACTGTGTTCCCATCTCCTGGGTGTGAAGGAGAGGCACTTCCCCCATGCTGGTATTTTGACTGGAGAAGCTATCACAGAAAGCCTCATCTCGTGGAAAGGCATATACCACACTGTGAGCTGGCAGTCATGGTCACTGTGCCAGGTATCCACCAGCAATATGAGCACAACAGCACCAGTTTGCCACTGGAGATGCAATTGCTAAGTTTTATTTCCTAGGTGAGATTGCAGTTGGATCCTGTGTACCCTACTTCCCACCCTGGCCTTTCCTTAGGATTGTGCGTTGATTTTCTGCTGCCTTAAGCTGCCATAGCTTCAGTAGTGTCCAGCAGCACATTTACCCTGGAGACTCAAACACTGCATTGAGAGCTGCAGGCAACTACAAAGTGATCCAGTATGATCTGGCAGCTGCCCTTCATTTCCATCAGTAAGCAGTGACTTCCCAGCTGATGCTTTCTCTTTCTATTGATGATGCAGTTGCTTCATCTCTTTAGAAAGACTCAAATTAATTTCTGAAGGATTGGACTCTTCTCATCAGCCTGCCTGTGACCCCTGACAGTACTAATACTGCAAAACCAGACTTGATTAATCATTAGGCTTTTAAAGAAGATTTCTGAATCTAGCTGCCTGGATTATCTGCAGCTGTTGCTGACACTGGCAGGAGAACCTTTAGCAGAATGGGACATGGTTGGTGTTCGGCCGCACATGCAAGCATGGTATCTCTTCTCTGTAAGAGTAAGGGTTAGGAAGTGCTTTTTAGATACACCGAGTCTGTTTTCACTAGTACAAAGCAGAAATGACCTCATTTAAAGTCAGAAAGATCTCTGTTCAATTCTCTAGCTGGTATAAAAATCACCAAAATATTTTCAATACTTGAATGAGAACATGCTTCGTGGATTCAAGCTTGGTCATGTGTAACAGGTACAATTCTTTTACTTTCGACAATTCAGGCTATAAAGATCCTGTTCATTTGAAAGGTGCTGTTATTACTTTTATGTTAAAAGTTTGTACTTCAGTTGTCATGTTGCATTAACACAGCTAAATGTGTCCGTTCCACCATATGACTGGTTTGGAGCTGAACATCTTTTTCATTTTCTGTGATTGCTAGCATGTTTCTTGTTTTAGAGGGAATGAGCTTTTAGTCATGACATGAGCAAATACGTCTCCCATTGATTTAAGAAGGACATCCAGAGTGCCCAGTTTCTCAGATGCCCTTGGGATCAGTTCTTGGCTTCACCATTGTCACCATCGTCCACAGAATCCAGCGGAAGTCATTTAAGCTGCCATTGCTTGAGTTTGTTTTTGTCTGTTTCCTTGTGTTTTTTAGTCTGCAGATATGAAACAGATACCTGTTGAGTTCTCCTTCTTCATTGTCTCTTTGCCAAAGTCTATATATTTAGCTTTTTTTTAGTCTTTCCTTTTAAATCAGTTACACTGAGTTTAGATGTAGTGATGTCAAACAGTATCCTATAAGCGATACTTCTATAATATGTAGTATGTCTTTAGCAAGAGAAGACAAATTAACTTTCACCATTTTTGTGAGCTAGAAAATCTCATTCAAATATTTTGTTTCAAAAATAAATATTTACAGAAGTCATAGTAAGAAAAGAACTTACTAAATCATGAAACTTCTCTGGCTCTCAGTATGGAATATTTTCCCTACAGAGTACTTTCAATTATTTGTCCAAAATCCTCCTAAACAATCCAAGCAATGGATCTTCTGAACTTTCTGTTGGAAGACTCTTGATATCATACTAGAGCTACTGGCAAAGATAAATTGATGTTTCTATTCAGTTTATCTTTTCTTAATTTAATGTCATTACTCATAGGTTTACTACTTCTTGCACAACTCAAAATTCCTCTCCTTTCTTGGCGTTTATAGCCTTCAAGTATTTGTCATTTCGTGTTATATTCTTTCTTCTTCATTGTCTCTGAGCCAAGGTCTGTGTATTTCATTTTCTTAGTGTCTCCTTTTAAATCAACCCCTGAATGTTCTTGTTTCTCCTCTGCTTCCGCTTTAGCTGGATTGTTGTTTTAGTTAATGAGATATCTCAAAGTGAATTAAATATCCCTGAGTGTTCTAGAAATAGGGACTGAGTCTCCCTGTTCTGTGCTGGCCCCAAATGCAAAACCATTTTAATGCATGGGGCTGTGAGAAGGTCAAAAGATCCTGAACCAACGTAGGAATTCCCAGATATGCTATTTGTTACAGAATTTCCCATATACATAAAATATCCTGTGCAATAAGGTACTCGACATAATTTTTCCTCTGTTTCTGGGGAAGCTAGCACTTGCAGCTTGCGAAGGCTGCTAATGTACCTGTGCAAATAAGTTGTGAATGCAGAGCAAATCTGGTGTGTTGAATTTAGTGTGGAAGCTTGTCTGAACTCTGTCACATGCTGTGTGAGCGTAGTTAGACTTGCACGTGTCTGTCTGGAGTTGTAGAGATGTTTAATCACAGTTGTGTCATGGGCCACCAAAATCCTTAAGACAGCCTTACCTATCCTCAGCTCTACTGGGGTTACTTTGCACGTCTTGAGCCCTGAAGCTATTTCCCAAGGTTATCAGAGGGACAGTGGTATTCTTGCAAAGCACGTGGCAAGGAACCTGGCAGTGATATTTTGCATTGTTGCAACCCACAACACCAGATCCAATCCTCACAGCAAGTCTGCAACAGTAGCTAGTGCTTCTGTGTAGAGCTCATTTCAGTCTCATATTTTCCAGGTGTGGCTCCAGCTTTTCAAGTTACCTTTCTTTTCTTGTTCTGGTTTGGCTGATGTTGTAAACATTCTTTTAGTTTATAACCATGCTATTCTTTATTAATGGACACTTTTTTGTTGCTGTTGAACAATTATGAAGATACTAGGCAAATAGTGGACTAACATATTTCCCTATAATATTTCAGTAAGCTAAGTGTGCAAACTTGATGTAGTGCCAAAAACTGGATTTTGTTTATTGCCATTCAGTCTGTTTCTGCTTTGGATGATTTTATTCCCATCGAGATTGAAGCAAATTAATTCTGTGAGTAATATTTCCTGAGATGCTCTGTCAAATGCTTGTAATTCAGATACATCATGTATACTGTATTCCCTACAGTCACTAATTTTACGATTCTGTAAGAGATACTCAGGTTTTTCTGTCAGTCTTTGTTTTTAAGAAACTAGTGCAGCTGAAAAAGTTGTTCTGTTATTCCATAGATTAGAGATGGCTGACTATGGTCTGCAAACCCTAGTTTTGTGTTTCATGTGGTCTGCATAGAATTGTCTGGTCACAAAGTGCAGTCTCTTCCCCTAGCCGCTAAATCTCGTTACAGGGAGTTAAAGTACATTAAACACATTTCTTAACATTAGTCATGTACTCTTCTTCTATTTGCTGCAAGACTGTGATCACCAATTAAAGGGAAAGTAATCTGTGTAACAGCAAGAGGAAAGGGTGTTGTGTCTTAATTAGTTTGCATTAGACTGTTGACCTCCCTGCAGAACAGAATATATGCTCTGGTAAGAAAGCTCAGCATCTCTTTGGCCTTTGAAGATGTACACAGGGAGCTACAAAGGACTTTTCCACAGCTTTTATACCCACTGCTTTAGTTGGGAGTCATAGCAGTTCCAGTCTTTTTATGTATAGAGGGACTTCTTCTGTCTGTTGCTAGGCTTACATAGTCTTCTTGAGGGACTACAGAAGACTGTAACACAGACCACTCTACTGGCCTCCCACTAGTTGGTCTGGAGATACCTCTTTCCTTGTGTGCTCCTTGCTGCATGTCTCCTGTTGTTCCCTGATGAGATGCAGTCCTTGCCCTTGTGATTGTTGTTCCCTCTTTTATTTTAGACTTCCTATTTGAACTGTTCCAGTCCGTTGCCAACCAGAACAAAACAGAGTAATCACTAGTGCAGCTACACAGCTTGTGCTTTATAGGTGTGTGAGTGCATTGCACAACCAAAGGGTTTCTTGCATTCAGGTGTTTTTCTGCCTTACTGAGGAACCTGTGATACTCACCCATCTCTTCTCTGTTCTGTGACTTCGTTTCCTTCATGCCACAGGCTCGGTGCATCTTTCCTTATTCTCTCTTCCTATGTCTGTAGTTTTCCACTCCTGGGTTCCCTCAGAGGCCAGGTTGTTCCTTTAGTCTCTCTGTGCCAGGTCTCCAGGCATTCCCTCTCTCTGTGCAGGAGCCCACAGCTCATTTCCTCCCTTCTCATGCCCTCCATTCTTCGGCGTGGAGAAGATCTTTTATCCTCCAAAATACTTGCCTCATGCCATCTTCCCCTTTCCCCTTCCTTGATCCTTCTTTATCATGGAAACAAGTGCAGAGAGTCACTGTTATGATCCCTGTGTGGGAGCCCAGTAAAGGGAAGGAAATATGGACTTTAGTAGTTCTGTGTTTTTCTGATCTGGAGAAAGGTACTGAGGCACTAAGCTGTAGGTATTCTTCACTACCCATTTTTGGCTTTGACTCGTTCTCCATTTTTTTTTCTCCAGACCAATACATTTCTCTTAAAAATGCCTCCTGAAGCTGTAGAATCACATTGCTCACTCAGCCAAAGTTCCCTTACTAATGCAGGGTAGCTTGAATATGAGATCTCTTGGTCCTTTCTTCTTCCTTTCCCAGAAATCAATGAGAAACTTCAGACATTGGAAATTTTGCTTTCTCATACCTTTCTACAAACTCTGCAATTTTTTTAATGTGTTTTTTTTCTTTGTTATTTTGACAAAAAAGTTGCTCTTTGCATTCTTACGTTGCAGAACACAGATATACTTTATTTTCTCCCCCCATCTAATATTCATAGTTAAAGTAGATATTTTATTCCATTTCACTCAAGTGGGAAAGGGCTTTTTTTGCAAGGTCTAGCTCCAGCAAATAAGCCAAGATTTATCTTACTTTGTAATCCCTCATTTTTTTTCATTAAATATCCTTACAAGAACGGTCAGTGAAACTCACTGTTAACATTGGTTCTTGAAATCTCTGTTTAGGACAAATATCAGTAAATTACTGACCTAGAAAAAATGTTGTTAAAATAAATTAGATAAGCAAAAAAATCTTGTACCATGATGATAAATTTGGGGACATGGAGAAAACTATTTCTTAGTATATCTTTGTCTTCCATTAATACCAGTAATGCATAAATTCTTTCACAAGTGAAGGCAGATAAGATAGCCACATAAAGAATATCTTTAAATGGCTCTGACCCCATTAACTGTCCTCAGCTGGGAACCAGAATGCCTTTGTCTTATTTTTTGCTGGCCTGGGTTTCTCTGAGTAAATTTTTCACCTGCTGGTATCTCTGATTTTATATTATTGCTCCTGTTACTGCAATCCTAAGAGGCAGCACACATTGGTGTCCTCTACTGTTAACTTTTAACGCCTCCTAAGTTCCCACCGATGGAAAGAGCCATACTTCCCTAGGTTGCATTTGGCTAGCAGCTGCCCCATTTGCTTAAGCTCCATAATAGAAAGAAATTGTCCTCGTCTGCTGTTTCTGTACCAGCAAGCCAGTTTCTCTAGTTATTTGTACACCATTTTTTCCACTCTCTGCAACTTTCACTGTTTCAGGCATGTATTCACTGAGCTGTGACTTGCAAGGAGTCAGTAAAGTGGGGAGATATATCTCCATAACATCTCCCATAATACCTCACCCCTATCATGGGAAGGGCAGAAAGGGGATATTTTGTGAGACACGAGGGAACGGAAAAGAAGCAGACTAATAGGATGATCTCAAAGCTATAGTTAAATAAACACCTTGATTTTGCTTATGTGCTACCTCATAAGATACATAAGATACAGGTGTCCTCGTACCAGCTGCTTTCCGATGCTGCCAGTCAGGGTTTGGGGAGGAGGGGATAACTGGCTGATCTGAAACTTTCCAACATCAGACATAGTGGAGTTGTCTCACATTAATTGTGAAGGAGAAGGTCACACACTGGCTTCTTCAGATCAGGCAAGCGAGAGTTAAACAACTTGGCTGGTGAAATGTCCTAGATCTGTTTGAACAGTCCTGAGAAAATTCCCTCTGTTACAAGATTGACTGCATTCACCCAGCCACCTTGGGACAGCAAAAGGAGAACAGTGTGCCAGCATGTTCTGCCAGTGCAGCTGTTGGGGTCTGGTATCTCTTGTTGTGAGGCCTGGCTTGGAGCTTTTCCAGGATTAAATTGCTGGCACTTGCTGCATTAGCAATGGGCCAGAGGAAAGGCCAGGTTGTCTCTACTTTGCACTGCTTTGTTTAGATCACCTGAGCTCCCGCCCTCCTTCCAGACTGCTTCTTTTTGGTCTAAAGTTAGAGGCTCTGCATATTGCATTTGCTGTCCTTGCACTTGGTTATTTTGTCCTTCCTCCTGCTGACGTAGATGAAGGTCATAGATGAACGTGCTATCCTCCGTGTGGGTCACTTTATGTCATCAGGAGCTGTGATGATAAGCCGAGTTATTAGAAATAATCTTCCTGTCTGTCAACCGGCTATTAAGAAAATGTTGGTGTGAGTGTGCATGTTTGTATTTGTAGAGAGAACAGACATGTTCTTGTAGCCAGGCCACCTTGAGAATAAGCTCATCAGCTACAAAAGCCCCAGAGACTCAGTCCAGAGGCTGCAGCTCCCTCAACATACAATTTTTGCCAATGAGTGCCATCAAACCACCTACTGAAGTTGGTGAGACAGTTAATGTGGAGGCCTACTTGCATGGAAGGCATTTCAGAAAATGTGACCAAAGTGTGAGACCAGCAGTTTCCAGCCTTACATTAAGTGAGACCTCACATGTGGGACTCCACAGAGTCTCTTCTTTTACCCTTGAAAAACCATAAGCAGTGTTTTAGCTGAAAACAAAATAAACTTTAACCCCAAGGCAAAACCCATTTTCAGAGTTGTGTACAAGATGCTTCAGCTTGTCATGGGAAAACTGCAGTCCTCTGACAAAATACACCAAATTTCATGTCACTGCAAGTACTACCCCTTTAGTGTGCAAATAACACATAATGATCTTCTCTGGTTCATTTTTACTGCCGTCTGGGAGCCATAACAACTTTAAAACCAGTTTCTTGCTTCCTTGACTAAGGGCCTGGAACAGTCCAGTTTGGGGAGGCTAAAGACAAACCAAATAACCAAGCCCTGACTTTTCGTAGTCTTCTTCCAATCCAGTAGAAGCAGGCCCCAAATCGCTGTGGTTAGATATATGACTTTCTCCAACACCATAATCTTCAGGTCTCAAATATATTTAATATAAACTTATGACAGATGGCTGCATGGAAAAGTCTTCTTTTATGGGCTGAGTTATCTTCTGTCCTTTTTTTTACAAGCTGTGAGATGTGTGTACCTGAGACTGATTAAAATTTTGAAAATCTCCCACCTCAGAAAATGCCATTGTCTCCTGCAGTCTCTGAAGAGAAGGGATTGGCTTCCAGAGGAAAAGGTTGATGTACTTACCTATAAACTACTGTTTTCATCTGTACATAAAAAACCTTGTACATTGTACATAGCAGGCTTCATCTGCAGCTTCATATGTTTTCCACTTAGGAACAACCCAAAATAACAAGTTCTTAGCATGCAAGAGTCCAGAGAAATACTTTTTAGCATAACCATCACTCGAGACTGTGCAAGCCTTGATCCAAAGGCCTCTTGTTTTTTAGGGAATGGTTGGGAGAGGGGAAGCACACTGGGCAGAATCCCAGTTCTCAGGGCATTGCCTAATGCACATCTGTCCTTATATTCACTCCAGCTATAAACAAACAGTGAAGTCCAAGTGTGCTTTGCACCATTTCAGTCTAAGTGTATTTTCTGGCTGTTTCCAAACCCTATGCCTGGAGGCGTATGTTCTTTCTCCGAGAAGGAAATCCAGGCTCAGAGACTGAGAGTGCACTTGTGGCATGCTCCGATGTGGACAACAGGGGACCAGTAGACTGAGGCGTGCTGCATAGTGCACCATGATTTAGTTAAAGCCAAGCGATCAAGCCTTATGTTCTGGATCTGCGCCGGTCTTCCATCCTGTCTTGATTGCAGCCCTGTTGTTGGAGTGTGCTTAGCTTCCACCAGCTGCAGGAGCAAACTGCTTGTATTTGGGTCTTGCTGTCACTGATTTCATCCTTACACCAGCTGATGAACCTTGAGCCAAGATGCAATCCTGTAGCCCCACTGATTGATCAGAACTGAGGTCTTCCATTGAAATGACATTCTCCCTCCTCACTGAGAGGTGGCTGCCTCTCTGAGCAGCCTGGGGTCAGCTGCACTGTTTGCTGTAACCTATCAGGCTGATAAGACCTGGGCTGTCCCATGAAGTTGCTAGTGTGCTGTGGGTTACAGCTTGCCTATACAGACACTAGTTTGGGGATTTTAGTACATCCATTTCTGGTTATAGGTTTATTTTGCAAGGAAATATACCATGTTAGTAAGGGAATGGTAACTGATGGTTAGATCTCACAGGGTGACAACTCTAATGCTACTGCAGTGTGTAACTGTGTAATTTGAATCAAGGTGACTTTATTTGAGCCTAATTCATTTTTCAATCTCATTTCTATTTTGCATACTCTAGGGATGCATCTGTTCTCCCTTTCCCGCCCTGGTTTAAAAAATCTCTGATCCTATTTTGGTAGACTTCTTTTTGCTACTAAGCACTGAATAAAAAAAAAAGAGTTGATTTCTTAGTGCAGAAAAAACGCCACACTTCTGAAGCATTTGGTTAGTGCATTTTTTCCCCCAAAGACTAAGAAGATAAATCCTTGGGTTTGGAAGCTCATTTGGAGGAAGGAAATGGAGTAAAAACCAGCAGTATTTGACAAATAAAATGATGAATCTAGTATTAGGAAATATTCTGTGAGGTGGCCTGGGTTATAGAAGAGGCTTGGAAAAGAAATAGTGGAAGCTTCATCTGTGTAATATAAGCATAATAAAAGTAGACTGGACATTGCAGGGTTTCATATGCTGTAGAGCTCAGTTCTATTCTTCATCTGCAACTGTCAAAATTTTTCTGACTTTCCTTTCCATGCTATTAGTAGCTTTGCATCTGCCAAGATAAGTCTGTGTCTGTGTGTGGTGTTAACCATCAAATGAGAAAAATTGGGTTCATTTAAGGCTAGGGATGAAAAAATGGATATCTCTTTCTTTTCTCTGTTCATCTCTGAGGCATTCCACCTCCCCTTGCTCTCTCATTGTCCCCTAGTCTTTGTCAACAATAGGAACAGAAATGTAAGTTTTATATATAGCATTTGTGGGGCCCCAACATTCTCTTGTGGTTTTGAGACTGGAAAACAATGGTTAACGGGGCATTGTGGAAATTTCTCTGTCCTTGAATGCCAGTGCTAATATCTGTAAGAAGTCGAACTTGAGAGAAATCTACAAATCTTGAGTCATGAGGACTGTAACACCTGGGCCGAAACATGAGGGACACTGTGGCTATGCTGATTAGACTGAATAAGAAACTTTCCTAATGAAGGTGAAGCATTCAAAATTTATATTATATTTAATAAGAGTCTTCCTGACTCTTGATCGCATACATATGCTGTTGAGAGAGAAGTTACGACATTGTTTCTCTTGCTCCAAGGTGATATTTTCAAACATGCAACCAGTGTTACTGACTTAAAATGCAATGAGCCTGCAGACATTGGGGGTTCTGCACAAGGCGAGTGTCATTATTTGATTCCAAGGAGTCTTAAATTTTGGAGGATTTTGCCCCAGCTGTGAACAAAACACCAACTGTAAGCTTACAGGAATCTTCTGCGGGTCTGCAATCAGGCCAGCCTTTCAGTGAACATACCTTCAAATTATTTGCTGTGCACATATGTAGCTTGCATACTTCAGCAACTGTTACAGCGCTGTAGATCTTGATGACATACGACCTCAAGATATTTGAGGAAGAATTAGCCTTTAACATTCATTAGTTCAGATGCTCATACAACTGAGGGAAGACCAATTATTGATAATTATATTATGAAAGGGTATATAAAGTAGATTTTTAAAGTGTTTAAGCAATAAAATGTTCTTTGTGCGGCCAAAATATTAACTAACTGTGAGATGCTGGAATGGACTCTGCTCTGAATTTGTAACTCCAGGTTAAAAATAATCATACTTGTGAGAAAGTGGTTTAAGGATGCGGAGGCTTGAGGGTCATCCATCTAAGTTCACAGCACATATGTCATTAATAAACTGTGAAGCTGTGAATTGCAGTGGTATGAGTACCTGAGAGCAACTTTCTTCTCACATAATACCAAGGCACTTGAAATTCAGGGAAATGCTCTGATAATAGCCTCAAGGTTAAGGCAGGATGAAGCTGATGGAAGGTTATATTTAGTCCAGGTCCTTGACTCCAGGACTCTCTCCCCTGCTGGTGCAGCTGGACCCGTCTCTAATGACCTTCAGTTCACATTGCAAGTTAGGTTTAATTTTTGTGAGCTTTGCAAATAGGAATTGGGTGTGAATGAATTCTACTGGGCAACAATGAATGTTGCTTGCACGCTTAGTCTAATCGGCATGTCTTCCTAAATCTTACAATTTTACCTTGAGTTTCACAGTAGTTGATTATTTTGTGATAGCCCGGTCTTCTTCAGATAAGTTGCCCTCAGCTTTGGTCTGAAAAATGGTAAAATTCTAACTTGCATAGTCTTTGTGGTAAAGTTTGAAAATGTATAGTGAAGCCTTGGAAACTACAAATCAAAGAAAAAAGAACTATAAACATAATACTGCTGTTCTTAATAGGTCCTTTTAAGGCAAATTCAGGATTTGCGTATTTGTTTGCTGCTAGTTATAGTATGCACTAGTTTGAAAAAGATATGGAGTCTGTAGCAAAAATACATTTGAAAAGTATACAAGAAAGTGCAAAATGGAGTGTGGAAGAGCTGATTTATAATCTTCCCTAAAATTTGCTTGGAAAGGAACAAATTAGGGGATACGTTACAGGGCAGTTTTGTTTGTTTTTATAAAATAAATGATCCTCCTTCTTATCCATTAATGAAACTGGAAGGAGAGCTACTGGAAACTGTAGGAGCTGTGCTAGTTTTCTCACCATTGGGAATAGAAGTCAACCTTTGGGAGGGAACCGAATTCTGTAGATATTCTACAGGCATCGGCTAAATGTTTTGCTCCTTGTTTTGCATTATCAAAGACCTAATACTTCTGTTGCTGTTTTTTAAGTGATTTCATGGTGTGAGCTAGGGGGTATGGATGATAGAAGGGGCTTCACCTGTGACAGCAACCTTAAAATCGTGCTCAGTCAAGCTAGACCATCTGAGTAACCTCAGAATGAGAGGTTGAGAAATGGAGTGAAAGTCTGAGGAGGCCAGAGTCTTCATACTGTATTGTTTCTGCATCATTTGTCTCATTTTGTGCCGTCCCCCATTGGAAAGGAAGGATAAGCACCATAAGTAGGACCTGATCCTGGGAAATTAATAGCAATACTAAGAGGTACAGCATGACCAGGCTCATGTGGTCTTCTTTAGGTCCTGCTTTCATAGTCTGCGCTTAAAAAATAGCTTATCAGGAGTGCTGAAATCTGATCTCTTGCCATTCATGGCAGAGTAGAAGTGCAGCAGATGCGCTGCCGCCTCCCTCTCTCAGGAAAGGCAAGAGTTGAGTGTCAGTGTCCACATCAATGCCTCTTCTGCTCTTGCCCATTCCTTCCACTCAAACCTGCTGCTGCTTCCTGGCAACCTGTCTTGTTTGTTAGCATCAAGAGACACAAGCAGAGCCTTCTTGTACATAGAGCTTCTCTTGGGCTCACAAGATGGATGTTGACTTTCAAGTACAGCTGCTGCATACAGATGAGAAGTACCAGAGAAGACCCATTTGGATGCTTGCTTTTGCCTATACTCTTGAATGGCGGGGGGAGGAGTTGGAAGCTGTTTGTGCTGGTTTTGATGGCAGACTGGTGAACTGAGTATTCTGCAAAGCCTTCAAACTGCAGTAAGGCTTTCTGCCTGTAAGTAGTGTCCCTTTCTCAACTGCTCTTTCTACATCCTAGTAAGTACATCCAGATCAGTTATACTAATGATAATCCACCAGAAGCCCAAAGCCTACAGTTGTGGAAATTTACTTCCCCTTTCAGAGTACCAAGATATAAGCATATAATTACGTTTTTAATATTTGGTACTGTCACCCAGGAAAATAATATTAATAAATTTCCCGACACTGAAATCAAATGCAACCCACTTAATTACTAGCAAGTAAACAATGATTCTTCCTCCTTAAAATACCCAAACACATTCATAATTAGCTAATTAAACTACCATATAAATGATTATTCAATATATGAGAGCGATTGAGAGGCGGGCAGAGGAGGAAAAGCAGTGAAATCATTACCCCCAGACACACTTCTTTCTCCAAGGAAGCTAGTGAATTGTTACAGGAGAGATGATGGGTGGAAAATAATAAGAACAGCAGCAATAATTAACTTGACAGCAGTAATTAACTTGACAATATCTGCAGTTTGAAGCCAACCGGTATGTTTGTTTTGCTGAGAGAAGACAACATGTGAGAAGATGTTTACCTCTTTCTCAGCACTTTTGCAGTGCGCCTTGCAGATGGTGTTGGTAGAACAGGGGACTTCTGGGCTGTGCCCTCCAATAGCCTCAGCTCACTGCATACAATTGGGGTAAATAACGTGGGCTGGAGCTTTCATTGTTGGTGTCCAGTTTTAAGCAACGAATTTCATGTTTGTGCAGAGCTTTTGAGTGGACCTGGAAAACTGCAAAAGAGCTACTAAAAAACCCCAGCCTTGCGGTGCTATTTTCTGCTGTAGACAGGGTAGTTGCCCTAATTTGGTGCTGCTGGGGGCTGAGTGGCCCATGTAAAACATCGTTGTGCCTGATGAGCCTTCACTCCTCTGCAGCCTAGGACAGAAGAAATCCCCAGCTTCCCCCTGCATCCTTTTTAATATAACTTGAGAAATCCTTAAGGGTATGAAGGATCTTATCATTTTGCTTCAAATGACCATTAGAGTGGAACTACAATTTGATGCCTTTTCTGCAGATTGGTAAGAACTGCTTAAAAAAATGGTCACCCTGGTGAATGGGTGTAAATGCTGTTTTAATGACACTACTTCCAAAATCCAGGCAAACCAGCAAACTGCTGCTGGCATGTAATTTCATCTAGACAAATCTGTTCGTTCAGGTACTCTTGAAATACCTAAACAACAAGTGTTTTGTTATAAGCAGCTCCATTGGATTCAAAATGTTATGTAGGTTTGATTTATATTTCCAAAGGCATACCACAGATAAGTGACATTCCCTAATTTCTGCATCTTTTCTGTGTTTCCACAGCCCTTGCCGCTCTTATACCTGAACGCTGCCTTTCTCTCCTCTTTCCCTACAGGAATCAGGCTGAGGGGATTTCAGTGTCTTTCCTCCATCATCTACCTCATGTAGCAAATATTCTGCATAGATGTTCTGGTTATTTAATGTTTTTTGTTTGTTTGAAGTTGAGTAATTTATAAAACGCAACAAGACTAAAAGGGCTATTTGTTAACAAGGCAGAGAAAGCAAAAGTTGGAACTACTGTTCAACAGGATGAAAAATGCAGGTGCCTGCTGGGTTATGGAGACAAATGCCCTTTAGTAATTGTATGAGATTAATTCTTTTCCAACATTTTATACCAGTCTGCTTTACCATTTTTTCTTTAGCAGATTGGTGGAGGACATAGATCTATCGGTTGTCTTTCCTCCTTTAAATCTAATCAATTTTTATAAGGCTCTTCTGTATTTTGGTATTGGAGATGCTGTTGTTTTTATGATCACTTGTGATATACTAAAGTGGTAACATTTCTAGACAAGCATTGCAGAAATGAGGTACGAGTTTTGTGCCCTTCAGATTCCATTTTCTGAGAAAACTGTCTGGAGTGTGTGGACCTTGATAACTTAAATTGGGTAATAAATTGAAGTGATATCTTAATCACTATGTGTTTTAGCTTTTCTGCCATGTCACTGAGATGTTTCTAATGTCAGAAGGAAAATATGCCTTTTGTTTAGAGACCACTTAACAAGAAAACTGTCTGGTGGCTAAGGGAAAAAGTAGAAAAAAAATAGAAATGAAGCCTAGGTATGGGGAGTAGACATGAGGGATGTCTGCAGAATTAATTACTCTTCCCCTGAGCACCCAGCAAGTAGCAGCTTCTGGGCAGCCGGGTGAACAATTAGATTGAAGACCAAGTAGACCAGTTTGGGACTGCTGCTGGACACTAGGCATAAGGTGGAACTGAAAAGAGTAAGATACATGTCTTCCACAAGCACAGTAATTGTAAGAGTTGGTGTACCAAAGAGAAAACGCTTTGCTTATGTAGAAAACACAACCCTGTTCCTTTTCCTGCTAAAGACAGTGAGAGCTACTGAATAGCTCAGGAAGTGTTGGTAGGTGCTGTAGTACGGACAGAGAAGCCAGAACTCGGATGGATGGCTTTAAAAAATACTGACTCTGATTCACTGTTGGCACATAGCAGGACTAGTAATAGCATGGGGAAATGTGGCTGTGGGATTTGGGGTTCTTCTGTTTTCTGGGAATTGCTAGGGAGTCATTTTGTCCATAGTACACCTTAGAAGTTTAGTAGCTCTTGCCTGCAAATGTCCAGACCAGCAGTTGGGAATACTCTGCTGCCCATGTACCCTCTGTTCAACCCCCCTGATGAACAGTAGCATGATATCTTCACAGCATTTCTCTGCAAGTCAGGAGAAGAGAACTAGAAATGAGCTTTAGGGCCAGTGCCAGTGGTCCCTGCATGCTGTTAAAGAAGAGCCAGAGTACCACCAATCCTCAGACTACTCATTTTTCCTCAAGCTGAGTCTGGCTCTGTACATTATGCTTTCCTGGTGCTGTCTTGCTTAGACTTTTCATGCCTTCTTGTCAGCTTCTGATGACTCCTAAGGAATATATTTTTCTTGTAGTTCTCTATTAAACAAAACTAGTCTAGGGATTACAAACATTGTTACCGTAGGGTGCTTGTAGTGTTTTATTGGTGGCTTGGAAACTCTGACACTGTGACAGAAGTAAAAAAAAAAATTAAAAAAAAAATTTAAAGGGGTGATAGTGAGATGAAATTGGGAGAAGTTACAGGAATGAGGACAAGAGATAAAAGCCACCAAGTGTGAGGAAGAAAAAGACAGAATTGAAGTAACAAACATTTAATTCAGAAAACAGTTTCAAAGTTAAGCTCTGCTTCTATGACTGCTCTTGTTGCAGTCCTCCATGTTGTCTTGTATCCACATCAAGGGTCTCTGGAGACAGCAAACCACCTCCTTAAAATAGACTTCTATCCTCTGTGTGTTGCAGAATGCCATGGTCCTCTCTCATGCAAAGCTGCCTTGATTCATTCCCTGGGGTAAATTGCCTTCAGGCCTTTCAAAAACCACGTTAAGCTGTCAAATGCTTCCAGAAGAAGTTAGCCAAATAGCTTTTATTTTTTTTTTTTGCTGTCAAATATTGCTTACCTTCCCTGAGAGTTCTGACTTCAAATATCCTTGCTTATATTAAGCATATCTTACTTCTGTTCTCTTCTTCAATCTTGTCTTCAAGCTTTGTCATTTCTGTATAAGTTTCACAGCCAAGTAATCTTATTTAGATTTTTATTGTTTTTACCCATGAATCTGATCCTTCAGAGCGGAACCCTCAGGCTAAATTGTGTTTTCATCGACAGTCATGTCCCACCACTGAATACAGTGCTGCCATCATCTGCTTCACCTTGAGACAGCTTGGCATCCTTCTGTGTGCTCTTTCGAAAGCTGTGTCTGCTGTGCTGTCATGAGAGGGGGAAAAGAGAAAAAAATATATATATGTTTTCATATAAGATATCCTTTTCCTTAGGCAGTTGGAGGCAGATGTCAACACTTTTCAAAACAGGCAGCAAAAGTCATGATTTAGTGCATAGATGGCTGTCCTCATATACTGAAGGAGTTTTAGAGACATTTGGGAGCTAGGTACTTTTAAGGAAAATTTAAAGTGTGGAAAGGTTGGCTTCTTTAGGGTAAAACTAGACACACACCATGAAAAGGAGGTAACCCTGAGCTTATATTGGTACAAATGAGAGGAGGCCTACAAGTGCCCCAACAGAAAAATCTGAATGTGAATTCTTTCTTCCCGTGCCCTGGGAGTCTGTTTCTCATTGTGCTTTGGTTTAGCTTTTCTTTCTTCCCCCTCATTTGCCTGTATCATCTTTGTTTATCATTCTCCGGCCCTTCTAACATTAACAGCCCAAACTAATATGGCACAATGTAAATATCATGCGCAAGTCTATTACCTAATAAACAAGTGTACATGTTAAATATTAGAACGTGATTAAGCAACTTTGAACACATCCTGTGCCCTAGATCCTGCATGACTCATATGTCATGGCAGTTAATAACCAATCAGCTATAATTGAGTAAAGCAGGAAAAAAGGATAAGGCCGAAAAGGAGGGGGCTTGGTTTGTTGGTTTTGTTGGTTTTTGTTTTGTTTTAAATAGTACAGGGATCCTTTTCCATTAATAAAAGAAGATAGATTTTTGTGTTGCCTCCATTTAAAGATCTGGGAATGTTCTGTGTTCCTTCCAGGCAGATTCAGAGTATACAGAGGGATTAAGCAACTCTCCGCAGGAATGCAGGCATGCTGGGCAGAGATACAGCTTTTAAATGAGGCAAAGCCACTTAAAGAGCTCAGGGTACAAAGTAAAGAAAGCCTCACCAGTCAAAAAAATGCAGAACTTGGGAATTTCTCTAATCGAGGTAGGCTGTATTTATCTAGCAGAAATTAGTCAAAACAGAGAGAGTGACTCTCCTAACTCATAAGGGAAAAGCCATTGGGATGCTAATATCGCATCTTATTAAATTGTTCTGAAAGGAAAGTTTCCTAAGGAGACTTGGGGTTTTGGGTTATGGAGTTGTACAGATGACATGGTACATTTGTAGGTCTTGCTCAGAGGCGGAAAAACTCAGAGGCTAGATATAAGAAAGAATCATATCCGTTAAAATACATTGATGTTTATAGGCTTGCGTGAAAGAACTTTTTTTTGTTCCACTAACTAGGCTGCATTTCAAAGCATGATAATCTGAAATTGATAGTACCTGTTACTCTTGGGTTCTTTTTTCCTAAACACCAGCATATTCTTAAACAGTTAAGAATAACTGCTAAAATTGTACTGTTCCTCTCTGAAATTACTGCCTGGTAAAACACAGCCCCATAAAGATTATTTTAGAAGGCTGTAAAGTTCCCTTTGGGAGTGTGCAAAGTAGGAGCCCTGGACAGGGAAGTGCATTGCAGGCACATCTGAGGCTGGAACAATGCCGTGTTCATCTTTCTGGGGACCCACCAGACTTTCTGGTGCACCTATCATTGGTTATTAGAGGCCCTGATTTCCCTCCTTGTGAAGGTCTTCCTTGCTCACACTGCAACACTTCAGAGCACCAGCCTTACCAAAATCTTACTGGTACAGAATTGTAAGGAGTGTGGTGAGTTTAAGTTAGGGAAGAGTTCTTATGGTCAACATAAGGCCAGTATTATCTCCTTTTATTCACAACCTGCTCAGAATTTATCTTGGATCTCTGTTTTAATCAATCTACCCACAGCATGAATTCTGATAGCTTTTAAGGAGGAGTGCCATGGCCTTAGCAGTGAACTATGCTGTGCCTATTTTACAAGAGAGACCTAGGGATGTATGCCTTGTCGTGCATTCAGTAGGTGCACCGTCTTTTTATGTAACCGGGCTTTCCGGGTTTTAAAGAGAAGAGGCCTACTGCATTACTTCGTTGCAGTCCTGGAGAGTGGTCCGATCAGATACTGGTTTAGTTGAACTGCATCACGATTTTGCAAGATATATTTTGGTTTTGCAGAGAGAAAAAAAACCACAGCAACAGGTAGGAAGAGCACCAGGTTCATGCAGCAGGTTGATGTCCAACTAAACTTCATTAGAACCCTGGCAAGGGTTTATAAATGGAGTAGCAGAACTGTATTGTGCAGAAAAGTATTACAGCTCCGTCTCTGGTGAGTGTAAATGCAGCATATCTCTGCCATGCGAGGTGCACTGCAGTCTTCTGCACCTCAGTCAGCAATCAGTTGTGGATTAAACAGCAGTGAGGTTTCAGCAAATGAAACTACATACCAGCTACAGCACAATAAATCCATTATGCTCTGATATATTATACCATATTCTCCTTGCTTTTAACCAGTGTGGCAGCAGAATGCTGCTAGACAGTTTTTTTGTTCAGACATAATTTGCTAGTTGAGGGAGAATTTTGGCTCTTCTGGTCCTCACTGGTGCTGCAGTTGCATGTGCTATGTGTTGGTATTGCTTTGATGTTACAATGCAAATGTCCCCAAATAATATGCATGTTGCTATAGCACTCTATATCAGAATCGTTTACGAGAATAGCAAAGTATCCCCCCAGGATTTCACCATCCCACTCCTGATTTTGTTATAAAGTGGTAATCAGGTCGGTTCAATTTCCAAACTTGTCCCTCAGTTTTGAATAGCTTCTGTTTTAGAGATGGAGATCCAGACACCTGTGGTTTCCGCTCTGGAAATCTGTGGATACAAGAAGAAAAACGGAGTGCAAAACAAAGCAACAAAAAATAGACGAAAGACTAGAAAGATAGCAGAAATGGGAGGCAGGAGGTGGAATGGAAGCAACCAAGTGGGACAAACTGGGGCAGAGAGAGCAACATCTCAGTTTTCACCCACCAGGAATTAATCAAAGATTTCTAAACATTTAGACAAGGTCTTTTCATGCTTGTCAGAGGTTCGTCTTCTCTAAATCGCTATTAGCTCGTTAGCTGGTTAAGTCAGCCAAGTCAGTGTGCCAAGCTCCTATCCCCAGAGGCATCATCGCTCCAATTAGTCAACAAACCACTTGGTGTCTCCAAAAAAAAAATTCAGGCTGTCATTGTCCTAAAATGGGTACTTGGAAACTGGAAGACCTTAAATCTTCAAATACCTTTATCCTATGCTTTCCTCGGTTTTCAGAGTTGTTAAATGGAGGCAATTTCTCTTTTGCCTGCGTGGTATGATTTATATTTTAATTCATTCATTACTGTCTATGAGGTCTATTGCAACCCTTGGATGAAGGAGACTGTATTTATTCAAGTTAGCATTGTTGCTGCTTTGAAGACTTCTCTGTTCTATGGAAATAGGTTTAGTGGGCTAACCCAAATTCTCAACAAATGCCAACTCTTTCTCTGCTGCTTGTAACAAGGAAACTCCAGTATTGCTCCAGAGACATAAGGAGTTCAGCAATCCACTAATCCACAAATTTCTCTAAGTCCTGGATTAATTAAAAATATGCTCAGCAAAGCTCATAGATTTCTGCTCCAGGGCCTCTGTGGACCCAAAGCAAAAGAGATCAAAAGAAGAATCAACATTCACAAGGTCATGCTCCCAAATGCCCTTCAGAGGCAGATCCACTGAGAACAAGAAACTTCTGCCATAAATATCACTAGTCCAGATGAGAATAGGTCAGAATGACAATGCTTGAGATTCTTCTCAGAGAGTGGAAAATCCCTTTGCTTAACTTCAGCCTCTACAACATAATCTTAGAAAAACCTGAAACTGCACCATAAGAACAGAAAAACTTCCTCCATTCTAATGCAGTTACAAGGGCATATCTAAACTGATCAGCCCTCGGTAGAAGCCTGAATTCTGTTACCCCCAAGAGAGTTATTGAGCTCCTTTTTCAAATGATGACATATGGAGGCATTCCTTGAAATCCCAAATGACTAACAGATTTCTTGCATAGATCTGCCTTAGCTGCATGGGTGTCAAAGACATTTTGAAAGGCTATTCAGTCATGAATACAGAAGGACCATGTCCTTCTGTCCAAAACCAATACATAGCTGCCTCCCTGATGAGATGAATCTGGCTGGATCTTTTGGCCATGGACATCTATTAGAGCCTCAGGAATACAAAAAGCTAGGCTTAAAAGTTACCCTTGGAGGCCCTTTAGTCATTCTGCCCCACAGGAGGGTTTAACCT
Source organism: Eurystomus gularis (assembly GCA_013400335.1). Lineage (NCBI taxonomy): Eukaryota > Metazoa > Chordata > Aves > Coraciiformes > Coraciidae > Eurystomus > Eurystomus gularis. Next base: position 334,995 of record VZZY01019311.1, read on the forward strand.
CTAGCGGTTTAAAGATTCTAACTTCCCAGGCAGTGTGCTTTGGCACAGGTCTATCACCCAAGGAAAGGTTTCCTTAATGTCTGTCCTAAACCTTCTTTGTGCCACTGTAGAGCTGTTACTTCCTGCCATATCCAAAGTGAGTGCGGGCGAACGAGTTACTACCTCTCTGCAGCATTCTATAGCCTTGTCTTGCCTTCTCCATGCTGAACAGGCTCACAACAGTCTTTCCTCTCAGGTCATTTTTCTACACTTCAAAAGATCCTTGTTGTTCCCCCCTGGTCCCTCTCCAGTCCATCCATGTATTCCTTCACAGAATTTTAGCAGGACTTTCACCCCTGCTGTGTATAGCAGAAGGATTTTTTTTCTTGCATCTTGAGGTTTGTACGTTTGTTTACACATCCCAGCATGTTGTTTGCTTTTTTTTATTTTGCAATAGCATGACATTGAGTCACGTTCAGCCTGTGATTGACTATAACCCCTGGAGCCTTTTCTGAAGATCTAAAGCACTAAGGCGACGAGACAAACTTATCCCTGGCAATCACATCCTTTCAGTCATCTCTAGAAGACTTGTGGGATAATTTAGCCCTACTAGTTTCATATCTGGCAAGTTATACATGAGATTTCACTGTCATTTCCTTTTTCTGTGTAACAGCCAAACTAAACATAACGTTGTACAGTGAATCTAATGGCATCAGCTCTTGGTAATTGAACTTTTCATGAAGGCAATGATTGCAGAAAGGAAGCTAATTAAAATTTTTTAAACTGTCTTAATTATTTTATTTTATAGCCTTTGCCATAGGCCAGTGGATTCATAGTCCTCCTTGCTTGTTTTTTTTTTTTCATCTCGTTGTGTAAACATTGAGTTTGAAATAAAGCAGAGTGAGACAGGATAGGAGAGTGAAACAGGACATGCAAGTGACAGACGTGACTGGAAGATAAGTTGTGGCAAGCAGCTTGTGGAGTCACACTCAGGGGCTTGAGACAACTCCTTGTGATATGCTGTCTTCCTGGTTTTCTACATCCTCATGAATCCTGGTGGATTCTATAAGGAGGCAATGGTTATGAGAGAAAAAAATTACTTTGGAAGATTTCAGTTTAGGCTGCTGGACTAAAATGGGGATATTTCAGAAAATCATAAAAGCATTTGTAAAAAATATAATCACAAGTTAGATTGCTGTGTTTGTTCTTGTAGTCAGGGGATCAGAATAAACTGGACTGAGCAATGCTTACTACCTTTGAAACATGTTCTCCTTCTATGTATGTGTTACTAGTGGTACCAAAGGTAGAATGAAAGAGTGATATTGAAATTATTTTTTTACCATTTCTGTGTTTGTTCCTTTTTACACCCTTTTTGCTGTTCTGTAAATAATAGCAGCTTATTCCATTTAATTATAGTTTTTAGTCAGTTCCACTGTTGAGCTCAAACATTAGGACAACACTGCCTTAGCACAGTTTGTAGACAAATAAAACACTGAAATCCCCCAAGTCTGTGTAATTCAGTTTAGTGTTACTATAAGCAAATATTTCTGGTATTACTGGGCCAAAGTATACTGTACTTACTGAGATTTTACTCAGTTCTCCCTCATACAAACTTTCTAGAAGTTAGTGAAAATAATGTCTAAATAAAGACTTCATTTAAAATCTATTCCATGAGAGGTTTTTTAAGTGTTTGCAAAATCTGTATTTCCACTCTCCTAAAAAAAAAAAAAAGTCTAAGCTTATTATGCAAGTTATCTTAAAAGCTTTACCTGCAATTACCATACCATTGATTTAAGGTAGTACTTTTTGCATTATTAAATATGTTTTTTGAGTTGATATTTCTAAATATAACATGATAGTCTTCAGTTAAACACAGTCAATTATCACTGCATGTTTGACTGGGAGAGAATAGTGCGATAGGAGAGTAATTGTCTTAAAATGGCATCCAGGAGTTCATCCAGCTCCTGCCACTTTTGCTCTGGCAGCAATGAGCCCAGCTTTACTACACGTAACCTAAAATGTACAGAAAGCAGAGTGGGGGAATGGAGGGGTAAAAAGCCAGCAAATGTCATGAGATGACACTGTGCAGAGTCTGTGAGGCTGTGAGGAGTCTGTACGGAGCACAAGAAAACACTTATGCCCCACCAAAGTTCAAGTACAGGCATCGGCTGTCTTTTATTTCTGTGGTGTGAGCTGGGACCTGGCCAGCAGCAAGGCAAAAGTGATAGGTTTAGTGTATTACACATCAGTCAGAACAACTAGTCAGGATGAAAAACTTGGAAGGCATCCAGTGCAGCAGCCTATAACGTTAATAGCATTAAAAATAATTTTCAGGCAGATCAATATGAATCCTGTTTGCTTAGAGCCTGAGGGTGATCGGAGAGAGAGAGAGGGAGCCTTGGGAACAGAGTAAGTGAAAACACAAAGTGTCTAACATCTTATTTTCATCAAGTGAACACAAAAATCTTTGAAATCCAAGTCCATTTGGCAAAATGCTGGCCAGCCCCCAGCTGCAGCCTGTCTGACGTAGAGGAAATCTGGTTGAGTTCTTGGAGATGGTTTCACCGGGAGTGACCTCCTGCACAATGGGCGTCATAAGGATTTGACAGTAACTGATGAAAGGGAATTCTGATTGCGGGTGGGATTTAGACTCTTTTTTTTTTTTTTTAGACGGGCCAGCTGAAACCTAATTTTCCCTTTAGCCAGAGATCCCGCAGCATGCAATACGTGCAGGAGATAAAGCCACCCCTGAAGCCAGGGAATGTAGCAAGAGTATGCCTTTTTGCAAGCTGGCCAGAAGCTAATCAAGCTGAGATTAATTAAAGAGCATTATAAGATATTAATAACATTCCTAACCTTTCACTGTCCAGAGTCTAATATTTTTCTTAGTTTTTGTTTTAAGTTTCTCTACATGAAAATAAATATTGTCTTGAGGGTTTATTGTAGTAAGAGAAAATACAGGTATATTGGCTGCCTCTCCTCTGGCATGAAAATTAGTAGCTCACTATAGTTCTTTACAGACTTTTCACATGCAAAAAGTGGCATGGGTGCAATGTTCATTCTGTATTAATGCCTGAACTTCATTAAAAATCCTTCTTCCTTGTTTTTAATGGATTAAATGCATTAACATGCATTAGCCCATTTCAGAGCTCTTTCTCTTCTTTCCATTTTCCTTCCTGCTGGTTTGCTGGTCAGGCTGGTGGAAATCTACGCATCGTCTGGGAAATTCCAATGTTTCAAAACTTGGTTTTGTTGAATATCAGAACGAAAAGTTTGAAGTATTCTACACATGATATTTCTCCTCTCTACTGTCCCTATAAGAAAATTCTTGGAGAGTTTCAGTGCAGAAATAGCATTTTTTTAACACTTTTTTTTTTGGAACAAAAATGTTGTAACATTCCCAGATCCATGTGTTTGGCTTGCTTGAAGCAAAGCCAAATATTTTGTTATGGCATGACCTTGCCTCAGTCTGCACCCACCCAAACACTGCTGTGGGCTTTGTGAGGGGGGTCTAGTGTCCTGCAGGCTGAGCTTACACCAGCTTGACACTTAGCCCCAGCCTAACTGGATGGAAGATGGTGGTGTTTGGCAAGAGATAAATTTGCCCCTTTACCCCTGCAGTAGGCACACTTATGAGGATGAAACACATGCTTGTCTTACAGGAAATGAAACTACATGCCCCAGTGTGACTGGAGGAGGGACAGGCAAGAATCCAAGTTTCATTTTCCAGCCTCTTGTCACTCAGTCTATTTCAACATTAGCAGCCACTACAGTGGGGGTCTGCAGAGTGGCTGGTGTGAGTCAACAAAGGGACAGAACTGGCAGAGAATATCAGTTGTTTAGGGGTCTTGGGTTACCCTAAATTAGCAAAAACTGCTAAAAACGAAAGCACTTCTTTCACTTTTCCTTGCCCAGAAGAATTCTTGCTACTCTGCAGAGCTGCAGCCTTGTGAGCTTTATCTGTTTAAAATTAAGTCTATTTCTATTCTCTGGGTACTGCACAGGTCACAGTCATGTTTTTAATTACCAATTAGTCTTCCACTAAGGACATAAAATGAGTTTTATGTGCTGGTTGTCAAAGGTCCTTATAGCTGCCTCATTTCATGTTCCCTGTCTGTTCAAGCAGCAAGCAGACGAACAGATACTTACTTGGAGTAGTAAACAAAAACTGAAAACCTTTGCCCCACAAAAGGGAAGATAGAGGCTGAGATGGAAAAGCTGCAAAGACTTTTCATTTTTCATTCCCTTCAGTTGTGTTTTTCCTGTCTGCCATGAGCAGTGTGAACAGAATGTTAAATATGCCCTTAAGTTGCTTGTGGAAAGAAAAGGTCACACACACGTACACATGCCATCTCTCTCTCTCTCAAGCATGTGTGTATATTGTGTATTTGTATTAAAGTGTACAGAGACCCCAGCCCTCAAACATTGAACTGTGGAACCAATTTATTTGCTTAGAGATTTCAAGAGGGAGAGGTTATAAATAGTCATAAATTCAATTTATTTATAAAGCATTCCCTGTCAGGCGTCACTGCACAAACAATTACAAAAGAATTGTAGTAGATTAAAAACATAAATTAGAGCATCATAAAATGCACAAGAATGATTGGATTAAAGTGTGTTTGACAGAAATGTTTTAAAAGTGGGATTTGATGAGCTCTTCTGGGTGGTCAGTCAGAGAGAAGTCTCTGCCCAGTGGCCTATTAAAACAAAGATTCAGGGCCAGATTTCTGCAGGGGGTGGGGTCCCCTGTGGCTCTCTGCTTCTTAGCTCAGTAGTTGAGAGTCATTCTCAGAGGGTCTAAATTGTGCTGGATGTAGCTATGATTTCTTGAGGACCCCTATGTTGGCTGACATCTAATCCCATGCTAGCTGCCCAAATACTTCTTTCTTTGACTGTTCTCATCTTTCCCCTGCCAGCCCTGTTCTCTTCTGAAAACATGCCCTGTGTCAGTGGCTTGCACAAGTGAGGCAGTGCCAGTCATTGTCAGCTCAGTTCATGGTGGTACCTCCTTCAAATTGGGGTTCCTTCTGCAAGATGACTTAGGGAAGGTTTCTAATTCTTTAGTGTTACCTGAGAAGTTATAAAGAGGATGAAGAGAAATGGGAAATCCAGCCTGTAAACAGTTACTGACTGACTTAGCAAGAGGATAATACTTTACATGTTCAAATGAGTAGCAAAATTCTCCCTGATTTAGACTATATTTTAGTCTAACCTGGCATGTACCAGAAATACTCAAAACCTTGTAGGATCAGATCAGAAAGAAAAGGAAGGAAAAGAGGAGAAAACAAGCTTCATTCAATTAAGAGTATGGAATGCAACTCCTCCACACCCTTTATCCATGAGGGGATTATAAAAACCCTTGGCACACAGAAAGTCTCATTATGGGTATATTTCCAAAGGAACTCACTATCCACATGTTGAACTCTGGTGGAAATTTAGTCCCTTGTTTTGGGGCTCAATTTTTAGTGGTCTCTTAGAAATAGATGACTCAACATCAACATGAATGTTCCTCTGTGTGCCTGTCCATATGACAACAGACTAAGCTTACAAGGCAGAAAAACTACAGTTGTCATAATGTTGATTCCAAGCAGTTAAAAAATCATCAGCTCCTGAAAACGTGTGATTGACTTGAAATTAATAAATCTCACGGGGGCAGGGTTACTTCTTTTAAGCAGTCAGACGCTTGGGATTCACCTTTGCCAAGCTTTTTTTCTACCACTAAGAAATTTAGAGACTCGTTGAAAAATAATGAACTGAAAGCACTGATTATGTAATGATGACCAGATTAAAACAATATAATGAGAAGAACTGTAGACCTGTGACTTTAGGAACCAGCCCATAGATGGTGCAGAACAATGAGATCATTAGAAAAGTTATTGCTGAAGTCATGTAGCTTGTTTCTAAAAGCAAGTGTGCTTGTGTATCCTGCTTAGATGATGCACTGTGAAGAAGACATTTTAGAAACTGTCCTAATGAGTCAATATTTAAGTAGGTATATTTTTTAGAATTGCTCCTGAAGTGGGATATGTATTTACTGTTCTGCCGGGCAACAAAATGTTCAATATTTACAACTAACATGGTTTTGAGCATAGAAAGGTTAGGTTATGCTAGAGCAGACTGTTTATTTAATATTAATAACAACAAAAATATTATTAAAATGGATCACTGAAATGTTTTATAACTGGTAGACTTGTATATTTCATTGCCTACACGATCAAGTTCAAACACATGAGCACGGTGAGTAGCAGATTTCTAACTTATTTGAGTCATTTTAGGAGCTGGATGAGACAAGATATGCCTTGTGATGATGTATTAGATATAGCTGTCATACTGGGGCTGTTCTGATTTAAATGGATGCTTCTGGTACACTGTCCTTAATCAGCAGTTGGTAGACAGACAATTGACTGTGGTGTTTTAAATGACTGTGTTAACCTTGGGAGAAGGTACTGGCCTGCCTCACTGCTTCTGAAACTACATAAAGGAAACTAGTCAAAACTTTCTTCTAGGGGTGAATTTAATTCCTAGGCATGGTAACAACACAACACCTAGCCAGCTTTTAATTTCTATCCAGAGATCCTAAATGAGGCACTCTCAGTCATAAACCTTATGCTGCCTTCCCTAATGTTGCGTCCTCCTAGAAGGGTAATCTCTTACTGGTCTGATCGGAATGTAAAGTGACAGCTCATTTCAATTTAATCAGGGTAGTGGACCAAAACAAAAGAAACTAGGATACAACGTTTTTTGCCTCTTCAGAGCTGTTCAGGTTGGAATGTTTGTACATAGCCTGTTTGGATGGTGTCAATTCTTGGTCGCGTCAAAGCCCATGAGGAAAATATTCTCTGGATTTAATTAATATATAGGCAGATCCTGTTTTTCTATTTCAGTCCAAAAAAAAGAAGAAATCTTGAGCAACACCACCCAAGAGATTTCTGTTACTGCTAGCCAAAGACTGTAAAGAAAAATCTTATATAGGTTAGACTTTATCTAATTGGCACCATAGTCCAAATTTTAAGTCTGAATGGATGCATAATCCTTTATATGAATCCAGAAAGGCGCATGCTTGACCATCTCTATTGTGTAGAATGAGGCATCCCACTAGGAATCATTGATGCTCAATGGAAAGGAAATAGAAAGTTTGTTACATTATTCTGAGAACTAGAGGTGCATTTAGAATGACAAAATATGCATATAGAGCCTCAGAAAAGGTATAGGTTGAAAGGGACTTCTGTGGGTTTAGTTCAAATTCTGTGTCAGAGCAGGGCTATCTTAAAAGTTAAATCACCTTGCTCAGAATCCTCTAGTATAAAGGTTTCAAAATAATAGTTCTTTCATGTTGAATTCCAAATGATATTGGCACGTCAACCCCATCTGAAATGTAGGATTCCCAATAATTACATTATTCTGTATAGCTGGATCCTGTTTCTCCACTTGATATTAGTAAAAAATGTAGGTAAAATGATGGTAAATCAGAACAGTAATGGCATTCATAATCTGTATTTTGGCTTGAGTGAATAAGGAACGTACTGCTCACTGGAAGGGAAAGTATGTTTGTACAAGGTATCTAGCAAAGGGGATTGACCCCCTTGTGCCTTGACTTTGGATTATGACTGAGCTCTGACAGAAAACATAATTCCACTGAACACATAAATAAATTTAAATGGGTCCTTGCCAAAGTGCTGTAAGAAAAACAAGTAGCTCAGACCAGATCCGGCAAGAGAGCTATGCATGAAGTGTTTGTTGATTTACCAGGGAACTCTTGAATATGGGGCAAGTGCATCAGGTCTGTAATCATTCAAAACCATTAATGTCCTCTCTTCTGTTCATTTCAGTGGAAGTTCTTTAAATGCATCATGGGCACGTTATGAATTATCATAACGTACTGAAGGCTGGCTTGCACTACATTCTTGTTTTGCAATTGCTCGTTTCATATTAGCAGGAATTCTATCTTTGGTTTATTCTTCTAGCACTAGGCACCTTTAAAGTAGCTGCATGTGAGAGTATCTCCCATTTACTGGTGTTAGTTACTTAGTGTGAGTTTAGTTCTGCTCATTGTAAAGTCTGATAGGATGCTGCCTTTGGTTGGAGTAGAGAGAAGGCAACGCTGGTCATGTTTGGAAATCAAACCTTTTAGAAGCTGTTCTGATTTCTGTTTACCAGCATAGTGGGTTATGTTTAGTTGAATGCTAGTCACCCACTTCATTCTTTGGGCTTATTTTATTCTTGTCAAGTAAAATCAGGTAGTGTTCTGCTGAATTTTTGGGAATATTCTTTTTGGAGAACAGGTAGAAGAAAGGACACTATGTTTTAAGATCAACAGTAACAGCCCATGGAGTTATGTTCAGCAGTATACTATCTTATAATCCCTTTCTATTTCTCAAATAAATTGGTATGGTGACTTGTTTCTGCATTGATGGTAATTTTAAGGAGAAAAAAAATCTGAACATGTTCTCTTGTAGGATTTATTCTTTCATGTGCTTGTGTATTATTTTCACACACACTTAGCTGAAGATGTGTCCTGAGTAACTGAGTACATTCAGAAGTAATCCGTCATAGCATCACAGAATGATTTGAGTTGGAAGAGGACTTAAAGATCATCTAGTTCCAACCCTACTGCCATGGACAGGGACACCTTCCACAAGATCAGGTTGCTCAAAGCCCCATCCAACCTAGCCTTGAACACTTTCAGGGAGAGGGCATCCAAAACCTTTCTGGGCAACCTGTTCCAGTGTCTCACCACCCTTACAGTGAAGAATTTCTGCCCAATACGTAGTCTAAATGTACCCTATTTCAGTTTGAAACCGCTACCCCTCATCTACTCACTACACTTTCTGACAAAGAGTCCCTCCCCATTTTTCCTGTAGGGCCCCCTGTAAGTACTGGAAGGCTGCTATGAGATCTCCCTGGAGCTTTCTCTTCTCCAGGCTGAACAACAAAAAATCTCTCAGCCTCTCCTCATAGTCAAAGTGCTCCAGCCCCCTGATCCATCTTTGTGGCCCTTCTCTGGGCCCACCTGAGCAGGCATGTGTCTTTCTTATGCTGAGGGCCCCAGAGCTGAACACAGTACTCCAGGTAGGGTCTTGTAAGAGAGGAGTAGAGGGGGAGAATCACCTCCCTTGACCTGCTGGCCATGCTTCTCTTGGTGAAGCCCAGGATACAATTGGCCTTTTGGGCTGTGAGTGCACATTGCTCATACTCAGTTTTTCAGCTACAAATACCCCCAAGCCCTTTTCTACAGGGCTGCTTTCAATTGCTCATTGCCCAGTCTTTATTTGTGCTTGAGATTGTCTGTCTTGACCTGTTTTTAGGACCTTGCACTTGACCTTGTTGAACTTCATGAGGTTGGCATGGGCCCACCTCTCTCAAGCCTGTCGAGGTCTCTCTGGATGGCATCCCTTCCCTCCAGTGTGTTGACTGCACCCTTCAGCTTGTTGTCATTGACAAACTTGCTGAGGGTCCACTCAATCCCAGTACCCATGTCACTGATAAAGAGGTTAAACAGCACTGGTCCCATTACAGACCCTTGAGGAATGTCACCTGTTATTGGTCTCCACTTGGACGTTGATCATTGACTGCAACAAGCCTGTCCTTAACATTTACTTTATTGAGTTGATCCTTTAGCTGCACACATGTGACTCTTCCTCATTGAAGGTTAGAGTTATTAATGCTAACAGTAGCCTCCAGGTCAGCATATTCACACAGTGAGGATATCCATATCTTGGATGTGTTGATAACTTGTAATCCAAAAACATGAAACCTTTTTTAAAAAAGTTCTGGGCCATCTTTCCCAGCACTGCAGTTCAGTCTTCTTACTGCCCTTTAGAAAAGATTGTTTTCCCTACTAAGAAAACGTCTGAGTGCTTCCACTTTGACTTGTGTCTTTCAGAGCCCATTTATGCTATTAATGCCAAAACATCCTATGTGACAGAGGACCTTAAAATATTGCTGTTTTCCTTGGACTACTGAGTATTTGCATTACTGAAGAAATGTATTCTCTTATGTTTAAGGAAGCACTAGGGAATAATAATACAGACACTGGTGTAATGTGATCTAAGGTCGAATAGGCAGCTTCATAAAAGTTCTAGCTGTGCAGGGCTTGCTGCACATTACTTCAAATATGTGAGCTCTACTTTTAGAAACTTGGTTTGTAACAAGCTGAGTGGAGTGCAAGCAGAGAGAGACAGCAAAGTTTGAGAAAACCTTTACTAGCAATTTTAGATTGTAAACTCTTCAAACAGGGATATATGAGATGTGAGAACCTGATTGTGATTGAGCCTTGACTAGCTCTTGCAAATAAAATGTTGTAACCTAGTAATGCTGCTGAATGGATGGGGTTTGGAGAGTTAGGATAAAGATACAGTGAATCATTCTAAGGACGATTCTCAGAAACAGCACCATTCTACTCACTCCTTTCATGAGAAAAGAAATGCCTCATGGCACCCTTCAGTAATTTCCTTGGATTTCCTGTTTTCAGACTCCTTTTATGAACCCAGGATGTCATTAGGTACAGTTTAAAAATTATAAACAAAAACAAACCTATGACGTCTTCAGAAGGCACATGGGATTATAGGGGTTTTGTACTTAATACGGTAATCCTCTTTTGGAAATTTATCTTAGAGACTTAACAGCAAGTTAATGTTTGTTTCTTCGTTAAGAGTAAGATTATGTACAGTTTGTTTCTTGGCAATGTTAGTGCTGGTTAATCTGTCGGATAGAGTAGCTAATGCTTACGTTTTAAAACTATAAAAAACAAAACAACCAACCAAAACAAAACAGTGGTAAAGCCAATCCCAGAACATCTGTGTATGCTCCAGAGACTGGACAGTTTTCTCAAACTTTGGTTCTTCCTCTTCTCCCACTCATATGTTGTTGGGTTTTTTCTCCAGTTTTCAAAACATTTTCATCACTGTTGCCCAATCAGGAAGCCCCTGCTTTGTAATTCTGCAACCTGCAATATTCTTCGTGTGTCTCAGCCACATCAGCATGGTTCCCATTTCTAAGACACACAAAAAAATACTGTTCCCTCTTTTTTACGGCTCCAAAGTAAGTTCCCTCTCTTTTGATGCTGTGTTTTGGATTTGTATTTCAAGAGGCATTGCTGTTATTTCCTCTCCTTCCCATAAAGGTAGCAGGCAGCTCCCTCCCTCCTTGTCAGCAGGGAGCTCTCTCAAAGAGAAATGCCAATATTTGTCTAGCTTCACTTCTTTTAAAATGGCACCAAATTGAATTCTCAGAGGAGTGGAGTTTATGGATACTTTGCAGTGTTATGTCCCTTGGGAGCTTGAAACACTGGGGCCTAGTCTGCCTGACCTGTAAGAGCGAAGCCTCAAATGAACAACCAGAAGTGTAGATGTCCATGTAACAGAGGCAAATGAATTGTTCTGCAGCTGCTGAAGGCAAAAGGTCCTCCTCTCGTTTCTACCCTGAGGCAGGGGGTGATTGAGTCACATCTGAGTTCACCAGGCAAGGTAGTGTCGGACCTGGGACTACGATCCAGGTTCTTGGGAACCCAGTTATGCCATGTCATTACTGAATTATGCTGTGTTCATAAAGGCTCTTGAGTTTTATAGTATAAAAGCGTAAAAGGGAACACAACGTAATTTAATTAGTACACTTTTCAAATTCTTCTTGCATCGAAGCAGGAGTAGCTTTCTGAAATGGTATTGGAGTAGCTGCACTGTTTAATCTCAGCAGTATTTTTCCTTCAGTTTTAGATCCTACAATCATTAATTTAAGTGCAGAGGATCATAAAATCTCTCTCCTCTGCTCAGCATTCTGTATCTTATGTTCATTTTGGAGGCTTTTATAGAATTTTGGTTTTTATGGATCTTTCCAACTTAACCAGAGCACTGTAAGGAATTTATTCAAACAGGTTGTAGTTGTATATGTATATATGCATATATCTGTGTATAGGTGTATATGTGTATATATGTGTAATATTTTGGCATAGTATTACCTCAATAGCATGGTTCAACAAACAGCATTATTACAATAACAGAACAGGAGTCTGTATTTTCATAGGCATCATTAGAGGCAAAAATGTATGAGGCTTATAAACCCAACCAAATGGAACCTGTTACTTGAAATACTGACTGCTTTGTGCAGTATTAAATATATTTTATTTTAAAAAGTTGTTCCGGAATTTTCTCAAGAATTTGATTTTTTGGACTTCTGATTAGTACAGGTATTTCAATGAAATTCATGGAGTGGGAAGGCTCTTCTGACTGGGCAGGCTTGAACAGCACTGCAGCCGTAGAAAGCAATACAACTGTGGAAAGACCTTGGCTGAAACAGGAAGCAAGAACCATTAATGGGTGGGGTTGTGGAACAATAAATCTTTATTTCTGTCCTAAATTATGTTCAGTCATCCTTAGTGAGGCTGGCTGTCCCAGGTGCCACTCTCTACTCCCATCCTTGATTCAGGGCAGGTTCTTCCCCCACAGAGCCCATTCCCATCTTCTTCCAGCCTCTACACAGGCTTCACCTTGTCCTTTCAGAGGTAGGGCGTCACCTCCCAGACAGAGCTACTGCAGGCTACCTGCATCTGGCCTTGTGCCATGCTGATAGAGCCATGTGGCAGCACAAAGGTGCAAGGCAATCAGAAAGCCACTGCGTAGACTTCCCATCACACAATCACTTTGTGTTCTGTTGTGGTTTTTTTTAAAGAGGTTTCATGACAGCTTGTTTTACTTTACAAATGTGTGCATAGAGCTTGATCATTTGGGTCTGTTTGTTCTGATTTGTACATCAATTAGTCCCCATTCAATTGTCAGCAGCAGTGGAAGGCGAAGGGCTGCCAGGAGGCCCTTGTAGGAGTGTGCAAGCCATTATGGGCCTCTTTTCTACAGCCAAGACCAATGGCTGGACTCCTGGTTGTTAGCACTTACATGCCAGTTCCTGTCCAAAATAAAATAATGCCCTTACTATTTGTAGAGCTGGGGACATAGTAGTCGTTAGTATTGTATGTTGTGGTTTCCTTCTCTGAGTTCAAGAGGAGGGAAATCCTAAGTGTGCTGGCCTGTCTCCATCTGGGACAACAATGGACAAATTCTGTGCTGCAGGCACATTCAAAAGCTTTACAACTGGATCCAATAACTACAGAATGATACCTTTTCTATTTTAGGTATTCCCCACACTAAGCCATGGAGAATACTGCAGGCACTGTGAAAGCATTATCAGAGGGAAAACAGCAATATTTTAAAGCACAAACATGTGCCTGCTACTGTCAGATGGAATTTGTCAGTTGTGTATAACAATATGTTAATGTAAACATGCAGATGAACTGGAAATTGTCTTTTTTGATCGATGGGTTGCTAGTGAGTTAATTACTTGGAGCTGAATGGAAGAGGTTCATATGGGCATCTGTGAAATGATGGAATGACTTTATGTAATCCTGCACATTTTCTGTTGCTATATCATATGAAAGTGTCATACATGCATTCAGCTGGGCAGAGGAACAGAGCAATTGCAGTTTGGAGCTGAAAAGAAAAATAATGACCTGCCTGATTATCTTGCTGGGTACCAGGAATACCTAGGATGTTTTAATTTGTATTTTTGTCAGATTTTTTATTTCTTTAATGTGAACTTTTAATCACTTTGTAGTTTAACCTTGTTAGGGACCTAGTCTCCTTCTACTGTCATCTAGTTTTCACATATTTATATCCCACTCAGCTTGCTGTGAGGCAGTCCCTCCTACTTAAGTGGAGGTTCCTATCATTTCTGTACCGTAGCTTTTTTCTTATTCAATGCTGGGACTAAAAACCCCAGAGATGAGAGATGTTGAGCCTGCCTTCTGATTCCAAGAGCCCGCTTGCTTGTCCTGAATCAGGCTGTACTATCACTGGAAGTGACTTATTTTGGATATGCTTAATAGCAGCCTGCATTTCATGGGGACATGTACATTTCTTATGGAATGACTAAAAGCCTCTAGTATTAGTCAGTCTAATCTGTAAATTGTTTATAACCGATATTCAGCCTACCTATTCCCCAGCAACAGAAAAGGGAATCCCAAAGGCGGCAGAGTTTGACACATGCATCAGTCTCAGGCAGGCCTCTCTTTTTATTTCTCCCCATCTCTCTCCACATTATTACATCCAGTAATGTTTCCTTTCCAGAGGTAGAAAAGGACCGGATGCAGTTTATTCTGATGGCTATTAATATTTGGCAGCATACTCTGTACAGAGAGCTGAGTGCTAGAACATGCCTGTTGACCCTCTCACCTTCTCCTTTGCACAGGCCTGTGCAGTGGTCACCCCTGTTAAGGCAAGGGCAGCAAACTCCAGAGCCTAACTGGGATTTACTACCACTGCCCAGTCAGACTGCCTGCAGGCTGTTCAAGTGTGAGGAGAAAAGCCCTCTGGCAAGGCATGTACGTTAGATGTACTCAAGTGGCATGTCAGTGAGTTGGGGGCTGTATGGATGGACTGACAGAATAAAACGTCCATATGTGTGGTTCGTCATTCACACTAACCATTGTCTCTGTTTTTCTCTTATCTTCCACAGGAACGAGTGGAGTATCTCTTTCTCATAATTTTTACAGTGGAAGCATTTTTAAAAGTAATAGCATATGGACTTCTCTTTCACCCCAACGCTTACCTCCGCAATGGCTGGAATTTACTAGATTTTATAATTGTGGTAGTAGGGTGAGTACCAAAATTTTGTCTTTGAATGCACTGAACACAAGGGAATACTGGCAACCTTTGGGAGCATGAAGGTGGGTGAATGCTTGGTACATTATGTACGGGTGATGTTAGAGGTTGCTGTCCATTATGTTCCTCCTACATCCACCATTTGTTTCTCCTGTGTTAGCCTCCCTACAGACTCCACATATTTTACCCAGTTTTACTGTGGAACCTAGAAATACTGTTAACTCATCAGTGTTCTGCAGGTAGAACTTGATTCATGCTGATTTAAGGGTGTAGCAGTGTTTTACCTTGAGGTATATATTAAGGGTTGACAATCAGTTGATGTACGCCTTATGTCTGGTATCTCTGGCTGCTTAGCCTTTTCCAAGCCTTTTAATGGTTTTCAAGGCATGGAAATCAAACTGCTCTTTGGGAACAGGGATAAAAAGAGGAAGAAGTGCAAGGCTGTTGGACAGAGTCAAATACCTGAATATGCTTACTGGAATAGAATACCTTTATCTGTAAATCTGTATGAATATTAAAAAAGACTAGGTAGGACCCTTTAGTTAAGATTAGAGTTGGATGACAAATTCTGTCATCTTGTGAACTTTTACTGAAGTTTCTCGTTCTCAGAATGAAAAATATAAATCCCAGGTTTTCAT
Source organism: Eurystomus gularis (assembly GCA_013400335.1). Classification (NCBI taxonomy): domain Eukaryota; kingdom Metazoa; phylum Chordata; class Aves; order Coraciiformes; family Coraciidae; genus Eurystomus; species Eurystomus gularis. The sequence continues at coordinate 350,257 of VZZY01019311.1, forward strand.
ACTTCCAAACAAAAAGAAGTTCTTCGGTTCAGTTTCACTGTTCTGCTGGTGATTTCAACACTTTTGATTTTGACCCTTTAATGTTTTAACCTTTTTAAAGACTAATTTTACTATTGTAGATACAATTTCCACTTTGAGCTGCAACCTTTCTAATCCCCTTATTCCTCTCCATGTTTGTCAAGCTTGGTATTTAATTTATTTGAATAAAAGCCAAGTGCAAGACCTTCTGCTTTTTCTATGTAAGGGTAAGAGATAAGGAAGCAGTTTGAATGATGGTTGTTGAAGGGAAGAGGTGAAGGATGAACTACACCTGAAGACAAAGAGAACAAGTATTTCTTCACCTGAGTAATTTGTTCCATCCTCCCACCACTCCCTTGTTAATGAGTTTCATCGCCCACAAAAACTTGCAGTCTTTTCACCTCCTTACCAAGGAAACCCTGCATCATCCCATAGGGAAAACATCAAAAGGGGCACTCTCAATCATCAAAACCCCCTCGTAACTCCTACCTCAAACCAAAATCCGTTTAACTTCTTGACTGTTTTTGTGGTAGCCCCAAAAAATCACATCCGCAAAGGGCTGTATACTATCCAACCCTTCCTGCTTTCCATAATCATGGGGAAAAGTGGGTGGAAGGAGAATTCCCAGTGAGAGGGAGGGAGTACAAGCTGGAACCTATTCTGTCCCAAGGCCTCTTTGCCTTCATGTGGGCATAACACTTCTCACAGCAGTGCACAGCTGCCTTTCTGCTTTGTTCCTACCTGCAGCCAGAGGATCCCACAGCAAATTAGGGATTGAAAAATCTCCAACCCCTTCCCTGACATTGATGTCCAATTCCATAACTGGTTCTGCCTTTGAATACCCTCAGATATCTCACTTGCTTGGAAATTGCTGCTTAAGTTGAAGAAAGATTGGAGAACAAAAGTCCTGTGAACGTGATTATTCCCTTTTCATTTTTATGAGACTTTTTATAGAGAGGACATATTACCTCTTCTTCTTCCATTGGAATGTGAAAGAGCAGGGCCCTAGAAACCGCAGGGCAGCATTATATTTAGTTTAAGTGCAGTCCTTTTCAGTTTTCCTACTAGGGCAGTTAATCAGCAAGATGATATTCAGACTGAAATTAATTCCCTTGCCAATGAGAGAAGCTGCAGCTCTCAGCTCTTCTAGCTGCTCTTGCCTCCAGCAGCTCTCAGTCACTGGATGTGGAACAAGAAATGTAACTAGGGAGGGATTACACCAGTACAATAAACATGGCTAAGTCTCTGTTAAATAGTAACAATTTCAAGTGACAGATTCCACTTCAAGGCCAGATGGGTTCCTTTGATGTTTATCTGTTTAAACTCACTCATACAGTACTACAATCTAGGCTGGCGTGCTGCTTTTTCTCTCCACAATCCCCTCTGCAAAAGGTACATGGTGGTACCAGCAGTTGCTGGTCTGCCCTGTCTTCTTTTCCTAGGGGCTTTCTGAAACCCCTCAATGACATTATGTGTAAATTTCAGTGAATTTGAATATTTTGTCTGGGAGGAAGTCCCATGGAACAGGTTTAAAATAAGTTTTAAAGAGAGAGAGGAGGAAGACAGCAAGTGCTTAGTAACAGGATTTCTTTGTGGTGCCTTTTTCTGCCTGTTGATAGAGCTAATGGAGAAAGATGAGTAATTTTGACACCTCTGCAGGACAGGACAGAGAAATTTATTTGGTATGTGGGGCAGAGGATTGTGTGGGACTCGTACTGGAAGCATCAGGTCCCAAAACAGCTGTGGTACTTGCCATTTGTGCTTGTTCTGCCTTAGGAATCATCTTCGTTTTCAATGATGATTGTCCTTGCTACAAAAATTAGAGGGACTAGGTGGGAAGTGCTTCTTCAACTACTGTTGGAAGTTAAAGGGGAAAAAAAAAAAAAAGATAGGTTTTAGATTCCTTGTTTGTCTCCAAATCCACCTATTATACACTGTTTACCACATATATTTTGAAGAGGTGATACAACGCAACTGGCTTCCTTTTATGTTAAACCATACAAGTCAATAGAGTGAGAGGAAAATGGACGTGTGTAGGACCAAGCGTAAATTCTAGAGGGAAATCTCAGTTTCTATAAAAAATTGTTATAACAAAATGCCTGTATACTTTCCCCTGACTTATGAAGAGAGGTCCTCTGGTATCCAAAGAGATTTTGAGGCAATGGTTCTAGTAAGGTCACACGAATACGCAGCAGCGGCAGAGGGGAGCACTGAACACAACTGCTACGTATTCTGGAGCAAGGATGCACTTTAGTCCTGTAGGCTTGTAACAGCTTATCATTCTTGCAGTGTGGGAGATCTGCTTATTCATCAGCTAAGTCTTTTACAGCTTGATTCTAGCTTATCTTTAAATAGTCTATCACCCCACTGTAGCGGCACCATTAAATGCTACTTTGAAGAAAAATGTCTGCGTGAGGGTATCAATCAGAGGCTGTGGGTAAGAACATTATTAAAGAGTAGAGATCACACCCCTAAGCTGCCTAATGAGGCACAACCCACAAACACTAGTGATTAGTCAAATTGTTTCCTGCTTCCTTCATTTTTATCATTGCTCTTTCTGAAAACATTAACACTTTCAGATACAGCAGTGATGTTCTTTAATATTAGGCTGTTGCAGGAAATTTCTCTTGAGAGACGACTAACTTGATGGTGTTGTGCTAGAAGAATATCTGTCTTTCCTGGCAGTGCTGTGGTTTGTCTGCCAAGCACAGTCATTCTCCAAGGACCCATAGCTTCTGCCAGAAAAAAAAAAAAAGGTGTCATAGTTTGAAAAGCAGTCTTACTTGGGAAGGTAAACAGTGAAAGTATCTGTAATTCAGAGCAGACTGGACAACGTAATCACAGCATATGTCTTTCTGAATACCTGTGGGGAGTTTCTAAAAGGCAGACCCAAACACTTTGACACTCACGGATCACAGGTAAACTGTAAAACACTGAAAAAAATAATTGTGTTTTACTATTTCTTTATACCTATGAGGACGCTTTCAGCGATGTTTTTCTGCTAATTTTTTGCCTTAGAAATGCAAAACCCTCTGTTTTCTCTTTATATGCTGCAGGCCTTTGACAAGGTCTTTTTTTATGCTATAAGAATCAGTGTGCCCTCCCTGCAGAGGAAGAGACGAAGAGCTGTAGAGTAGGTTACAGCTTTATCATGCTGCTGTTGGGGTCACCTAGCAAAGTGAACACCCTTTTGATGTTTTAGATGTCAAAAGGGAAACATAAAAATATAAGAAAGAAAAACACTGAAGCTAGCTTCATACTTCACAATTAAATGTAAGAAAAAGTGGAGTGCATCTGTACATGCATGTGATGGAAATTTTATTTTCTGCTTTATAGTTCATATCTGTCACGTGAGTTTAGGTGTAGTCATGTCACAAGTGAAATTTAGAAATCAGATGCTATTAATTGTACTTCATTAGGGGAAAGTACTATATCCAAATGAAAATAGGACATGAATTTAGGCTGTTAGAGGGTAGTTAGCTGGAAGAAAATAGGATTGATTTCTGCATTCTTTGTTTTAAAAAAAAGGTGAGATTTTCAGTGGCCACAAGAGATTAGCCCTCTTGCACTTTTTATACCATCCAAACTTTGATTTCTCTGTCAGCACAGTGTTCTCTCGCACCGTGCTTGGAGCATGCATTTCAGCTAACTCACCTACTGAGAAGAGAAGAGAAGTACTGCACCGTATTCCACCATACCCACTGTAAGCTTTTGCCAGAGGTTTACATCAAAGAGCAGATTTTCCCATATAAATATAGGGTAGAAGGACTCTGGCTTCATGTTTTATATCAGTAGCTTAACATCCATCCTGCTCTTTTAGGATTAGAAAACAATTACCTGAAAAACTAGAAGAGTCTATAGAGCTTATAGAAATTACAAATTGTATATGGGTTGTGGATTGTTTTCCTGCTAGATAATGGAAGGGGCCATCTGAAGCCTTAAGATTCTTCTGTGTCTTATTATTGGTGCAATTTCTGAACAGACCTTTTTATTCTTTTTTTTTTTTTTTAATTCCACCACACCCCTCCCCAATTTGTATTGTCTTATAGCCCAAAAAGCATGTGGTAGTTATAGCCTCAGAGTCATAAATGCCTGCCCGTGCCCTAGCTCAGGAGGTGACAGAGACAATGAAATAGGATTGGCAAGCTGTACTATAAATTTGAAGAGTGGAGTAGAGATTCAGTAAGCCAGATTGGACACAGTCTAGACCCCAATAACAAAGGGAAAGAGGGTGAAATAAATGAGAGAAATAAAAAGTTGTACTGCATTAGTAAAAAGCAGGATTAACACAGGGGGAGATATTGAGCACGGAGGAAGTGAATTAAAGCAGGATTAGCAGGAGTAATGCAATTCACATTTAAATGTCGGTTTTTAAATGAGGAGCAGCAGGAGTTAGTGCAAATTATTCCCGAAGTACAGTCAGCAGATGACTGTGGGTACCTCAAGACAGCTCATTTAGTGCATCAGTGCTGGAGCACACAAACAGGACCAAGTGGCCTGCGGTGGAGCTGCATTAGCCTGGGAAGGGAAGTTCTAGCTCCAGCAGAGAGAGCTGTCCTACTGATTGTGTTTCTGCTCCTCCTGAATTAATTTAGGACATGTATAGCTTTTCTAAGGATGCAGAATTCTAGAGCACTGCTAGCAATGGTTTGCTCATTGCATGAATGGCAGGAGAAATGCCCTTGGTGCCAGCTGCCAAGAGCTGTCTTTTGATAAAACATGGGGCCACTCTTAATGGGGACCAGGAGAGCAGACCCTCAGCTTTACACAGTTGCTGACTCAGAGTTCCTTGAGATTTCTTGTTTTTAGCATTGCAAGAGAGCTGAAAAACAGCATAAGAAATCTTTTGCAGTGAATTCTTTTTCCTCCAGAGGATCCCAGGAAACTGGGACTTTTGTATAGGTATGTCATTCATCATCTAGTATGAGGATTCTTTTGACTAGGAAGATAGAAATGTTTAAATAAGAAATAAAGCATATTTCTGAAGCTTAATCACTAGCTTACTGAAAATACATTAGGCCAACAGTGTTTCTATTATGGAGATCAGCAGAAAATTGCAACTATATGTATGATTTGTGTACACAGCTCAAGAAATACACACATTCCAATAATTCATGTTCTTTTTATCAGCCCTTGTTTATCTCCCTCTGTGATATCTGTAGTCAATGCAGTATTTCTCATAGGCTCTGTTTTTGTCTCCTCTGCATCCTACTTCTCAGTCTACAACACCTACAAACTCAGCATCCAACCTCCTCACATGCAGTTTTTCCTACACTTGTTACCTAGTTGTTAAATCTTTTTGCAGTGCTTGAAGTTGGAGGCTTTGAATAGATCCAGTTAGGAGTTCCTCTGTCACAGCTGACAAGTGTTCTAAGACTCTTTATAGGAAATTAAAAAAAAAAACAAAACCAACCTGCTTAAGAAACTAATTTCACATTTGCACTCCCTTAATCCACGATTTAGTGCTGAGGAAATACGTTGGCTTAGATGCTTCAGTAAATGAATCCTCCTTTTTTTTTATCCAGGCAAGCTCCGTATGTTTGTGGCCCTATCAGTAAGTTTTAACCACAGACTGCAGGCATGGGAGCTGCTTGTAAAGCAATCAGACAGCTCAGTCTCTGCTTGATATGCAGTTTGGGGGCTCTCTGTGGAATATACCAATCAGGGCATATAGATGAGAAGCTGACAGAGGCACTGCAAGCTGCAAAGTCTGAGAGAGAAATCAGCCACTGCTCAATCCAGGCCACTCCACCTAGGCTGTTCCTGGCATCCCAGGCAGCTTCTTTATAAAGTTACCTCTGGTACCTCCATGGCATGCTACAGACTGAGGGGTCTCTGCCGCTCAGAGGAAAGCATTTTGTACAGAGCACCAAACATCCATTTAGGCTGGAACAGCTTTTAACCTCTACTGGATTTGGCTGGGTTCAAGCTGATGACTTCAACGTTGAAAGCAATATCATTAGCAAATTCATGAGGAATCCATCCTCCCCCAAAGGTACTAATGTTTTACCAGAAAAATTGAAGCTGCTTCCTGAAAGCTAATTTATTAAATCAAGTTCTTATTAACACATAGGCTGAGCCTTCAGCTCTTTCACAGAAGAACATTGTCTTTTCTGCCTTGTTCTGCCTTTTCAAATGTGTTTTGAGTGAGACATCTCCTTAAAGCAGCTACTCCTACTAGCCAAGATAAAATATTAAGACTGATATAATAAAACATTCTAATAATAAAACTCCTACAGTTTTGCGCTTTCCCTAGCCAATGCATCGGGGGATTTACAAATGGATACACAAGCACGTAGTTTGAGTATACTCCCTTATCTAAAAATTTGCACCTTGAAGGGTTCCTGAGTTTTACACCAAGTTCTACCTGCAGTAAGCTTGGTGAATCTTAATTCCTTGTAAAATAGGTGACAGATAATTAATGATTGGATTAATTATGAATGATTTTTTTTTTTCCCACGGTGGATTCTTGGTTAATAAAGGTAGTGAATTATTGGCAGCAGAAAGGGCAAAACCCTTGTATTTTCTTGCCTTTCCGCTCAACTCATACCCAGTATGTCCAAACTGGTAATGATAGCCTGGAGACTGTCTTCAAAATCTGACCCACATGCTTTGTTGTTGGTGACCCTTTAAATTTGGCACAAGGCATTGTATTGCCAGAACGGCCATTTGGAAGCACCAGGCATGCCTCAGCACATGGGGCAGGGAGCACACTTCCACGTGCTACCAGGCAGGCTGGTCACTGAGGTAGTCTATAGCTGGCTGTGAGGAGCCATTAGGCTCAAGGAGGAGCATGTCATGTTTATATCTGCTCCAGAAGCAAGTGTTTTGCAAATGGTAGAGACATCACCGTTAGGCTGTTGCAATATGGGAAGAGTCTGTCTCTCCTCCACCATATGTGAATGTCGACTGAGATGTGTGACACTCTTCACAGGTCTGTGAGATAGCTTGGGTGATATGATGATGATCTCTGTTCCTGTTTAGCCCAAGCCTTTCTGTCTGCCTACAGATTGTTTCCTCTTTCTTTTTGCAGGCTTTTTAGTGCAATTTTAGAACAAGCAACCAAAGCAGATGGGGGGAATTCAATAGGAGGGAAAGGTGCTGGATTTGATGTTAAAGCACTGCGGGCTTTCCGAGTATTACGTCCATTACGGCTGGTGTCTGGAGTTCCTAGTAAGTAACATCATCGTTTTCTTTTATGTGTGTCTGCGGTGTGGCATGGGGCAGGAGTAATTCATGTCACAATTTTGAAGGTGAAGTGTGATGCAGATTATTTTTGGCGTGTGTGGGAGGCCTTTTTTCAAGTCAATGTATTCACGATAAACATAATATTAATTAAAGGATGACCAAACCAGAGCTGAAGGGGAATGGAATTTTCATGGTATGTCAATCTGATTGTGCAACCTTTGTAAACAATGGAAGCAGGAGATGCAAGCTTTTCATGACTTCAATCAAAAGAACCTTTAAATAATTGTGAAGTCACAATGCATTGTTGGTATTATAAATACTTGACTTTGTTAGAAACGCTGTATGGTCATTTGTGTTGATGTTGGAGGGAGAGGAGCTTTTTCATTAAAATTGCATTTTCTTCTTTGCATGTGATGTCCTGATCAAGAGCACTGGGAACAATTCAGAACCAACAGGACATAGGGCAATGGCACAGTTGTGTTCTCTGTTAGTCTTATTTGCTTAAATTATTTGTAATGCCTCTGAGAAAGTCCTCAAGCAGCTTTTGATAGTCTGTCATCCATTTTCTTATTTACAATGAAGGTATGAGTAACTGGAAGTCTGGTAATTCTATTGCGGAGGTGGAATATGGACAACAGTGTGGGAGGATTATATCATTTGGCTTGAGAGTTTGTTATAGATGGGACCTGTTGGCCTTTTGGAGAGAGGGTTATTTGAAAGCTGTCATTGCTCTCCATGTTTATAGCAATGAGAGATACAGTTAGCAGGAAAGGAGTTAATCTTCTCCAGAATAGCTGTGGAGAAATCTTTGTTTATTTTAATTTGAGGAGCTTGCTAGTTTGATATCTTAAAGTACTTCTAACCTTAGTCATTCAAACCTTGAGTGAAGTTACCATAAGCTCTGTGAGATGAGCTTAAAAATCGTGATTTATTTGTTGGGAAAAAAAGTATGAGTTTCTTTCTCTTTGGCTTGTTTTCTGACCCACTAGGTTATATTAGAGGCATGTTTGCCGGCTTTTCTCCACATCCATAAAAGGTAGAAACTTTTTAAGTGAAAGTTGAGAATCTATGTGGGAGGAGTTAAAGCACTGACAGAGGGAAAAAAAACCTGAGGCAATTTGTAGCACTACTATTTGGTCTCACAAATATCCATGCTTAGTAACCTGTGTGCAAGGCCCCAGCTTGGGGTTACTTTGGACATCAGTGAGTGAGTAGAAAATACTGAAAAGTAAATGCTTGTCTATTAGGCAATGAAGGATCCTTCACTCTGATACAGAACGAACATCCACTATTCATGCCAACTCTGTTAGGGATTATTGCAGTGGGTCATTTCATACAGACGATCATGTACTAAGCAATACCCTCAGTCCATGGAGAATGCAGCTCTGCTTTTGGCTGGATTTGTCTCATGAAGCATCTTCTGTCTGTGGTGTTCAGTCTGCACTGGCACCCACTTAATTCCTGGCTGTAAATTAAGGTTTTGTTGGTTTTTCGTAGTCATTCTCTAATTGAAGTCTTTAAGTGCTTTCTAGTTGCACGCACACTGGATGGTAAGGGGAAGGTACTTGAATTTAAACATCTGTGAACAGGAGTGTTCTTGGTGAGATGCTTTTGCACTGGGACAGGCTCTGGGAGTTGTTCTGCCATAGGCTGAATCTAACTGTGCTTATAATTCTTGCTGTATTGGAGAACAATATATATTCCCCGAGACAAAGGAAGTTTGTTTCTACTGTTCAAGTCTTTTGACTAGTGATCTTAGAGGACTAGAGGAAGCCAAATCTGACACGGTTCATATCCATATGCATAGATCATCTTAATCCCAGCATTGACTATCAAATAGTCCATTTCTCGGTTTTCTCATCAAGAAAAGTATCGAATTTGCACCAGAACAGAGCCAGGGAACCTGGTGCATGCTAGCAAATAGTTGGTCTCAACAACGAAATGCCTATCCAGCATGAAGCAGGCAAACCATCATCTTGATCTGAGAGACATCCTCTATTCGTCTTTGTGGTTCTGACTATGGACACATTTATTGAACCAGGCTTCTTTGGGGCTGGTGTGGCTTGCAGTAAGCCTACTGAGGTCTGTAGCTAATACGGCCTCAATCTTCCCTGAGCATTTTTTAATTGTACGAATGCCTGTTGATTAGCCTAGATAGATGTTATCACATCCATATGTATTAGAGCGTAACTTTTCTCATGAGGCCTTTTAGGTAAGATTGCCTAAGCCAACCATAAATAGTACATTACAGGATTACGTTATTACATAATAAATTAGTGCAGAGGTTTAGAAGTCAAATCTCTGGGTTCCATTCAAGTTCTGTCCCTGAGATATCATAAACACCAGTGAGTGAGTTACCACTCTTGTGAGTTACTTACTGTGTTTTGCCAGCCGTAGAAAAATGCCTTTTGCTTCTTTCCCCTTCCAAAATGTAGTAGACTTCTTCCATTGTGAGGAGACAACCTGCAGATTTGTTCTGAAATTACATGAAGGTAACATGCACTGCAATTTCTTCTCGCTTAACAGACTCTATATAAGTGTATGGAAGCAGCATCTCATAAGTAAGAGAGGATCTTCTGGGTCATTAGCAGCCGCCTTCTGCATGGAAAGCCCAACATCTGCTGCTTGGCTTGAGGTCCAGATATAACTACCACTATTTGGAAAAAAAAAACGTAAAGCACGGGGATTCTTATAAACCAGATTTATGAAGCACATGGTCAATTTTTGCATGAAAATCTTAAACTCATCAGGATTGGGATTGGGAAATAGGTTGTCTGAGGTGGAGAGATTGGCTTGCAGAATGGAATAATTTTTTCTGAGTCAAAAGGAGTTTGCATGGATTTTTTTTTTCTCTCTGGCTCAATGCACAGGAAATAATCCAATTTAAGAGTGACTTTTTTGTATTCGGGTTCGAGCATTTAAAGACCGGTTTCAGAATAGAGTTTCCACATAAGTATGATTAGAAGTAGGGGGAAAACATATGAATTGCCCTCTAAAGTAAATTACTACTGTCTGCATTTTGCAGATGGGGAGACTGAAGCAAAAGTTCAAGGTTTAACACTTTCAGAAGTGGCTTCTAATTCTATATGTCTACTATTGGCTAGCAATGCTAGACACCTCGGTCCACATGGTTATCTCAAAGCTTCCAATAGGTGGATAGAGGACATCGGCCTCAAAGCTGAGAATCTCTTTTCTCTAAGTTCCATCCATGCTTAGTTCCTGGGACTTGGCTGTCTCTTGCCAAAAAACGTCTCAGCAAAGAATTCAGGGACTGTTCAGTGCAGGAAGTGGTTCATCTGCAAGCAAAGTTGGTTCACCCACAGGCAGACAAGCAAAGGTACCTTTGACAATCTTTCTTAGGATTGAACTGTCCCAGGCCCCAAACTACTTTTAGTGCCTTCTAAAATCAAAAGGGTTTGAGGTTATGAATTCAACAAAGCCTGAAGACTATGTCTGGATAACTGTCATGGGCACATAAATATTTCATGATTTTTAAGAGAACGGATGTACTTTTATTCTTTTTGGTTATTTGGACATTCACAAGACCACTTTTCCTAAGGAAGGAGATAGACATTTTGGTTAAAACATGAAACAGATTATTTTTTACCAATGTCAAAAACCCACAATTGGAGCATCATGAGAGAAACCTTCAAAGACACTAAGTTTAACATCTTTGGGTTCCCATTATACCTTCAAAAATTGCTGTTGGGTATTTACATATTTCCAACTAATTCAATATGGATTGATTTTGTTGTTTGGGGGGTTTCGAAGGTTTTTTTGTTTGGTTTTTTTTTGGAGGGGGGGTGTTTGGTTTTTTGTTTGTTTGGGGTTTTTTTCTGTTTTGTTTTGTTGTTTCAGGTTTTTTTAAGAACTACTCGGAGTTCTTTTCTTGAAAACTTTTTTTTTTTAATGGGAAGTACAGTTTATGTTGTGACTATGGGAGGTGCATGGCAGAGCAGTAGATTAGATACTTCCCACAGCTCTCATCCCAGTTCTGACAATTGCTTTGTGAAAAAAAAATGAAACTTAAAAGGGATAATTAAGCAAACTCTTTTTTTTGTTTGGTTTTTTTTTTCCTAATGCTTTTTAAAGTCATACTGCTTCTGGAAAAATGATCCGCTCCCATTCTGTGTAGCCTGGCATTAACTTGTAAATTAATTGTGAATGTTTTCAAAAGTGCATGGATGATACAGCTTTCACAGTGTAAGTCACTTTTGAAAATTAGACACAAGCACTTTATATCAGTGATACACAGTCCATACTTCACTGTTCAACTATTCTGTTACTGCCATACTAATGTAATACTTGTAGTGCATACTTTCAGTTGCTGGAATAATTCTACTGCTGGTGTACCAAAGCAGTCTTCTTGTAAAAAGACAAACTTCACATGTGCATTAGAGCACCTATCTTAATATGGCATTAAGATCAATATATTGACTTGAGAAAGAAGAAAGAAGGAAACCACTTCTCGTGATGGACATAAGTAGACAAATGCAGAATCAGCATGTATATCAAAACTTAATCACTTCAGCGTCTTGGAAACTGTTACCTAGTGTCTCCTTTGGCTGGAGAGTGAAGCATTGCAAAGCTTTCTAGGGACAGAATCAAGTCAGCCCTTTTGTGTAAGAGTTTTCTGTAGATCACTCTTCTACCTCCATTTAACGTTATTACATATTTTAAAACTTGTTTTAAACATTTTGTGCTTGAGGAGGGCAAAAAGGACTATCCAACTCAGTAATGAAGAGGCATGATCTAATTAAAAAAGAAAATCATTCCTGACTCTTGGAAAGGGCAATCAGTTACTCCTACGCATGCTAACTCATGCCCATTTAACTTACTAAATTCCTTTTCTATCACCTTTATTCATGCTGCTCAATTATACCATCTTATACATTCTGTTCATCCTCTTTATGTTGTGCTTTGTCTTCCTGTAACTACATTGTTGCCACTAGTTATTGCCTATCTGATATTTGCCAAACTTAATTTATAAGCTCTTCTGGATAATTTGAAAGCCATATGATTTGAGTAGATGTTGTGCTCCATACTTGTATTTTCAGTGAGATCCTCTGCTGACCACCCAGTTTTCATGCACAGATGACCATGATATCCTTACCAAAGCCAGAGAGAAAATGACTGTTCCACTTCTTTCTTTTCTTTTTCTTAAGAAACACAAAAAACCTAAGCCTGTGGTATCTTCAAGTTTCACTGGAGTCTCCTAGCAGGACAGTTACTTACTTAAAGGCAGTGTAGGTAGGTCTATAGCACCAGTATTTACATGGTCTACTGGAGATGCAAAAATCACATAACTGGGAAACAGAGGGTATGAGTAAAAGAACCTAAGCCAAGTCCGCCTTGTGACAGTGCAATGTCAGTGAAACAACAGCGTGTAACTGACTGAGTGTATTTTTTTACTTAAAATGAAATAAGACCAAACTTTTTATGCATGAACGCCTAGAGATGACTACATGCTTTTAAATAACTAACTAGAGGGACAATTTTTTTGGAATGATGGTACTGTTGAAGTCTGTGATTGCTTTGAATTCTTGTGAAAATTTGGCACCTTCAGACAAGGTGAGTGAAAAATTTAGACATTTAAGTTTTCATCTGTCTTATTACAATTAGTACTTATTTGCCCTGAGTACTGCTCTTCTCTGTTAAAATTTACAATGTTTTCTCTGTCCCAGCAATATTCTCTATCCATAGTCATTGCAGTGTTTTCTCATTACCACAGTCTTCTTCCATCCTTACCCCAAACACTCTGACACTAATCAAATTGCTTCTTTGAACTTTGTAGTACGTAGGAAAGTATCCTGTCTTTACCTGCAGTGTCCTGATAGAACTGAGCCATTTAGGTGTGTATTTGTGATGACACGTTCACCACATACAGCAAGGAAAATGAGAAACAAAAAAGCCCCTGATGATCCTATGAGGAGAGTAATGCATGAGGAAAGCTTTGCCTATTTGAGAGATGCTGGATTGGCCAAGTCATCCAGCTGGCTTTGTTGTGAATTTGCCATATAGTTACAGGTAGGTGAAGCAAGAAGATCCCAGGGGTGATAGGATTGGATTTTTTTTCTGTCTAGGTTTTGACCGTGTGGGACGCTGCCTAAATACACTGTGTGCATATTAAATTACAGTCAGCTTTTTGGGAGAAGAAAGAGAAAAAGGCTTTCAAATGCTTACAAGGTATTTAGGCTACAGTCTATATTTTCCCGTGAAGATTGTTCTTAACTCTGAGTGGCAATAATTCTTTTCTTTTCTCCCCCTTTTTAAGGAATATTGTCTAATCTAATGATTTCAAATCATAAGGGAATTCTGTCTGTATGATCTCATAATTCAGAGATATTCCCCACTGAAAAAAAGATATGAGGGGACTTTAGAGCAAAATATAGAGTAACTTACAGAGTTTAAGACAATAGAGTTGTCAGACTCACTGTGGTAATTCTAATGTAAGACTAAGTGATAGATCCTCTGTCTCACATTTGATTATGGGACTCTGAATTTGCTCTTGAATGATTTATAAAAATTGAGGTTTCAATGCTTGTTACCCATCAGACCTCCTTAGTATTGTGAACTGGAAACTGGTACTATACTGAAGACTTACTCTTCAGCTATACCTGATTTGGAGGTAGTGTACCTAACCGAGGGGGGACAGACATAATAATTTCTCTCTTCCGTAATTCTTGTAAAGATGCATTTGTGCAGAGGCCAAATTGAACTTGTTTGTAGCTGAAGCATCCTCAAATCCACTCTACGTGGTGTGTGGACAAGGCTAGGCCTGTAAATAAGGATTAAGCACCATGCAGAGAGCCCAGTTCCTTCTGAGGCATACTGCTTCTGAAACCTTACATTTTGCCTGCACTGTATAAAGCCAGGAGAGAATTAAGTGATGACTTTTAACTACCCTCTCCCAAGGGAAATTCACTATTCTCATATGTAGCATCATGTCCACTTGGGTGTGCCAAACCCCTTTACAGAAGGGTGAGGATGGGACCTAGAGCAATTCTACCTGTTGTTAGTTCTTTCTGGATCTCAGTGTGCAGTGGTGACATTCGCCTCATTTCATCCCTGGCACCTGACTGGCCTGTGATTGTCCTCCTGCTCTGGCTTGCGATGCCCTTCCCAGCCACCGCGACAACGCAGCTCAGTCTGTTGCAATGATTCTGTTTCATAGCCGTTGAAATAAACACACACAATGGGGTTATTTGGCCTGCATTTAGTTCTTTTTTTTTTTAGTTTACAGTTTACAATCAAAAATTTCAACTGGAATTTCTCATTGCTTTCTGCACAGCCCAAGAAAAAGAACACCACTTTATATAGTTAAGGAAATAATGTAACTGAGGTAGGAAAGACAGAGAATTCGAGAAATCCAGAATGACATCTCTTTTGAGAACCATGCACTTTTTGAATATAGCAGAGAAATGTGATCCATTGCCTGTTTCTATATGTTTAATAGCACATATTAACTCTTAAGTTTTAAGCAAATACTAACTGGTAGTCAGGAAGACAGGTTGTTTTTTTTTTTCAAAATGTGCATGCTTCTGGCAACGTTTAGTTGACATTTATCTGTTTTGCATGTTGTTTGCATTTATACACTGTTGCTGGTGGAGATAGGGGCTCGAATTTACCCTCCTGATGCATTTGAGGTTGTTATGAGCAGCATACCAATGGAGAATTCTGGCTTGCCTTTAACATGAGGAGAGAAGTGGCCTCATCAAAGCTTCCAAAGTGTGAAAGGTTTGTGTGTAGGTACAGAAGAGTGGAGTAAGCTGGTGGAGACAGTATACTTGGCAGTCTGCTGCCACCAAACCTATCTGATAAAGGTCATTGACAACAGAGGGAATTGCTGCAAATATATTCGGACAAAATTTGGCTTCCAAATCTTAATTCTGCCTTAAACTTTGTTGTTGTTGCATTTGATAATGTCAGTTTTTGCCAAGTCCAGTTCCTTACTTTTCTCTTGGGCTCTTAAAGCTGTAGGAAACGTGCTCTCAAGCAGATTTCTTACGTTCTCCTTCATTCTTGAACAAGACCTCTCAATCATCTGTACCATCTCTGCAGCACACACAGCACAACGTGAGGACAAGTTGCACCACCTTTCCCATGTCATTGCCTAGCTGTTTTTAATCTCAAGTGGCCAGTTTGTTTTGCTCTCATTACAAATGGGAAGGGAGTGGAGAAAAAAAAGGAGAGAACAGTCTGAACCAAATGTCCTCATTAAACTTATTTCTTCATAGTTAACCTAAAACTCTACACATGCTTGCAAGTCCCTTATTTACTTAGGTCACCATTACTCAAGGGAGTAATTTGATTCCGGCATAGCATCTCCCATAGGTAAAGATGTTTCCTGTGAGTAGGGCTTACACAGTCAGGACCAGAAGTGTGTTTTCTTGAGTGGTACAACCTGCAGAATTATATAATTTATGGCAGAAGAGGTTAACTCAGTCTAGCAAAAAGGGGTTTATCTTAGTATGGAAGATTACTCACAGAGGCGCAGACTTCTTGTAATAAAGATTTCTCTCATATTTAAGGAACGCCAATGAAAACAGGGAAATATTTATTATTTGATCTTGGCTATGTAGCTCTTCTAAAAATAACACTAACTACAAACATACCCAATAACTGTGTCAGCCTTTATCCTACCAATTACTGTGCGTGCTGGCATGATTATTCAATATGTCTTCACAGCAGAACAAAACAAAAAAATCCCAGTACCATAATGTGGGACCACATCAGGGTGTAGGCAGTCCCTTCCAAATGAAGAAAATAAAACCCACGCTGACATCAAAGAGCAGATGTGGAGATAGTAAAAAATATTCTAGCGTGGCTTAGTACAAGGTTGTTTGGAAGTGCTCTGGATGGATCAGACTTTCTTTCTAGCACCTTTTACTCATTCTTCAAGTAATGCCCAGAGTTCTCACTCAGAATGGGTGTGGGGCATGGCTCTGGGAGAGAGCCTATGCCATCAAGATGCTTGTCCTAAAGCATCCGAAAATCTAAGAATGCCATCTGCTGTCTCCTAAGAACAGTTTGCATTGTTGTTTAGATAGGCTTTTGTCTGGACCATAAAGGAGCAGAAGTACACACACAGATTGTAGCTAACTGGATTCAGCAGGAGTGTGGTGGATTCGCAGCTGCTCACTTGTAATTGATGGCTGTTGCTGACGCCGTGATAGGTGAGGGAAGATATTGCTGTTCCAGATCAAAATTTTAAGGATATGATAGCCTCTATTTTGCAAAAAAATAGCCTCTGTTCTCTCCTAGATAATGTCTACTGCATCTGATGTCATCTCAGGCTTACACCAAATGTCATTTCATACTTTGATTCCAATTAGCTAAATTTTTTGTGGCTTATTAATTTAAGACCTTGTAAGGAATGATTTGAAGTCCATTGTTCATTTTCTCTAAAGAGAGTGCACATCTATTAATTTGTTACTGACCGGTTGGGACTTTTTAACATGTCCAAAGCTTTCTCCTTGTCTCTCCAAGAGGTGACTAACACACACTGGGTAGCATTCGTCTCAGAAGTGAGACACAGGAGTGTTCATAGAAGAGCGTTTTGCTCAGGGCACAAGGCAGTGCATGGATGCTCCATGACTCTGGCATTGTTTTGATTAACTTTTGTCCTGGCCTTCCATAAGCATTGCTAGAGGAAATTATATTTTATATCTGAGGATATATATTTTAAAATTTCAGTGACTACATTGATCTACTGGGGACCTTCCCTCTTCCATTTAATCTAGCTTCTCCAAAATCAGCTACTGCCTTCTGATTTGCATCTGCTTTATATGACTGTGCTAGTTGAGAGAATGGGCTGGTATGAACAACTAATGAACTTTTCTATGCTTTAGATGTTCATGGATGGAACAAACAATTTATTGTTCTGATCATGGGAAGTATTGACCAAAGGCAAACTATACCCCACCTAACCCGCCCAGTCTCTTAACACTTCATCAAAGTTTTATTTCTGCCAGGACAAAGGGAAGGAGATCAGACTTTGTTCTTAATCTCTCTTTTTTCCCAGAAGCAAATCCAATTCCTGTTTAACACATGTAACAATAACCTATCCCATATGTGTTTTGCCCTTTGTTGCAACTACTTTTTCTGAGTTGTCTGAATAGCTATGCCTCTTATTTTTTCAGTTTTAGATTACCTTCTCCTGGTTTGCCCTGCCACATCAATCACAATTCAGAAAACAACTGCTAGCCCTCTGCAAAGATTCTTTTTTCAACTTCAGTAATGCTGAAGCTACTCAAGATTTTTATATCAGAAGCATTTTTGACAGAAAGCAGCTCATGAAAGAAAAGAAATAGAAGAAATTATTAAAATTCTATTTTTGTCACTTTTTTCATAAGGCTTACTAAGTTTTGGGAGGTGTTAGGAGTGGGAAGATCTATAGAAATTCAATTTCATTATCAGATTACAAGACCTCCTCTCTAAATATTCATCTTTCAATCAGATAACATTTTTACTGAGGGCTCCCCTTTTTGAAAGCAGTAGCACACACCTGGTGTGAGAACTGGGACATATAAAATACTCTATATCTTAGAAGTATCATCTTTTATATTACTGTTAACATATTAAACTAGCAGCCTGGCCGACATTTCTGTCTTGTTTTGTATTGGCTGTTGGGTTTAGTGATGCTTTTTCTGCAATAACTATTGTTCCTTGTTCAGCACATTTCTGCAATTGATGTTTTCTCCTGGTTTGTTGCTGTACATTAGTTTTTAATATGTATTGGAAGTTACCAAAGTATGAAGTCACCAAGCCATATTGATAACTTTTTGGTCAAGACATCAAACAAATATGTCCATGTATCCATACACACAAGCTTTACAAAGCTGCTTTAAATCTAACAGTTCTGATGTTTAGTTTAAACAGTGCCCAGTTGAAGAATTTGGGGTTGAGTCTCACACTTGCCCTCACAGTTTAGATGAAAATTTAAACTCAAGCTTTAGCCCATCTTTTGCATTTCACATTCCAGTGTTGAGATTCTTATTTTGCTTAAAATCTTGACTTTGTAGGAGGCTAAATTCAACTCAGATTTATATTTGTAGATTTTTGTATCTGTAAAGAATTTAATTTAGCTGTTCAGTTTGCAGCAGGAGAGCCTCTTGACAGCTTGTTATATGTAAAATGAAATTCAAAATAAATAAATGTTTAGTTTCAATACATCCCAGCATTACATACACAGTCTTTACAAAAATATTTTGAATTGTGCAAGTAGTAAATAAAGTAAGTTACAAAGAAAATAGATATCAATAAGGAACCATTCTTTTGTCCAACAAGTACATCTTTGTGAAAACTGTAACCATTAATTTTTCTGTCCAAACATGCTGGAGCTACCTAGTGAGCTAAAGGAGGGTTTCCTTGTTATATCAGAAAGTATTTTTTCCCCTACGGCTATTTTATTATCTGATGCCTGCAAGCTGAGTTTTCATTCTAATCAGATTTATAAAAATCTAAAGCAACAGTCTCACTAGTGTGGAAAAGAAACGAAGTTGGAGTCGTGGGTATTCTGAGATGGGACTGATTAAGCACTGAATAGATGAGGCCCTAAACCCAAACTCTCTTCTTAAAATTGAGAGGAGAAGTTGTTCATATTTGTCTGGCCCTGTCTTTTCAAGGATTCTGGCATTGTACCATCCATTTCCATTAACAGCATTTTTAGTAGTTTGATGAGAGCAAACAAATAGTATGTGTGCATCAAGACAGTAACACAGCAGTGATTACACATTGTGTGGTTCACATACATTTTTTCATTACACCTCCAGGTAGCTTTCTATTTTTAGATTCTCAAAACTTCCCTGAAACCACTGTATGGCAACGATTTTGAAAATGTCATGCTCTGTCTCTCCAGAGCTTAGTCCCAATTAAGTGCCCGTTAAGCACTATCCAAAGTTAAGTGATGGAGAGTAAGTTTTCTTCTCCAGGGCTGTATAGCCTGTGTTTGTCATATACAATGCTGCACTTCTACACAGATAGCCAACTAAGGAGAACGTTTTATTGGTTTATCCTGTGTTTTGTTGTACTTCTCCTATCATGAGAAGGTAGAACTTAGTGTAGCTTATGCTATGCTGGTTATGATAGGCTCAGAGCATTTAACCCACAAGATCATTTTTTTCATCGGTATATTTTTCTCCAAGTACTACAAGAGTGTAATATTATCATCCCTGGATGCATTTTTACATGTAGGATCCCTGTTAACATTTGTTTCTTTGCTAGCTTTTACCTTTTCTAAACCTGTTCACAAGTCATAATTTAGAGCATCAGGAGAAGGAGCTCAGACAATGAAAAGACTCTAAATATTGGAAGTATTTTTTTTTTTACAGAAGTGGCTAATGTCCACTTACCTGGGGAGCTAAGAGAATAAACAGCTAAAAATAATGCTGTTCATGACCCTGAAATTTGGGCAACTTTACAAAGGCATTTGTGACCCAACAGTCATTAATCCTTCACTTAAATGCTGGTACACTCACAATTGAGTCACAAGTGCTTTGAGCACATTTCTGTTACCATGATGCGTTAGCACTTACAGGTGTTCATAGTTCCTTGTTTCAAAAACTACATTCTTAGGAAACAGTAATGTGTAGTTACTCCTCAGAGCTGTGTACAAAAAGCATTTGGCTTTCTGAAACAAAGCTCTTTCATCATTATCGCAGTTCAGAGGTTACTGAACTATTGTTTTCGGGATTATGCTCACTTGACCAGTCTAAAGACAGCACAGCATTCTGACAAATTCCTCTACAAGTTTTCTCGGTGAATACAGTGGCACAGGACCAGACCAAAAGTTGCTCCTGTGCTAGAGCTTGAAAGACTGTTCCCTGTCACCATTCTGCTTGAGCATGAAAAAATTTTTAAAAAGTGGAAGTGTGATGGATCATTGCACCGAAAACTGGTGTAGTCAGACTGGTTTGCATAGCTCTGTAGGGAGAGGGGCAAATAAAAGTTCTTCCTATTTGTTACCATTCACTAGCATTAAGTATAGGTAAAACCTTTACAATGAGCCCAGGAGCAATTTTCTCAGAGAGTCCATGATAGTTCTGTCAGCAGAAAATCAAAGCTATTTCCTGAGAAAGGGTGACAGCTGATCCTTGCTGGCCTAGGTACTGCCAGGACTCCTGTATATCCTTTAGCTGCCTTACTTTCAGCCCATTTTTAGGAATCCCTGCCTGGCGGTGAATACTTGACCTCATCTTCTCCCCTTTCAGCGTAAGAGTACTTTACAGCTCATTGTGATCCTTGTTCTAAACAGCCTCAAAGTTAACTTACCAAACTTCACTTGTGTCTTTCCTCAAAGTGGTCTTTTTTCTGTAATGTGCAATTTTCAGCAGGCAGTTAGTTGCCGCTTTTCTCTCTATGCTCCTTCTTTATATGCAGGTAGCTGCATGGGAGGGCATGCTACACTTTTTTTTTTTTTTAAATATTGGAAGTCTGTAGATCTTGCTTGGACCTCATCCTCAGCTGAACAGAGCTAGGATCAAATAGCCAGAGAATAAAGTTGAGCTTGTAGGAGCTACCTAAAGTGTTGGGACTGGAAAGATTGAGCAAGGTCTTCTAATCAGCAAGCAACTTTATAAGAAAGAGAACACTTACATATTTTGGAAAAAAAAAGCTATTAAAAAAGGTTAAAGCTCCCCAGGGGGGCAGGGAGATGCTTCTATGAGTAGAGGAAGTAGAGCTTCCAGTAGCAGAGGTTTCTTCCAGCAGAGAGGCAAAGAGCCTAAGGTAGTAGGTACATTTTCCCCACCATCCTCCTCAGGCATCCAAAAGCTAGGGCTGTGTGGCCACCATGTTGAGGGCAACCTGTATTGTTTGGCTCTCTAAGGTCACTCTGTCAAGAAGAGGGCACTGAAGATCAATTGCTTCCCAAGAGAAAAGGATCCAGAAAAAAGAGCTGGATTTTATTGTGGCTTTTTTTTTTTTTTCTGCTATTCCTTTCTCACCTCGAAGGATGCGGCAAGGGCAGTATTGCAGGACTTGACAAATATAAAATAATTGTATTTGCATACACATGCCCTTTTGTATGAGTATCCGTTTGTTTGTGTGTGTATTTCAATTTGAAAAGTCAATGAAAACATGGTTTGAAAATGGAGGAATGAGAATATTGGGAGCAGATGCCAAAACTTTCTTTATTCATTCCAGCACATCATTTTGAATTTTATGTTTGTATACACTTAAACGACATTACCTACTCCAAAATATCACTGTTCCACATGGAAATTGTCTTTCCTAGTTTGCTGTTCTTTTCACTTCAGCTAGTTTTCTGTCCTGTGTCATGTCTTGGTTCCTATTCCAAAACCTTTATTATTCTTGAAATAGAAATGACATCTGCAGCCCCAAGAACACTGCACTATACCCACAGAATTTGCTTTATCTAGAAATCTGCCACTATTATTTTGAGACTCCAGCAAGACAGTACAGGACTACCTCCCCAAACTGTTACTGTGCAGCTATCCTTAACTGAACTGTGCAGTATGAGTTCCCTTTGCAACGCTAGTGAAAAAAGTACCTGATGTTTTCCCTCACAAAGCATTGCAGATGAACGTATCTAAGCTATCTTGCCATGACTGTGGACCATTTTGTGATAAAAATGTCTGTAGTTTTCAAGGCTTCCTTTAAAATTGTTATTCATATTTATTAATATTTAATATTTTTCAAAATTTTAGCCAATGCCTATGCTCATTAAATGATAAATATCCACTTTGGGGAATATTACTGGTTATATTGCTTGTGCTTTGGAAATAGAGATAACTGTAGTGGCAGTCTTTTAGTGTATCAACAGAAATAACTGTTATTTGTGGGTAGGCCTAGCTCATGGCTGGGGATGTGCATAAACTCTACCACTTAAGAGTAGTTCCCAGAAGTTATCTGACTCAGGCACTATGCTGAGTCACAAATCCTCCCCTGCTTCTTCCTTTCTTGCAGAAAGTAGTAGTTTTCTTCTGAAGTATATTAGCAGAAAAATAATTACCTCCCACACCCCTGGCACTGGCTTAAGTACGAAAATCTGTATGTGTTTGTGTGCATATCAGGAGGTGGAGGAGGGATGGATGGAGTTGAAAGTCCTCTCCTTTACCTTTTATTCGTGCTCGTTCCCGGAAGGTTATTTGTATGATACTGTGCCTGCTCATACTCCTGCTTCAGGCAACACCATGGTGTAGATAAAATATAGAGCTGCAAAGCCAATGAAGGAAGTAGACTTGGGATATGCTTTCTGTGAAGATCTGGACTACTAATATGACAAGAACAGGAAACAACCCAGTCCAGCAAACCAAATTTGATCCACAGTTCAAGACATGATAAAATGTGAGCTAGAGCTGTGCTTGGAAAGGCCTAAATGTTTATGCTGAGGCCAACCTACCATTATATTCCTTGAATATGATCCACAGTGCAACAATGCCAAGTGCATTTTTGCAGCGGGGTCTGGTGCACTTTTTTTTTTGTGCCATCTTGCTGAGCGTTGGTTGAAATCCAAAAACGCTTGTAAGTACACAATGGGCTGTGTAGGTAATCCCATTGCTTTAGGTGCAGACACTTACACACTTTGAGATAAGCACGTTCTTCAATAACTGACTGAATTGATGAGGCAGCAACCAGCATGATTGTCTTCCTGAGAGAAAAATACAGCTTCACATAATAGCTCTAAAACACCTGCAGCATCCCTAACAGTGTATTTCCCAAAGCTTTGAGAAAGATCAATGTTGCTTGGTAGAAGCTGTTTTCCTTCTTTCTTCTCTATTCCCTCCACTCCCCATTTGTGCCCAAAACGTTTGGGTCAATGCAGTCCTCTAGAGGCTGAAAAGGGCTTGACTTGGTATAAAAAGCAATGTTGCTCCCATGCAATAAATATTTAAAATGTTTTATCAGTGTAAATAAATGCTAAATTGTGTGAGCCCAGGGAATGGCATTAACGTGTTTTGCTTACTGAAACATTTATGGAGCCAGTGTCAGCCAACAGAATGCAGCCAAGAGGGTGGTTTGTTTTTTTTAAAGGTAAACTGAAGTGCTTTTACAATAAATACTAAGAGCTGTTTAAGATCTTCAATTATTAACAGAAGAAAAGCATGGTCTGAAAAACTGCAAACAGTCCCTTTTGCGGCACTTTCCCTAACCTCTGTGCAGTTATCTCTTTGTCCAGTCTGGAGTACACTCCTCAAGGCTGATGCTGTGCCTTCACAGATGTCTGGAGAGTGTCTAGCACACAGAGAGAGCTTCCACGAATGAATAAGCACATTTAGAATGCCAAATATTTGAATTTTATATTTATTTTTATATTTACTTGCCAGGACATAACTTCAGGACTCTAGGTGTATGGTTGGCCAATGATGGCACTGCTAGCCTCTGTAAAGCAGTGTGAAAACACAGCTCTTTACTCTGCTCAAGGGAGGAAGATATTGGCATCACCTACTTGAAATCTAGTAAGGGCCCTTGCAGTTTGCTGTCACCAGCAAACACCATATCACCAAGCATTCTGATTTAATTATTATTTAATATCTGATTTAATTATGATTGTAAGCTTCACAGCTCATTGCTAGGAATGCAAGCCTTACCTCCACAAGTGAAAAAATGCCAAAGGTGTCCAATGGTGTGTTATAGAGAGCATTAAGCAAGTGGGACTATATAGCCCCTGTATTGTGATCATCCATGTTGGATGACAGCTATGTGTTGCAGCATGCAAAAATTAAGAGCATGCATGAGTAAGGTCAGAGAAGTCATTTTTTTGTAAGTTCAACTTTTTTTCTTCCTCTGCACAAGGAAAGCATGTAAAAGCTGTAGAAGTTCTCGCCATTTCTTAGAAAAAGCCTTGTGACTGCATGTGAGGGAATGGTTCACCTTGGGTTACCCGGATCAGATACGCATCTGATCATCCACAGACACTGATCTGCACCTCTTGGATTTCAGAACACAGATTCAATGTGTTTTCAAGCATGTGAAGTTTTTTATTTTAAAATATGTCTCTATGTGTTTGTTTTGCCAATTCCCCAGCCCAGCACAAAAAAATGCCACCACCACGAGGAGGCAGATGCATAAGCAGATATAGATTTTATTATCTATCCCCATGGGGACCAGAAATGACATTACATGGCTGGCAATGGAAGAGAGAAACCCACTCACCGCGGGTGATATAACAAAAGGAAAAACGAACTTAGCTACAAACTCAATAATAGAAGGGAAAAGAAACGAGGTGATCACCTCAACAATTGAGGGGGAGACCAACCATACCCCAGATATCACCACAGCCATGCACAAACCACCCCAGCAAATACCCGAGAGGTGCACCAGCAGGACATGGTACATTCCACAAAGGTACCTGGCCAAACTACGACAGACACCAAAAGGACAAGCAATCAAATCCATTACCAGTATTACCCTTGTCCCGTCCAATATACTCATTCAGTCCCACCATTGCTGGGGAATACTGGTTGCAGCGAGCAGTTGGGGGGGTCCTCGGAAAAACCCTGCATGGTGCGTCTACCCGCAGGTCGGCTTCTTCCCCCAAGTTCGCTACAAGCAGGACCAGCTTTTATACTGTTGGATAAACAATTCAGGTTGCACAGGCAATCCTCAAAAATAACTTCAAAAGCGGGACACCTGCTGTTCTTTCCTCCTTGTTGGGTTCTGTCCAAGGTCGGCCAAGCCTAGGAAGAAACTCAAGAGGAGGAGGCACCTCTATCTGCTTTGGTCTATTCTCACGGCGAATCAACTAATTTCCCAGCAGAGAAAAATCCTCTGCTGGTTCCAGTCATCCTGTCTGGTTGTGAGATTCATCCATATGTCAACTTTATTTCAGGGCCTATTGCTCAGGCCCTAGCACTTCAATGTTTCACCCATCTGCGGCTCTCCACCAGTCCTTTAATCCTCCTTTATCTGCTTTCCTTGTTCTCCCTCACTTGCTACTAGACTGGCTGTTCTCATTGTTCCGGTCTGGTTCCTCATGCTGTTCCTTGCAACAGCTACGCATGTTGCAAGTGGCTACCTGAGCTGAGAATGAACTAATTTACTGGCAGCAGCTATATTGCAGCAATAAGCTTGACAACAATGTAGGGAGCACGGTGATGCACATATATCCCTTGCACTTCTACGAGCAGCATTCATTACATCTTCTGAGAGGACATTTCTAAAGTTGCTGCATAGTTAGTGGTTGTAAACTTTTAGAAACTCTGTGAGTATTTTAATGGTAATGTATGTAAGCTTGTTAATTAGTGGAATCCTCTGGATTTAAAAACAGGCTGCCCTAGGGGGTACTGCACAGCACACACATTGGTTCATGCTAACGGTATTCAGTAGCTCATTTCTTCAGCAAAGCTGGTTTATTATCTTCAAGAAACTTTTCTCAAGCTAGCTGAAGGTCCTGTAAATCTTCTGGTGGTACATGTTCCCCTTGACTGTCCAAACACCTTGTCATCTCATATTTATTGGGCAAGCCTTTGGTTTCACAAGCACGCTTTGTTACACAAAAGGCATTGGTTTGTGCAGGTGTTATCTTCTCTGGACATCTGGAATACACTGAAGCACTTTCGTGGCATGGGTGATAATGAAGCTACATTTTAAATGAGAGAGCTTTTTCTTTATCATTGTGTCTGTACTCAGTGCCCTCTCAGGAGCACTGGGTATGTCCTATGATGAGTATTAAATTAATTACTAATGATAATTAAGGTTAAATTACATAAGACTACCTATTAGAACTCTTAACCTTGTAATCTTGGCTACATTTTTGGATTTGCAGGACTCCTAAAATCACTAAAAATGGAGGCCTTTATTTGTTTTGGTGTAGATTTATTTGAATCTACAAATATTTTAATATAGAGAGTTTGTTTCTTTTCCAGGTTCATAGCCATTTGTAAGCTTTTAATTTTCTTGTACATTGTTTAGGAGAAGGTGGGACATCGTTTTAATTTTCTAGTGAATGTTGCATTCTCAATTGCTGTAAAGTATTAGAGTGATGTTGATGTGGACTGCAATTAATTTTCTGTATATAATTAGAATTAGTAGACTGAATGAGGTGAGCATCTAGGGGAAAAGGTTGACAGCCTCAAGCAGTGATAGCAATATTTTTTCCCCAGAGACATTGCTTATCCAGAGTAAGTAGCTAGAGGTAACTGAGTGAGCAGAATGTCCCACTCTTGTGTAGGATGAGTTTGGATCTTGTCAGTATTGTACTTCACATAAGGAGATCTTTGTGAAAGCCAGAATGTTTCATGCTGAATATCAGCATGAGTACTACTGCCCTTTGGACAGCAGCATGAGCCAGTAACAGATACCTGAATGGACTGCAGACACCTGAAAAAAGCTTCTGACCTAGAGGGATGCTAGTAGCCAGCTTTGGATGACTAGCAGGGAGTGAATGATCTTGCTGGCCTGGCAGCTGATGCCACATTTGATTGCTTCTGCTGGGGAGCAAACACAAAGCCACAGCCTTAGCTATGAATTGACAATTGAATGGCCTATGAATGAAAGCGCTGGTCATGAGATCTGTCATCCTTATCAGAAAGTATTTGAATCAGTTAAAAAAAGTAAAGAAAATGAGACCTTAGACAATGGATTTTAAAAGTCAATACTTACCACAAAGTCTCTTGGCAGAGTATAACAGACATTTACAACCCATGAACCACATTTTTCAAAAATCACAGCTAATATCATCTTTGCTGAGGAGATGACAGCACTTGCAGGAGACTTTAATGGCTTCTGGCTCTCATTGGTCATTGCAAAATCATGAACTCATAAATGTTCTGATCTGGCTATTTGTAGACTGTAGAGTTCTAGAAGTTTCTCAATATTTTCAACATTCATAACTTAACAGTTACAGTGGTTGCCATCCCTACCACTAGTGATATTAACTTAAAGACACTTGTAAATGCAAATCCTTACTAAAGACTTATGAGGCTGGCTTTGTCATTCTGGTTTTACAAATGAGGAGAAGGAGACAGAGAGAGGCCCATGAATCTGCAGCTTGAGTCAGCTGCATCTGAGGGTACAGCTGCTTAGCACTTTGGCAAACTCAGCTACAAGTCACCTTCCCTGGGCCATTCTGAAAATGTTTGACTCATTGATGATTACGACTGATAGCAGACTCATGCCTTAACAGCCATGTAATAATATTTTGTTATAGTGATCCCTAAATCTTGGGGCAAACCCAATACTACTGGTTCTGACTCTCCCTCTATTCACACTAAAGAAAGGCAAGGCAGATATGGAGCGCAAGGAGATCCTAAGAGAGCCAGGAGCTCTGGTGGTCCTTCAGCAGCTCAGGCTCTGCCTGAGACTGGCTTGTAAGGGCCCAGAATCAGAGTAGGGACATGACTTCAGTTAGCCGTCTCTCCCCATGCTCTGGGGTGCAGCTCTGTGGTACCCCAGAGAGATGCCCTCTTGCATGTCTCATCTTCTTGTCCTGCTTCAGTTCTGGTTGTCCTTTGCTCTTCCTATGCTTTAAGTCAATACTGTCTGGGAAACACCTTAGGGTTGGTTTTCAAGAACAGGCGAAATAGCTAATGTATTTCCTCCCCAGGGTGATGTTATTTCGGTGACAGGTAAGGTAATACCTGTTTTACTTTGGTCTGTGATCTAGGCTGCGATGGTAAATTTGGGAAATGTTGGGGATCTTCTGGAGGGAGGTGGTCTGTAAATGTACATCTTTACATCATCAAGACAATGAGTCCAGGTGAGAGGGAATGAAATAAAAGTGACATATTATCGTGCAACTTATAGCCGCTCTGAATTTTGTTCTGTTGCTGATAAATGCTTCCTTCTGTTCTCTCTGCAGGTCTCCAGGTGGTTTTAAATTCAATTATCAAGGCCATGGTCCCTTTGTTGCATATTGCCCTGCTGGTGCTGTTTGTCATTATTATTTATGCCATCATTGGACTGGAGTTATTCATGGGGAAGATGCATAAGACCTGCTACCATGTGCAAGGGGGACTGATAGGTAAGGGGAACACAGTATCACACACATAAAGATTTCCTGAGAGGGGCTTTCCCCATATATAATGGAGCATTCGCTCTGGCACAGGACACGGGTGGCTGTTGCTCCCTGCTGTGTACCTGTTTGGGATTTCACAATGGTGGCTTCTCTGTTCTGCTTCTCAGATATGAATCACCTTTGATCTAGAGAGACTGTCTCTAATAATGAGAGTCTAGCCTGCTCATTTGTGCACTCGGTTGTTGGCCTGTCTGTGAAGGATACCTGCAAAACTATCAATTCCTGCTGAACACAGTGGTAGACTTTTTATTGTGGACCTTTGGCACTACAAACCAGCTTAAGTTCTTTAACAAATCTCTTAGAGGCCCAAGCAATAAAAAAACTTGTAAAGTAGTGATGATTTCACCACTACTAGACTAAGCTACAAGTGAGATGGCATCACAGAAATTAACAACTCTTACATTTTATTATTCATTTGGTACACAATTAAATCTTCATCTAAAACCATTGTCATTGTAAAGAAATATCTAATTGAGGCCCAGTATCCTTTTTTCAGTCACAGGCTGTGACCATGGTTAGAAGTACAGCTAGTAAGAAGGCAAAATTGTGTTAATGGGAAGGAACTATTTGCACCAAACCCATCAGGAAAGAACATTCAAATTATTTACAGAAAGAAATACTCAAATTTCAAAATAATTTGGTTGTATTGTCACTCACTCATCTAACCATCTGCTCCTTTTCATTTGACTTATTGAACTTGAACAGCAGTGATTTCCCATGTGGTGGTGGGTGCCAATGACCCTGTTCAACTTGTAACCAAAAAAATATTGTACAGGAAGAAATTGTTTCAGAAGTTCTGTATTTTCTGCTTTTATGACATCAGTAGATTTCATTTTCTGGAAATGAATCTAGGAGTATAATGAATTGTCAGCCTGGTTTACATCTTTAAAGAGTATATATCTTTACAATACAGATATTTACATTACAGCATCTAATTCTAATATTGCTGTTTCTGGTGTGCTTTAATGATCAGAATGTGATCATACCTTTTGGAAAAATACATTTTTTGCCATATAAGATGAGAAAGAAACGTAATTACCTGCTGCCCCACACATACATACCTGCATCTGTTATAAATGTAGCACTAAGCTCTGAAATCCTGACATTAAAAAAAAAAAAATCCTATTGCAGGAGGTGTCATGCTTATAAAAAATGTTTTCCATAGCATTTTTCATATGCCAAAGCATTTAGGCAGGCTTGTTGTATGGGTTCTCAGATCTTTGGAAACGTGTACAGAACAAGGTGTGGATATTCAAGCAGTAATCTTACAGAGCTTCCGTGTGTCACTGGGCTATTGAGAAAATGCCACATAGCTTCTAAACTCCAAAAGAGCAAAGCTCCAGAGACTCTCTGCTGGAATTTAGCAGTGGCCCAGCACCATGTCCGCCTATCTCCAGAGCACTGAAGCCTGTCTGCTGCAGGGGTTTGGCCTCCTTTAGCAGAGTGCCAGTCAGTGCTGCAGTTGCCTTCCAAGATTAACCCTGATGCCAGGTGACTGCGGTATGAAAACACTGGTCGTAACATGCAGCCTAAAGAAATGGAATAGACTTGATCTGATGTTCCCTTTCGTGTTGAAAGACATCTGAGTTTTGAATGCAAAATTGGACAGCTTGGCCATGATTTTTACAAAAAAGAAAGCAAAGTACAACAAAGCATCCCTCTGCCCATTAATTTGAATACAATTTCTTGTGTATTTCTAGAGGAATCCATCAAATTCACTGCAAAATGTATTTGTTAAATTTAGATATCCTTCACTTGCTTATCAGTATGTCAAATGGCAATTAGCTCTCTTCATCTCCGCTTTCTCCCTCCTGTCCTTTAAGATACACCTGCAGAAGATGATCCGTCTCCTTGTGCCCCCCAGTCTGCGCATGGGCGGCAGTGTCAGAACGGCACGGAGTGCAAGGCAGGCTGGGAGGGACCTAAGCACGGCATTACGAACTTTGACAATTTTGCTTTTGCCATGCTGACGGTATTTCAGTGCATCACGATGGAGGGCTGGACAGATGTACTGTACTGGGTACGTATCCGAAAATGATAAGCTGGAAGGCCTACTTGTGCTATGGCTATGTTGAAGCTTCAAGGCTTTAGCTTTCTTGCTTGTTTTATATAGCAAAGGCATGATTGCTAGCATGGGGCTTTAAGTAACTTGGAATATTAGTGGGCAAAACGGGAGGGTTTGTCTGGAGCGGATAAATAAAATGCGTATGTTGATTTTTCCATTGATATTTTAATTTTGAGAGATGGCATGTGCCTTATTGGTCGGAAGATTTGCAACGTACCTTTCTTGAGCAGAATGTCATGTGAAGACCCTCTCTGCATGAGTGAAATATCTCGTACATCTCCAGATTACTGATGTAGAAGTATTTGTGATAAATCACTGCAAGCTCTACCCACAGCATTAATGTTACAAAGGCACTACACTGATCAGCTCATAGGTTTTATAAGAAAGGCCTCACAAATCCTTTTTCATGCCAGCACTCCTCCTGGTTATGACTTTTTTCATAATAGTATTAGAATAAAATCTCCTAACTCTGATATTGGTATCGATCATGCTTATATGCTTAGACAAAACACAATACTATATTTAATCTAAATGCAGTCTCATCTTGTCCTTTACCATAACTCTGAAAGTCTCAATACCTTTAGTCTCTACCTGGTAATTCCTAATGTGTTGGGAAATTCAGTGGCAATACAATTGTAATATAGGGGTTAAAATCAGATTTAGGCTTCACCTGTAAACCAGATATAAACATGTTTCTGGATTGAGCGCTTGCATTCAACTTTTTCAGCAATGTGTTACGGTCCAGGAATTTAATTCAAACACAGCTCAGTCCCATCTGTGTAAGGTTAACCTGGACACTAACTTTGAACACTGGCTTATTATGACACCTGGTTCTTCAAGATGGTAGAATGTGCTACAATGCATGATGGCATTTAACTCAGGAAGACTCAAAGAACACAAGAGTCTGGGCTGAGGCAGCTTGCACTGTTAATCAACATCAGCTTCTCTCTTAAACATGAGCCTGAAGCTTCCTTCTATCCACGACTGAGAGTTTACAGGATTTCCCTCTGAAGATTTAGCTTATCTGCAAAAGATTGTCTCTAGGTGGAACAGCTAGCAGTTGTTTCTTTATCCTCGTAAATTTAGATTAGAATGGTGACTCCAGCTTCCTTCTGATGCCTGAGATAAAGGGCAGAGATAAAACCACAAGGGGAGCCTGGGTCTCAGAGCACAAAAATTGCCTTTACCTGAAAAGAGGCTATAGATTAATAAAATAAGAGGAACAGAAGTGAAGTCAGAAAAGGAATGGGGCAAACCTACTCCATGGCTCAGATATGGCTATATATAATATACCTGTCTTTTTATCCTATTTGGCTCACGTTCCTCCAGTCTTAGCGTGATTGGGAGGATTTATAGGTAGTTCAGGGGAAATAGGAGAGAGTAAAACATACCAGAAATAAACATGAAAATAGTTTGGGCATTGAATACCTTTTAGTGTTGTGAAACCTATCCACAAGTTATCATTGTTTTCTTCAAAGGCACGTGTTACAAAAGACCTTGCCATTCCCCACCGTTTTGGGTCCATGTGTCATTTGCCTGACTGGATGTGAATCATTCAGAACTCAGTTATCAGTTTTCTAATAACAGAAGCCAAAAACATATACTCACTGCTAAATGATTTTCTGCATTGACTGCTGCAGGTCATCTGATTTTTTTTATGGCATTCCTACTGCAGCCTGGATTTTAGCTGTTGGCTTTTGTTTGGTGTTCAGCCAGCTCTTTTCACTGATTTCCTGAGATGTTCTTTTTTCTTTAGAGACAGTATGGTGAACTAAGGCCTGAAATTAATATAGATTGATGGCCATTATTTTTAGGGACATCTGTATAGTTAGCCTTTTAGATTGTGGCTTTGATAGAATGCTTGCTTTGGAAAAAAAAAAAAAAAAAATTGTTATTGTCAGTTCCCAGTTATTCCCAGACAAGCCTACAAAAGATAAGAGTTATCATTGCGGATAAAATTTCAGTAATTGAAGAGCAGGAAATTTATTTTGTAAAGAAAAAAGCATATTGTCTATGTTAAAGGCCACAAAATACAACATTTGAGTAAATATCTGACACCTGAGCTGACAGATGTACCCAGTTAAGCTGCTGTAAACAATCCTAAGAGTCGTCTTGTCCCATGAGACTTTTTGCCTCTTTGTGATGTATAGACAGAGTCGATAGAAGTTAGCTCTGATCAGTGTTTGCCATATGGTAAAGAAGGTATCTGAGATGCGATGCTTATTTCCTTCTGCAGAGAGGTCTATGCTACTTTGGGGCAAGATGTTGATTGGGCAGTTACTCCAGGGCACACCTGTGAGAAGCATTGTGGTGTTAATATTTATGTGTAGAAACAGTCTCTAAATGTTCACGCTATTTATACAGTAAGCTTCACAGTCCCTGAAAAGTGTATTCTAGCTTAATCTAACCAGATCAAAAGGAGGAATACTTTTGGCTAATAAAGAATAGAAAAAATGCAACATTTCAATTTCTGAGACTGAAGGAAGTAAGTGGCGTAGGATATAAATATTTATTTTAAACTTAGTGTGAGCCACTGTTCCTTTAGTGAAGTCTGACTTATATATAACTCTACTCCCTGGCCTTCGCCTTTTCAGCCAAGGAAGAGTGGACTTGTCATAGACAACCCATTGGAGGCTGCATCTCCACAAGAGTGCAGAGATAGGAGGTTATTCTCTTCTCAAGTAGATGACACTTTGAAAGATCTCCTGGATCCACAGTGAGGTTATGGAAATTGTAATTTGCTTTATTAGGAAATAAATCTGCACAGTTAATAAAATTGGAAATCCAGACTTAAAGATGCCCTCTAACCATCTACATCCTGAGATAGAGAGTTGGTTGTCCATTTTACACTGAAAGGAAAGTACAGATTAAAGAACAGTATAAGAAAATGCCTGCAAATCAGACAATTTTGCAGCTGAAGTTTAGGGGATGATTTTCAGAGGTCATTCCTTAAAGATATAAGCTAATGGGTTGATATCAAAGTTCAAGCAGACTGTTAGGTTCTTAGCTTCTTTGCAATTCAGGGTAGATACCAAGGTTTGAATCTGGGGTCCTGCTGTGGTCAATAGCAAAATTCCAATTAATTTCGAAAGGTCAGGATCTCACTTTCTGTTTTGTAAAATCTTGATCATGCTCTTGAGATTTTCCACATGTAGTCTTGTGTACAATGTGAGGACTTAAAAATGCCTAATCAGGGCCTTGGTGTCTGTTGTGATAGTTTTCCAAGGACATACATGTGGATGTAGGGAGTTTTCTTTGCTCCCTCCTTAAATCTGAAAATAAAAGCCTGACCTTAAACTCAGCAAAACAACAGATAAAGCTCTAGACTGAATAACTTGGCTGGGAATATTTAGACAAGGGAGAAATGCTCTTGGTTTAAACTTTTCCAGAAGTGATTTTCAATTATATCTTCCTATTTTCTGAAAAATAGCTTTTGAAGGGTACCTAGATATGTGTATTCCTCTCAGTGGGAATGGAGGAAGCTTAGCACGTTTCAAGCACGTTGCCCTGAAAAATATACTAGTAATTTAACGAAACCTATGTCTGTCTTGTGCCACACTTTGCAAATTTAAACCTGCATGTTTAAAAGTAAGAAAGCTGTATGATCTTCCATAAGCCCTGGACTCCTAATCCACACAGTAGCTATTCAAATTTTACCTTCAGTTTCCTGCTTCCTTCTTCATGCTTCCCTTCATGCCCTCTCCAGCCTTTCTCCTCAGTAGTGAAGCCTCTCTCGTGGAGAACTATTTCTCAGCCTGTGATCCACATCCTCACAAAAAGATAATCAGAGACAGGAAAGCAATATTTTATTCCCTAGAAGGACTTGACATCAATAAGATCAATATACTTTCCAATCTCCTCTCTCACTCAGCAGATAAGACTTGTGAATAGATTGGCTTCTTTTGAAATGTGAATGAAAAACGTTAGGGAAAACAGTTTAACACTGCTATAGTGGCAGGTAAGATAACTTCTTGCAAGGAGCCAAATTTTTGATGTGAAATAACTATATTGGACAGGATGAAAATCCATGCAAAACAACCTTGTTTGACTCTCTAATAAGGAATTGATGTCTGTTGAAGGGAGCGTTAAGTGTTTATAGGAGCACATCTCCTATACTGCCTCAGTTTTACAAGGTTTGCTGAGTCCCAGGTGGCTTTATCTCATATGCAGTCAGTTCATAGAATCATTTGGGTAGCCAGACACCTCTTGTGATATGTCACATCATAGTTTTTCCTATGCATTGTAGGAAGATTGAGCTTATTATTCTCATATATATGATCATACATTCAATGCATCATCAGCCAGCATCAACAGCTCCCCTGCCTTGTGCAGACACCAAGACCCGTTTCTGAAGACCCCTCAGTTTTGGAAACTTCCAGCAGCAGATGCAAATCCAAATTGAGTCATTTGGTATTTTGTAATCAGTCTCTGCTGCAGTCCTTTTTTTCTTATTGTCTTGTTGACTAAGGAGGAAAATTAACCCCTGTGCAGTTTGTAACATCCTGTTTAAGTGTTTGTAGGCGTTTGTTGTCTTCCCTTTATCTATTTCTAATCTGAGCAGATTTTCTTTCAAACTTCCCTAATGGAGCTTCTTTTTAATTATTTTTAATCAGTTTGTTACTGTCCTTCAGGGCAAGCTTCGCTTCTGAGTTAAATACAATTCGGACAGTGCCCTGTCTCTAGAAAGGGTTTTGTCTTTGCCTGAAATGTGCTTTCTGCAGCTGGAGCCCCTGTGACACTGCATGCAAAGCTGCCCACTGCAGCCTCAGTTTTATGTGCCTGGTCTCTCCACTCCCCTTCCTCTAAGTGGTCATTTCTATAAATGAAAACAAAGCGCAGAGCAAGTGCAAAACACAACCATACGTTGTTGCATTGGGCTATTCACACTGCTGGGTAGTGGAGAACCTGGTCCTGAGGTGTTCTGTGTACAGTTTGAATTCAAGGATTGAGTAATTCTATTTGATCTGGTTGATGATTATTAATAATGAGCAGCCTTGAGCCTGCCATCATTTTTGGATTATTGGCTTTGTCCCATGTCATTTGGACAATGCTTCAGAATACTTGGTTGAGTCTCTGAAAATAACATGCAGTGCCTCCAGGGACAATGTACCTCAAGGCTCTAACTGTAAACTAAAGAGTGTGGTATTATTATAGATGGACTACAGCCAGGTCTGGATGAGATCCAGGGCACTAACCTGTCCCTGGAAGAGACACATAATAAGCTGACTCCCTCAAATGTAACTGAACAATCCTTGATAGGTTTGCCCTGCCTCTAGGCAAGAAAACATTTTAGTAGTCTAAAACAGTGCAGTAGAGCCACCACAACGTGGTGAGACTGAATCAGTGGAAGTATTCAGAAGCATCACATCCACAAGGACAGCTTAGAGTAGCATATATAGACACAGTGGGATAAACGGGCTGTTCTAGAAGATCCTCCATATCTGAATCTGTGAGATCATACTTTCAAGACTCACTACGTGAGCTTGAAATTGGAGCTTACGGTCACCGTTATAATTCCCATCAGGAAAGGAAACTAGACCAAGCTGGACAACAGGTATAATTTACTTTGGTGACAGCACTGACATATCTTGTGATCTTTTCTCATCCCTCCCACAGTCTGTTGCAGCCAAGGAGGAAGATGATGTGAGGAATACAGAGATATTGCCACAAAATGGAAGACATTAAACGCAGAGCTGCAACCCCCAATTTTCACCAGCTGTGTTTTTCCTTCTAACCCTTTATTCTTGCAGCACTTAGGCTTGAATTAGTAAGGCTTTCCACACAAGAGAATGATCTGATTCTAAGAATATATCTGTCTACATGTTTCTGTGGTGTTCATTCCCCAGCCACCCCTAACACTCCAAGAAAATGCTGGGCTTTTATTATTGTAGGGTTGAGGTTTTTTCTTTTTGGCAGGGTTTTGCATGGATGTGAAAAAATTACAAAGAATAAGCATGCAAGTATAAGCAACCCATGTCTGTGATTGCAGAGGTTGTTTCACCTCCATCTTCTATAACTGTGATGGGTAAGGGGAGAGGGCCCATAGTTCAGAGCACTGAAGGGCCACAGCATTAATGCACTGAAAAAGAAAGTGTCCATGCTTAATTTGCATAAATGCTGACCTAAATCTCTTTGCCTTTTTCTCATGAACAACTGTACATGCACCTGTCATAGTTGCCTGTACTGCTGCCCTGAAAGTGAGTAACAGCAGTGACTTGCTGGTTGCCACCTGCCCAAAAACATGCTGCTGAACATTTTTTCAATGCAAAATAGGCACATGTGTGAAATCAAGTTTTCATGAGCTCTTCAGACCTCAACTTTGGGCCTCTCAGTCCTCTTCTGCTATATGGAAAGAAACTCTTCATTAAAAATAAGTGTCTTTGGGTTGGTTATGGGAAGGTGTTGATGGAGACCCTCTGCCCAGTGCTCCTGCGTAGGAAGGACCTCTTTAATAGCCCTGTCTTTCTGTTGCCCTATTTTCTTTCTTTTGTTTCTCCTTAGACTATTTCCTAATTGCTGCTATCTAATCACTACAGAGACTTTTCTTGTCTTCAATCTTTATTCTTTTATCCCAGAGCTATAAAATTCAGAGCTAAGCTTCTGGGACACTTGTATATGACTTAAGATTTTGAGTGCCTCTGTTTGTGGGTGCACTACTTGGGCCCTACTACCAGTTTTTCAAGAACTGACGATCGTTGCCTTCTGAAACAATAATCTTCAGAGTTGTTAAGTTTGGACCCATATCCACTAGACAAATTCATAAATAACAGCCTTTGGTTCACTATCTAGACTCTGAGAAAGAACACAGGGGAATATGCCAAAGATCAGAACACAGGTGGTGGCTCTAGAACTGACTATGAAACTCATGATTATTTTGAGTTTAACTTGTTTCAATATCTTTTTTTCAAGACAAAGGGAAATGCAACTAAACCCTCACCAATCTTACTGTGGATAAGTCGTCTTTCCTCACTGCAAAGAGAATTGATCCACTAATGTTGGCTTTATTCATTTATTTCAGTGGGATTTCTGCTTGAGCAGGACTTGAGGGCTCTGTATAATGGATGGCTGTACCATTGTAAGCATATAGTTTAGCTGGACCCATGGCCTCCTCTAGAACTGTCTCCTTCTAACTGCAATCCTCTGAACTGTACCCAAATTGGAGGCCTAAAAAAAATATTGGGCACGTCTCCTTAAAGACACAAAGTGACTATAAGTAGAAAATGAAGGATATGAAATTTAATCAGAGGAAAATTTACCACAGAATATCCACATTGTGGATTTTTTAAAGCATATCTAGAAGAAATCAGTCCTGGACATTGTGCTGATCTTGCCTACTTGGTGTTTCTGATAAGACTCACAAGAAAAGGGAAGAGGAAGTCTAGTCTGCAGATGATGCAGTTGCACCTCATTCAGGCTCTTTGGTAGTAGTTTCTCCCATGAACCTGTAGTGCTTATACAGTATCTGTGAGTGGCTAGTGTGCCTGTCAGATGAAGGTTTGTTAGCGGTGTGCTATGAGTTCTAGATATTGTACACTTTATTTGGGAATTTTGGGTGTGATTTCACAACTGAAGGCTGGATTTATAATTTAAAATGTAGAATGGATTTCTAGGAATATCACAGATTAGGAACTTGCCACAAAGGAAACTGGGATATACTGATCAAGTGCAAAAAGAAAATTAATAGTCATGCCTCCACTTGTTAAAGAAGGTAGTGATTATCTGTAGCTTACAGTACTGTTTTTCATTATCTTTATTTTTAAGGGCTTAATTGACTATGTAAATCAATGAACAGCATGTGCTTGTGCATGCAGCAATCAGAGCTGTTCTGATATACTTGTGGTAGAATTTGCTCAGTCTGCACTGAGGTAAATAGAAACAGTTATAAAATAGCAATACAGTAAAACAGGCAGAAAATCCTTTCTGGATAATCAGCCATGCAAATGTAAATCCAAAATAAACAGAGACAGGAAGGGATAGCCCAGAATTTTAAGATGAAACAAAATCCTTAGATTTGAAAACCCACCATCCTAGGGGATATTGTCATGCTTGAAATCAGCACTTTATTCTTTTGGCGTGAATTTCCAAAGCCCTTAAAAGATGAAAAGGTTTTTAAATAACTGAGCAGCCATAAGAGATGGAACTGCTGCAGTAGCTACAATGAAAGAACTATCAGCCTTGCGGCTAAATAGCCTTCAGGCTTTTGGATGACTTTTTCAAAGATCAACCTTTTCCTTTTAAAGGGGAAAAAAAGCTATACACGCTTACGAGGGAGCAAGGCAACTCATACAAAGCTCTGTGACTTTTACCTCTAGATGCCTGAATTCAAATCCTGATTAAGTCACAGAAGCCCAAATAATTTTTGGAGGTCACAGCATGGCATTTCTGCAAATTGCAAGTTCACCCAACAAGCTAACCTACTCATGTAATCTGTCACAAGAGAATGGAGAGCCTTAATGGCTGCTGTTGCCTGTGTAGGGACCTGACTTTTTCAGAACACTGTAAATGGATCAATGACATGAATCTTCTCTAAGTGGATCTACTGTCAGGAACCAAGAAGAATAGTATAATAAGAAGGCAAAGGTAATATCACTATTTACGTTAGCTGTTGAGCAGGGAAGAGGTGGGGAAAATGGTCTGTCAGCCATCTATATCAACAAGCAGAATGGATCAAGAGCAAGAGCTTGGCTATATTTGAGGCACATCCTGAAGACCTGCTCAGACTGGGCCTAGTGTCTTTAAGAGCTCTGCCCACATCACTGTATAGTCTGTTCTTTCCCAGCTTGTCTGTATAGCACAACCTCAAAGCAGATAGAAAGTGACCTGAGCTACCATTGAGGTAAAAAAAAAAACCAACAAACCAAAACAACAGCTTTTGAGGGAATAGTTTAGAGGGAATTATTTACAACCTCAAACTGCAACAGTTCCAGCACACTCTCAAATTTGAGTTCCTTATCCCCTGGCAATAAATGAATTTCAGTATTTCACTTTTGGGTAACATGTTATATGCTAAACTGAATTGAAATACATTTAGGTTTTTTTTCTCTTTTACACATTAAACTTGGAGAAAGAGAGTGAGGTGACAAAACAGGAGGCTTATTGGAGCTCCGAATTTGTCTTTGATGTAAGGAATTCTCACTGTGCAACTATAGTTTTCAGTGGGAGTTCAGAATCCCTGTATTGCCAAACATGCTGCAGAGGTAGGTAGCCTCTTCTGGTTTTCACAGGAAAATAGAGAAGTCCCACAAGAAAGCACAAAAAGTGCAGGTGGGGTGGGAGGAAGTGTAAATGGTAGCTTCTTGACTCTTTCTGGTTTTCTCTCCCCTAGTATAGTTGACTATGGGAATTTTCCAGTGGTACTTGCACTTACAAAAGTTAACACACTGAGATTTTGACAGCAATATCCACTTTTCAGATAGTTGATGTGCCATGGTAATCCACATCCCTTTGGAAAATTACTAGTGCTAGTGAATGTTGCAACTTGTGAAAACAAAACCTAGTGGCACTGCTGTTTTCTGTAAGTCAACGAAGAGCCTAACTTTTTTTCCCTCTATTTTGAAATGAAAAGTGTGAAGTGAATTGCCAGTGGCCTTTACCGTCAGTTGAAGCTGTACAGTAACCATGTGTGAAGGCCATTTAAAATTAGAGGTTTAATTAACACAGCAGTAAACACACCCAAGTCAATATTGCCCCCCTACCTCTCCAGCAAGCACAAACTACCGTGCCATAGAGGTATGGGATCAGTAAACATTTTCAACAGAAATAGCTCGCAGTGGAAAAACAGTTCAGCTCAGTCATTGTGTGTCACAGACATTCTGACCTGCTGGTATTTGAATGCAAGTTTTAATTCTCTTCCCACTTTCAGACAGAGACCTTGTATTTCCCGTATTAGCTCAATCTGTTAAAGAACAGCTGACTGCAAAAAAACAATGTGCACCCAAACTGAAAACAGCTGAAATACTAATACAGAACTTTACCAAAGAATGAAATAATGTTGTGGCGTTCAGTAGTTATACACTGGGGGCTAAAAAACGCAGTGGAAGGATTCTGTGTGAGCATACGGTATCAGTAATCCAGGACTAGGTGGCTGAAATTTGTGTTTTTTCATACATGCCTCAGGCTTTATATAGTCTTTTCCAGCTAAGAAATCGTACATATCCTTGAAAAGGTGGGGCCAGTATATAATGAGTAGTGAAAATACGGCTCAGTGCTGTTATAAAGAAATAAGCTTGGCAAATTCTACTGGTAGCCGTGCACTTTCCACATGCTGTATACAACAAAAAAAACCCCAAAACAGTTTGCTTCACATCTTTTCTGTCTTCTCCATTGAAAGGAGTTCATATAGCAGCAAAATGACATTCCGCTGGGATTGTGTCATTTCAGAGAAACTGAAACAGCTATTTTACATGTTTTCACGTTGCCCTCAAGCAGCTGACATGGTTATAGGGCAGTGCTTTGAGATCTCCTCTCTAGCTTTGTTCTTGCAGAGGTTGCAGCAGCCTGGTAGGGTTCTTCTGCAGGATTCCTGCCTTTACACAGTCTTCCTCAAGAAGTTCAAGCCACTCAAGGTGTATCTTTTGTAGGAGCGTGTGCCCTCATGACTCTGAGGTTGAGCCCAGCACTGGGCTTACTTATCTTCTCTATAGTGCTGTATGGGCAGCTTGTTTAGTTCTGGAGACTTCACCTTCTTGTCCAGGACATCAGGCAGCATAGCAATGAACTATAGCTATACCTAAAGTTTTTCTAAAGTAAACCAGGAATTCCTGGATTCACCTGGATCAGAGCAGGTGTACTTAGGTGAGGACATCTACAGAAAATTCAGCCTAGTCTTTGTTGGCAGGGGTGAAGAAGCAGCCTCTGCAGAGTCCGTCTTTTCAGATCTGTCTGCCCACTTCCCCTTCTCTCTTCTGGACTCATCTTCCATTGCTGCAGTTTCTTTGATTTTTTCTCAAGGGTTCTCTGTTTCAAATTGATCTCTTCCCTTGATGTTTCTGTTGTCTTCACTGAGGCAGTCCTTTCTCAGTTAATGGCTCCATTTAGTTCCTGCAGAGAATACTGTACAAATTTCTGATACTTCTAGCTCAGAGTGGAATTTTAATTGGCTCCTTCCATCACTACAGAGCATATAGAACAACCAGGGAACCAAGGTACACATAAAAATCTTATTATTCTTCTCACTGCCCACGTATGATGGATCTTGCCTACATCATTTGCTTTTATCCTACAGTGACTGGATGTATAGCAGAATAAGCTGTGTGGAGCTTTCTCTGCTCTGGTTCATCATCCCTGTGCACTTGTCTTCATTCAGATCTGTCTTACCTTTCTCCCAAAGACACTGTGAAAAAGGGTTATAGATGTCTATATGTGCATATAGAGTGCAAATATGGAGTTTGTATAATTCTGTAATTGAGTTAACATGGTAAGAAGAACCTTAAAAATATAAGTGCTGGAAAGAACAACTGAGCTTAAAATTTGCCTTCTCCTTCAGTGCTTCAGAATAAAAGAAATATGATTGTCAAAACTAGTTTTTACAGGAGCAGCTGATCAAGTGTTGCTCCTTGCTTTCGGTGTCATCAGTTCAGACTGAAGCTGGGTTGAACTCTCCAGTTTCTCGTTTGCATTCATTTGATAGTGCCACCTACAAAATGAGGAGTATTTCAGAGTGATCATAAGAAACAACTGTGGCTTGGAGGCCCTTTAGATCTATTAAGATGTTGATGCTTAGAAAGAATTTCTACCCAGAGTAAGAGCAAAGGTGTCTGGAGTCCTTCGCTTATATTTTAAGCCATGAAGAAGCAATTTTATTCCATTTTTCCTAAGTCCACAAAATAAGTCTAGTTTATTTTAGTTTTTATCTTTTTACTTATTACAAGGTTTGGAGTCTTGTATTTTTTTTACCCCTGTTTCTGTGCTTTTTCCTTGAGTCAGTTCTCAGACCTTAAATTCACACTCCTTATCACCTGTCTTAAAGACTCAGGAAGGCCTAAAGAGTATTTCAGATTGCCCAGATAAATGATAATATTTCTCATGAGGCACTAAAATGTCTACACTGAAATGCCTGCATTTTTTTTGGTCATTTTTTAGTCAGTATGAACATTAAACTTCTAATTTTTCCCAGGGAATTTCACAAAATTAGCTCCTTATCATATATTTCTCCCAATCCTGTGCCCCATCCTATTCAAGCAAAGCACTTATGCATATCAGTACATTTCTGCAGGTAACAATAATATTGACCATTGACTTCAATGGAATTATTCATATGCCTTAAATTATGCACACACACGAGTACTGGATGAAATACCAACCAAGCAAAGACAACTAAATAGATTTTAAATATTGAAGGATCTGCAAAGTGGAATCTTCATCCTTAGGATAATAATGCACCGAGTCTAAATCCCGCTTTAAGGATATATGGTGAGTAATAGGAAATACGATCCTTTTCTTGTTCATTCTGAACATCATGCTGAAGTCAGATAGATACATGTTGTGCATAGACTTACTTGAGGTGTGTGTGGAGATGAGCCAGGGATTTCTTACTTAAGTAAAAATATGCTTTTTTCACATCTTTACTGATGTGGCATGCAGCAGACTCACACTATTCTGGCTCCAAACAAATAACAGATTCGGGATGTGTCGGATTTCAGTGCTAAAGAAGCAATCCCATCGTTTGCCCCATAGGCTGGAAAAAGTGCTTATGGAGCTTAACATACATAGAAAGTCAATTTTAGTACTTTTTTACAGTGCCTTTAGTTGTGTCACCTCACTGAAATATTTCTGGAGGTTATTTTAAGTACTTACAGTTTTTCGAAAAAGTTAGAATTTGTGAATAACAATGAGTAACTTACTTGTTAAAAGCATTATTAAGGGTAGTGGAGCTTACAATAAATTTCAGAATGCATAATTAATATATTTATCACAACTATTAGATCAAACAGTATAACATAAGTAATGTACTGTTTAGAGATCAGAGAAAAACACAATGTGCAGGATTTGTTACCAGAGCGAACCAACAATACTACACTTTTGCATATTAGGGATTGGTTTATTTGTGTCACAATCTCAGTAGTCACGGTCCAATTAGCTACCTATGAGTTTTAAGTGCATGACAGTTAAAGAGAGAGTTGTCAGATGTCTTAGATCTCTAAGTTGAGAGAAAGGAAGGAGCCAAACCTTCACATCACAAGTCTTCTGTCTGCTCTGACTACTAGCAAAAGCTTTTAAGGCAAAGACTGCAAGTACTACAGAGCTAAGATGTTCTTAAGACCAGATCATCTCTGCAGTTTGAGAAGTTAACCAGAAAAGAATGATTCATTGAACAAATAGTTTACTTTTTGTTTGTAAAGCGGCCTCTAAAATCATACTATTGCTGGTTACAGGTGTTAGTTGGATGCTCTTAGGAACTACCAGCAGTATCCTTTTTCTCATTCAGGATTAATATTTTGTTCCTCAGCTATTTCTGCTGATGTAATATATCTAGTATGAGGAAAGGTAGAAAAACTAATCTTTCAAAATTTTGCTTCTTCACTGGACAAATTTATCTGGACAATTTCTGGGAAGCTCATCCCATCTTAGCTTCTGAAGGGTTGCGTTTGGTTTATGAGAACTTTTTTGTTCCCCGACTCTGTGAATGCTAAGCATTTTAGTCAGTCTGTGAAGTTTCAGAAATAAAGCAAAGCTTTATCATGAAAGCAGTGCAAAGAAATAATGGAAGTCAAAGAAATGAGTCAAAGTAGGAGTACTTTCCTTTCTAGGCCATTTAGCCCTTGCCTGAGATGTAGGAT
Source organism: Eurystomus gularis (assembly GCA_013400335.1). NCBI lineage: Eukaryota > Metazoa > Chordata > Aves > Coraciiformes > Coraciidae > Eurystomus > Eurystomus gularis. The sequence continues at coordinate 394,286 of VZZY01019311.1, forward strand.
TTGCTGACTGTCTATAATTAATAAATAAGAATATTTTTTTTCTCTTGAAACAAAGGCACAGCTATAAAGGGTGAATTTCCATCCGTTGCTTATTTTAATTGTTTTTGTACTCAAGCTCTGACAAAAAAATTAGGAGAAAACATTTTTCTCTCACAGCGCAAAACAGTGTGTCATCCTATAAAAAAAGTTTCCAGTGTTGTTTAAAGCAGAGTTTAAAGTTGTAGTTCCATGAGCATATGTGTGAATGAAAACCATTCACCCAAATATTCATGGGAAGAGAAGAAAAGAGGGGGTGGAAAAGGAAGATTTCTAATTTAATCCAAACCTCTTTACTTTGTAATTGATCAGTGATAAATATCTAAATCTCACATTAGTATGGCCATTTATATGTTACCTAAGCCATGCCTGCCAGGAGGCTACTGTTTGATCTTTGATCTAAGCTAAGCAGATCACTTCTGTGCGCCCTTAAACTTATGAAGGTGCTTAAGTACTTTTCCTGAAAAAGATGATTTTCAAAATAAAGGCTTCTAGCAGGAAGATATATTCAGCAACAATTAAGTGTTACATCTTCCTTCTGCTGTCTCCTGCTCCCAGTATTCTCCAATTTTATATCGTTACAAGAAAGACTTGGTTTCAGCTAGAGATCTTTCCACCAGCCATAACCATTACATATGGCTAGATCATTTCCTGAGGCTGTGAATTCCACAGAAAGGCTGCATAAAATAGCATTTCTACACAAAATATCCAAACTTACTGCCCTTTAATTTTACTGAGTACTCTGCTCCTCTTGATTAATGTTACTCTGTGAGTACACTTCATTGTAGAATACTTGAAACACTTGATTTATATTTTATAAAGGCTATCATAACATTCTGTAGTCATTAGAAACCAATTAACAGTTTATTCCATAAATAGAAGCTTAGCCCTGGTGTCGTAACTTACTTTCCCTTAAGCTGCAGCTCTCCAGTATTGTGCGCTGAGGAAGGCAGATTTCATTTTTTCTTCAGCTTCCTGCTTTCCAGTGGCCCCTCTAAGGTGGATTAAGCTTTTCCTGTAACTTTCAGGTTTTTTGAAAGTTGTTTGGCACAAAAATGTTGGGGTCTGGGTGTGTGAATTATAAAATCAGCAGGATTTAGTGAATTCTGTCTACCCCTTCCAATAAGTGGCTGAAAGACCTCCACTATGTGCTTGGTGAAGCTCAACCATTATGTTAATAGATAATATGCCTCCAATGTTATCTTTGAATTATGATGCCTGTGTAATGAATGAGATACTTGCCAAATGTGCCATGCTGTTATCTCTGGAGGAAAAAAAAATCTCTAAACAAGTAAGGCATACATATCTCCTGTGGCTTTACCATTATGTCTTCACTGATGTCTTCTGAAGAACCGGAAGACACAGACATAAAAGTCTATTTATAAACAGACTTTTATTCCTTGGCCCCTACTGAAAATGCTGGTTGGAATTGTGATCAGCAAACTACAGAAATAAAAATCCTGGTGTTATTTCTAGGATATTATCTGAATCACTGAGAGAGATGTCTTCAACTGGATGTTGTAATGCTATAGTTATGACAGCAATTGAGGATGCTTAGCAAAGGAAGAGCTCTTGCCCAGTACCTAAGGTCCATCAGACCTCAAATATGCTGAAGTACCCTCTTTTTGTCATGATGCTGCATGGTTTCTTTGACAGTACCCAGTGAGGCAAGGTGGTATCCCACTTTACAGATTGGAAAGCTGAAGCATAGTAAGCCAAAATTATGTCCCCGTGGTGTCAGAGAGGGTATGTAGTAAGTCATGAGAAGGAATCTAAAATCATTGTCTCTGAGGTCTCACAGAGATGATGCATTAATGCTCAGAAATGTACCAAATTTCTCGCTGTTGAGAGAAGTGAGATGTGACTGTAGAGATGTGAGCTCTGAAAGGTGACTCAAAGTGCAGTAATTTCTACAATTTACAGTCTGCAGATTCCCACCAATGCTGTGCTTCCAGCTGACCTAGCAATTGTCCCATACATCCATAATTTAACATTAGGTTGCAATCACCTTGACTACTGTAGCTAGAATATTATAATTCAGACCTACACTGGCTGATAGTCTTTGTTCAGAACTGTAAATGTAGATGATCCACCTTTTCTATTGAGAGTCGTATGGTTCATAGTAAATACTTGGGATAAAATGCACTCAGTGACCAGAGAGGTGAACTGTGTATCAGGAGTTGTACTGTCCATCCTAGAAAGGTAACCTATAACTGAACCACTTTCTGTTCACTGTAGACAACAGTACAAACTGTTTTGCAGACCTCTTTTTCTGCACTCAATAGTGTGCAAATGGTACTCCTGATCAAAAACACTCCTGATCTTGTCATGACCCTCTGCAGCTTCTCCACTTCAATAGCACAATTAGGAAAAATCAGCTCTACCACCTAAGTTATGCTTGCAGTGAAAGGCTCCAGCTGCAGTCAATAGGACATGTGTATGTATACACACATGATTAATAGCTACATATATTTGCAGAATGATGATAGGTTTCCAGGAAGCTGTTTCACTCAGACACAGGTGCAAGGTTTTTAATGATAACGGTATGGAATTATTGTTCAGTTGAGGACGGTCCATCCCATACTTCTAGGATACTTCCATTTTGAAGATATTTGGAAGGATACAATCTTAGTCAAGAATTTAATGTTTCCTAAATGTTGATACATTGCTGCTACTATTTCTAAGTAAGTCTATTTCTTCTTTTTCCCCCAACATTTGCCAAGCAGCCTAAATCTCTCAATTTTCAAGAGCAAATAGTAGACAGTCATAGAATCATTCAGGTTGGAAAAGACCCTTGGGATCATTGAGTCCAACCATCAACCCTACTCTGCAAGTTCTCGCCTAAACCATATCCTTCAACACCATATCTAAATGACCCTTAAACACGTCCAGGGATGGTGACTCAACCACCTCCCTGGGCAGCCTGTTCCAGTCTCTGACTACTCTTTCTGGGAATTTTTTTTTCCTAATGTCCAGTCTAAACCTACCCTGTTGCAGCTTGAAGCCATTCCCTCTTGTTCTATCACTAATTACCTGTCAGAAGAGACCAGCACCAGCCTCTCTACAATGTTCTTTCAGGCAGTTGTAGAGAGTGATGAGGTCTCCCCAGTGTACTGTCTCCTTATCAAAGGGGTTTTTTAACATAATTTATCAAATACCTGATTTTATATCAACATATAATGCACACTCCTGTCACCTGTGGCTCAGTTCCAGAATGTATGGAGTAATCTTGCCTTCTACTAAAGAAAATGATGTGTGAGAGCACCAAACGGAGAGAGTCCAGCAACAGAGAGTTGCTCAGCTGTCTGCCAAATACTGATGGTTTCTCTACACTTGGGAACCTATCTGCATCTCTGATTCTCAGCTTCTCTGTTACGTACGTGACCAAGCAACAAAAAGGAGATGAAAAGCTGACCTCCTAAATGTTCAGTCTGAGAAGGCTCAGATGCTCTGCTGTACCAGAATGCAGGTCTATTTTTCAGGACTAATTTGTGCTGATTCTAGCCTGCACAACCGTTACGCAATTGTGCAGGCACTGGGAATAGCCAGAGTACGCTATACTCTAGTTATACACTTTACTAGGCCATGATGGAAGCTTCTTGCCTTCTGGAAATTTCTTTGTGCCAAAGTAGTGCAAAAGGCAGCCTGACATGCACTTGCAATCTGTACCTCATACCCCAGTATTTGCTATTTAGGATTCACTTGTACCACAGCTTTGAGAAGCTCTACTTTCCCAGCTGACAAAAAAAACCAAAACAACCCTGTTAATAGATAAATATCATACAGGTGAGGCTTTTTTATCATTATCTGTCAGAATTAGAGGGAAGTCGAGTCATTGTTGTGCCTGTGCTGGTAAATTCTTAGGGCAGTTTTTCAAAGTCATCCATACTCATTGTTTGTGCAGGTTGCTTTATATAGATAGCAGCATTCTTTGTAGAAGAGAGAGAATTTTATGTCTTATTTCTTTACTTAATTCCAGCTTGAGCAGTTACATTTTGCCTGGCTGATTTCTCCACTGTGATTTCAGGTGAATATTTGCTTCCATCCTTATATACCATGGTGTTTTGTTCTCTTTAAAGCACTGATGTGTTTCACACCATAGGTATCTACCTTTTGGTCGTGTGGGAGGAAATATGACTTGCAAACATAAAGAATAATTAGTGTTACTCATAAACGAACCGAGCAATTCTAGAAAAATATTAAAAGGGAAGCTGATCTGTATGCTTAGGGAATGTTGGTTGTTCAGGTACTCTCTTCTGACCACCAAATGTATTAATCCTGTGAGGAAGGAACTGATGAACTGTTTTTGCAGAGACAGATTTTGAGCTTGTTTTATAGTAAGTCTATTTCAGCTCAGTTGCAGCTGAAGGAGCGCTGAGATAGAGTTCTGGATCGGCCCATTGACTGTGGACTACTGCCAGACAAGGACTCTAGTGACTGTATTTTGAAAGAAAAATAGATAATGGACTTCCATCCGCAAAGAACTGATTAAATTAGTGTTACTCTCCTGCTTTGTCTTACTGAAGGTCTGAAATTCCTTTCTTGAGTTGTTAGGAATCTTGAGTCAGATCGCCTGCCCTGAAGTGTGTCTCAGTGCCCATGTATGGAAGAATATTTCTTCTGTGATCACAACAAATGCTTAGGTTGCAAAGGAGAGAGTGTTTTCCTGGAAGGCAAGGACAACATACCATAAAATTTTCAAAAGCATGGAAAACAAAGGAACTTAGGCTGCTTTATGCCTTTGGGTACTTTCAAGTCTGCAATTTATATTCATAAATCATTTTAGTGCTCCTGAAAAAGTTAACCACCATCTGTTTCTTTAATGATGCTATGTCTGGCTCAGGAGATAAGCGTTTATCAAAAGGGAAGAAGGAGGAATTCTGGTATTTTTGATACCATCATGAAAGTGAGATTCTATTAAGGTATCCAGCAACTTTCCAAAATTTTGAACTTTGAAGGACACTTCATGATAAAACACTGTGTATGTACTAGGTGCTTTTAGAATATATACAATATCTTATGTGCTAGAGTTGCTCTACACATAATACAGGTTCTGGTGCTAAAACAATAGTCTGCCTGCTTCATTTGCAGATGCTTGTAGTAGTGTGAAAGCCTGACCTATGCTCACGTCTTTCGGTTTACAGTCTCAAATTCACTGAGTATACAATTGTGTAGGAACCATGTTTTGAAGGAGAGATTCTTCCTTCGAGGAGAGAAAGGAAGTTTGTGAGAAAGCTTTAGAAAACACTTGACCAGGTCAGAACATGGTGGGCCTTGAAAGGACCTTCCTCAGAAGCATACAGCTGCTGCCCTCACTGTGGTAAACTCTGAAGATTACCAGAGCATTGCCAGGGAAAGATCAGTATTTGCCCATAGTTACCGCGTGCTTCTTTCTGGGGTATGTGTACCTGTGCTGCACATGGGAAGTAAACATGATCTGACAACACACTGTGGCAATGGTTAGCAAAAACTAGCAATATTTTCACTGGCAACAAAAAGTCATACGTACATGCAGTGGTTAGAAGTTTAGAAGTCATCGGATGGACCCTTGTGATGCTGTAAGTAAACTCCAGAAAGTGACAGTCCACAACTGTGAGCATCCAAAGAAGTGGCAGTATGGCACATGGTTGTATCACAGCCTATATTAATCACTGCCTGTAAAGAAACAGCTATAGAAAAAAAGCAATCAAAGGAGCGGTCACGTCAGAAAGAAGGATACAGAAACACTTGCTATGATTATGTGTAAACCAACCACAGGCTCTGTTTACAACCCTTTCCATCTGTTCCTTTGCCTAAACGTTTCTGCTTTCCCTCTCTGTCTTCTAACTTTCCTTCGTCTTTCCAGATGCAGGACGCTATGGGCTATGAGTTACCATGGGTGTATTTTGTCAGTCTGGTCATCTTTGGATCCTTTTTCGTTCTAAATCTGGTTCTTGGTGTGTTGAGCGGGTAAGCTGACAGTTTTGGTGTCCTTTTTCCAATGCTACAGGGCAAGACTCCATAATAAGGGCTCTTCCCTGTCACCAGGCTTCTTTCAGAGGGATTAAAAATCAGAATCCGAGGAAGCTTCCCATCAGCTCTCAAATATTTTGACAAAAGATTCAAACATTGCAAATAACAATACAGGTCACAAAAGAGGTGTTGTTCTCTGACAAAGAAATATAACCTCAGGGCATTCAAAATTGCTAATGTCAACCTGTCATAAATTTCCAGAAAACTGGCTATTGACAATCTTACTGCTGGTGACTTGGGATCTCTTTGGCTGGAGCCTTGCAGTGCTCAGAATCTGAGCTTGTCTCACTAATTATCATTCCACTCTTCCAGGTCAATGATGCCATAGGAAGGGACTGGCCCTGGATCTATTTTGTTACACTAATCATCATAGGGTCATTTTTTGTACTTAACTTGGTTCTCGGTGTACTTAGCGGGTAAGCAGTACCAGGAAAATATTTTATTCTTGTTTATTTTTTAAAATTTGTATTACTTTTCCTACTCTCTGGTTACCAAAACAACGGGCAGTGGTGGGTTGATCTTAGGAACCTTAGTAGAAGGCCTAGGCTATTGCTATGTCGATAGCAAAACATGGCATTCTTAATGGCATGGAAGGAGTCCTTTGATTGAATCAAAGGAATACAAGACAACTCTTTGCCTGCAACATGTTTCTCTACTTAAAATCTCTACCTATACTCTATGGGAAAAGGACAACGCTATGCTCCCCTGTGGGTGAAGCACACTATTCATCATAGAAGAAGGGGACTATAGTAAAATTTCTGGATGAGTCAGTGGGACTGAAGGAGGAATGAGAGGATGCGACAAATCCCTTCGCATTTGTGGGATGAGATTCTGGCCAAATCATGTCTTCTCACATGAGAAATTTTCATGTTGCTTAGGATCTCTAAAGCACAGCCAGGTGGGAGACTGTTTTCCCTGGAGAGTGTATTGGGCACGTTTCTTCTTCAATAAGCACATCTTCTGTATTGTGCGGGTTACAAGCCTGGCATGATGCAGGGAGAAAAGATCATTTCCCTCTGACCTTTTCTAATGATGAGTAGAGAAGCAGGAGAATTCCTTGTAGTGTTTAAGCATTCCTAAGAAATCTAGACATTTAGCTGTATTTCACTTCTGCAGTATAACCCTCACTGCAAAAACATCATTTTAGTAGCTTTGATTAAAAACAATTGATATTGTCCCCAATAGTTAAAAACTTTACTTCCCCTGGGGAGCCACATAATTAGAGTAATCAAGCCAGCAAACATTCCTCACAAGATTTTTTAAGAAAGATCTCAAAGAATTAGGCTTCTAATTCCATATTTGGGCATGACTGGGTGCATTCACCCATTCTACGTACATGGAAAAATACGGTATGAGGACTTTTATGCATCCTCTTTTTCTTATTTAACATCCTGCCTCCATTAATGAGCTCTAAATGAATTTGGTCAGAGCCCATAGCTGTTGCCTGAGTGGGCAGCCCTGAAGTCCCCTGTCTTTTGATCGTAAGAGAAGGAAAATTCTCTCTGAGCAGGAAAGAGGACTTGATGCCTCACAAATTATGTCATCAGTACTGGGCCAGCAACATAGGAAGGGCAGTAGTAGGGCTCCAGAAGAAGATCCACCATTGGCCATCCTGCAAAGAGACAGGTAATAGCAGATCTACAGGACGTATTACTACTATATTTATTACTCCATTGAAGGATACATGCCGCTAAGACAACTGCTGCAAAGAGAAGGGTTTCCAAGCAGCAATGGGAGTGGGAAAAAACACCCAGTACTGAAGTGTCAGGCAATAGTCTGTGTTTGGCTATCTGGAGAGTGATGCTCTAGGTACAATTTTAAAATGTAAGTTCCTCATTTCTCCAGGCAGATACTCTGATCAGCAGGTAAAGATGTCAGCAATAGTGGACAGAGAATAAGTGATCTGTTGTATCAGAGGTGCACTCAAGGACTGTATAGGGCAGCAGTTAAAGATTATATAGTATCTGACTGGACAAACAGTACCCGTGAGCCCAGCCCTGAGGAGTGCGTACTGTTGAAGCACTGCTGATTCAGTTTACCTACACTTGGATTTGTGTCTGTACATAATTAAAAATTGAATTTCCTCTCTCTTTCATTTTTCAACTCAAGAAAGTGTTTGGGGACCTAGATCTTCCACCTTCTGACATACTGCAGCTAGGCCACCACAATTAGTGGTAAGAGGTGGAAACAGTGTGTAGAGAGAACTGAAATCAAAGATGAAGTACACCTTGTTTAAGCTGTGAGTCACCCTTTCTGGCTGTGTTCACAGTGTTATGACAGCTGCACTGTTTCTGCAAAATTTTTCCCGACCGGAGAAAAGTAAAAAGAAACTTAAGAATTTGCATCCATGAAAAAACACAGAAATAATGGGAGAAATGTTCCAAATTTTCTTTGGACTAAGTAAGAAGGTCTTAACTTTCTAAAGCAGTTCTAAATTCTGCCGAGTTGCAGAGTGTCTTCACTTTGCAGATTCAGCAGGTTTTTTTAGAGACTTGCTATTGCTGTTAGTCGGACCTATGTAGATGTAGATGATCCACCTGTCTCTTCTATGTAGATAAAAGTAACATTCCCGGGCATCTTTGTATATCCATTCCGGGCATCTCTGGTTTCTTCCCATTTATCTATTTCAGGAACTTCACCAAGCATGTCGTGTAGATAGACTTCATCAATGATAGATTAGCTTAGTTTTTTAATCACTTCTGAATACATAAGTGTAATTAATTGTACTCACAAAGACACCTTGATTGCACCTGCAAAATCAAATGATGAGTTCTGCTCTGCCTAAAGAGCTCATTTGTAATTTGTTTTTCCTCAGGTATGTCATCCATTCATGGTCCTTCTGGTGAATTCACTAGTCATATGCTAAGCTAAATAGTATGACAGAGTATTCATGCATAGAGCTATAATCCTCTTCCTGTCTTGACTGAGCACAATATAAAATTCATGTATTCCAAAGAAAATATCCATTCAGCAGATCACACATCAGACCTCCTCAAGCCCAGGCGGAAGGATTCCACATCATGGCTGTGAGCAGTGAAGCCTCTCTTAGAGGTCTCTTGAGATCATAGATGTTCATATCTCTGTTATCTGTTTCAGTCAATTAGTGAGGAAAAAAATTGGCAGCGTGGGTTCAACTTTCAGACCTGCATGCCTAAGCATACAGATTCACATTTCTGTTATGTTTTGCCTAGCAGTGATGCAAATCCCAGGACACAGGCCAAACCACCAGTTGCCTAGGGCAAACGGAGAGCAGGAGAATAGCCATTTCTTTTGCTTTGAGAGGATCCTGGAAAATCCAGTTGGCTGCTTTTGATGCTCTTACAGCCAAAGCAGAGGTCAGAGTGAGTGGGAGGCTGGCCATGGCTGTAGCTTCTCCCATAGCAGTTTTTGTGGCCTTTCAAGACTTTTTCTAGTCTTCTATCCCCTCTGCCAACCCTTCCCATTCCTTGGTGTACTTCTCAGCACGGATGAGGTTTGAAGCCTTGTGCTGCACTTCTAGTAGTATACAGAAGTTTAAAACTGCTAAAATTCTGCCGGTTTGCTCACTTTCCATCACTCCTCTAAATGTCAGAAATCATATTGAGATCAGATATAGACGAGAGTTAACTATATATCCCATCATCAGGATGGGCAAGAGAAATTTTCTTCTGGAATACCACAGGATACAGAGCTGGGTGTTTATCTTCTTGACCCACTCTGACCTCACACAGAGAGGGCATCTCTCCAGAATACTCTGCTTTTTGGTATTCCCATTGGCAGATACACATTTTCATTTTCTGGGAGAGGTAAAGAAAAGTGAAGTAAACTGAATTTTGGTAAAAACAGCCAGATTCACTGACTCTTAAACCGATGTTCTTTTGTTCACCGAAAAGAGACAGATTGCTTAGTAGTTCTGCAAGCCTTTGTCAACCTTATCCTGACATGACAGTGCAATTTTTTTTTGAGAAGGCCACCTCCAGACTCAAGATGGCACTTCCATCGGAAAGCTGATTTGGTCCTTGGCCTCCCTGCTGAAACTGCAAACAATGACCATTTATTGCCAACGGCGATGGTGGCAGAAGTAATGTGCACACCTGCCTTCAGTACGAACTGGATTGAGGTCACCACCTCATTTCAAATGGGATGGTAAATGGCCATTGATAGTTATTCTTGATCGTGAACTACATTTGCCTGAGTACAGGTTGGCATTCCACATGGGAGGTGGTTTGAATTGCATTAGCAGTTTCCTGAGCCGCCTGTTCTCAATGTTTTAATGTTAGTAGAGCGTAGAAATTAAGATAATTTAAATAAGTTATCTTATTTGAAGGGTCATCTGGGATGTGAAGTATCATACATTGTACAAAGGAAGGGGACATGCAATTGCAGATTGTTTAGACTAGGCAATCATGGTATTTTCAGTTGTGCCAATAAAAAGCTAGGTAATAAACTCACTCCTGTGCAGACAACCAGGGTAAAGACATCATGCTAAAATCTCACTTTGGTTGAGTGAGCTCTCCCCCGTAGCCCAAGTCCCATTTGAGAGAGACAGTAAATGGGAACTGAGAAGACCCAAGCAGGCATGCAGCTTAGATGCATCTAGCATAAATGATCAACTTCAGCACATAGTAGGACTTTCACTTTCTACAAGCTGGGTTGTTTCATGATGTTTTCCACTTTGATTTCTAAAACAGCCTTTTGGAAGTTATATCCAGGCAAAGATAAATAGTTCTCCCTTGGAGGTGAGGGCTCACTCTCTTTCAAAATTGGACCCATTTGTTCTAGATTCTAATATACCAGTTTAAGAGCCAATAATTGAAATATTGGGATTTGATTTATCAGTCATAGCTTCATTCAGCAGTTTTTGGTTTTTTTAAGAGTGAGTTCATTCATTTGGGTAGGGCACCATGTCAGATCCAGAAGAAAAATGTTACTGAAGCAGAAAATAGAACTGCTATTGATAAAATTTTTCTAAAATTTTTTGTACAGTTTTTATTATTATTATTGTTTGGTTTACACTTTAAATAGCAAAATACCACTCCCAGCATGAGAAAATTTTACTTTTCTTTCTTGCCATGCTTGGAATAGCTGTTTCTGCATTGTGGCCAAGTTTGGTCCTAGGGTTGACCGTGATCTACCTTCAGGCCTGAGAAGATGATTATTCTCTTCCTTACTTCCACCTTCATTATCATCGTCCCACGGAATGGGCTGAACCCTCAGCAATGTGAAAACTGAAGATCACACATGTGTACTTTGCCACATACTTGGGCTTGAAATGAAAGCATCATCCTACTTTGACTTTGCTGCAGTACTGGTTTTGTGCACAGTTTGCAATACTGAAAGTCTGCTCCAAAGTCTGTGAAATCAATGGAAATCTTTCAGTGGGTTTTGGACCAGACAGAAGGGAAGTACTTCACCAACACTGTTAGAAACTCACCTCTATCTCAGTTGCTTGGGGATGCTTCACATGGCACTTATTAACATTCTGAGTAGGATTTTCATAATCCTGATATTATCCCAACAAAGTTAGCGGTAGGTTTCCTATTTGTTTTTGCAGGAGCAAACCCAAGACAGGTATTAGGTAGAGGGTTTGTTTTATTGGTTTGTTTTTTTTAAAATCCACTCATTGCTGAAAGTCATCAGCAAGAGTAATGGATAATACATTGGAGAGAATGACTTTACCTCTCATTTCTTGAAACAGTGGCTTGTATTATCTGCTGTGTGTGCCTTATGTAGTGATCTGCTTCAGCAGATATAAACTTAATGCTTAAGTACTCTTGGTCCAGCACTTTTCACAATCATTAAACTTACTTTTCAAAATACTAGCATTAAAACCTGGATTAGAACCACAGGAGAATATCTAAATAGAGGTAGGTCAGCATTTCTAGAAAAGAACTAATGCAGTAGAGATGTCTCTGAAAGAGAGGAAGAAAACACAGCCAGAAAGAAGGCAAAGCAAGCACCCAAGTTCATAATTAAGCAACATGAAATTCTTGTTCCCATGCCCTCTGTTTTAAGCCTATATTCTCAAGAGTGGTCTTTCACAAAAGTATCAAATGTCTACCCTAGTTCACTTCTTGGCAGAATCCATTAGTTCCGTCTACCCATAATTTATCAAGTTTGTCTACCCAACTTGAGATCTGAAAAATATGTTTCATGACAGATACCAGCCCTGAATACTGAAAGTCTGCAGTAAAACTGCAGTTTGAAATGTATTGTCCAATACTATGGGAGAAATTTCCTATAATAAAATGTGTACAGAATTGTGAGTACCATTAATTATACTTAGAACTAGCCCAATTTAGTTATGATTACACATATAATCTTAAAGACAAATTGAAACTTGGCTAAAAATTAGAGCCTCCACCTCACTCTCCAGATGTCAGATTATTGTCAAACAGTTCATCATTGAATTAAATCAACCATTATTCATTTAGATATTCATGGGTAACTGTTGGAGAATATCAAGTGGTAAAGAATATTAGAACGTGTATGGTATTGTACATAAATGTTGCATATGTGGTTTATTTGAATTGTCAATCAAATGTTGAGAATTAAAGGATTTTAAAAAAGGTATTCATCTTGTACTAAGCATTGGTAAAATCATGGACACTCCAGCTCTTTTGCACGTGTATCTAGCAAGGATACTCCATTCACGTGTCTGTCTTGAAAGAATACAGAAAGCTGGGTGTGCTGCACAGGATGTGGAGACTTTCTAGTGGAAATCAATCTAACTCATTGTTTTTCATTCTCTTTCTTCCCTCCGCCCATGTCCTGTCCCTCCCTCCCTTTGCTAGGGAGTTTTCCAAAGAAAGAGAGAAAGCTAAGGCTCGGGGTGATTTCCAGAAGTTACGGGAAAAACAACAGCTAGAGGAGGATTTGAAGGGATACTTAGACTGGATAACTCAAGCAGAAGATATTGACCCAGAAAACGAAGATGAAGGCATGGATGAGGAGAAGCCTCGAAACAGTAAGCAATTTTCTTCTGTCTGTCTGTCTCTGTGCTTTCAAGCGAGAGCTTGTGCCCACCTGCTGTAGGGCTGAGATGGCTTACAAGGAAGAAGTTCTTCCTAAGATGCTCACTATGCTTATACATGATTCTAGTTTAATGCCTGTAGGAAACTGTGGGAGAGAGAAATACATGTATGGTAATTGATATTATTCTGCACATCCTCAGTTGGTTGTCTCTGATACTCACATAAGGTCCTGATATTAAACTGAAGAAAAGATCAATACTTGTCATTAAAGTCCACTACTGAGAAAAGTTTTAAAATATACATGTCTCCTATTCATTTATTTAATTGCAGTTCAGTGTGGCAGGCTGTTTACACACAGTTAATTACTTTGAAAGCAAAGGTTTCTAAGCAAAGCATTGCTATAGTACAGGAGAAGGGCTGAATCAATCCCGTTGTAATTTAAGTGGGCCACCTGTAACTCCACTGAAATTAGTGGAATTGTGTTTGCTTTTGCCAGGATGGAATTAAGCTCTTAGACATTTGTTGTAAGAGAGTGATCTCTTATTCTTCTCTTCTGGAGTGAAGATGTTTGTTCAAAGTGAGAATTCACCAGCTATCTCTTCTTATTAGAAATCCCGAAGAAGGTCAGGCTTGAAGAAAGCAGTGATTCCCTACATTTCATTACCTTTACTGAATCTTCTCCTTCCACCTTCTCATTTATCAGTTCAGGCTGTGTAATGCTTCAGAAATACCTAACAGTTATCATTGCAGATCGTGCATTTGGGAAAACTCAAGAGCTGTAACCTTTAGACAGTTACACAGTTAATGGACATTGGCTCTACTCTTAGCTTTCATTACAGAAATTTGCGTTTTCCTAGGTTGATTTTGGAAGAGAAGACATGAAGCATTTCCCTAGAAGTCACCCTTCCTAGCAAACAAGCAAAATCCATGGGATGATTTAATCAGAAACATATATTCTAGTAACAGGAAGATTGGACATGGGAAAGCTGTGCCTGCAGCATCAAGTAAAATTTGTATCAGATGTTCATCATCTTTTGGGGAATAAGCACTACTCTCTGTTGCTGCCAGAACATTTAAGTTCTTTTAGAAAAAAATGTGGGGTCGTTAATATCAGGTTATGCCCATGATACTCATGTATCTGGACTTGGAGTCACCAGGGTGACTTGCTTAGGCTTTCCCCAAATCACGTTATATTTATTTTTATGCTGATGTCGTCATAGGGCACATAGCTTACTTTCACAGTTTAACCTCTGTAATTACTCAGAAAATAATTTATTATTCATGGCCAAGATTTGCCGCTCTGTGGCATACAATACATGGAAGGTGATGTCTGGTGATCCAAATAAATTAATTTGTAGACTGAATTCCCTATTTAAAAAACAACAGCAACAACAACAAAAGTACCAAATCACTAGCCACTACCCCAGTGGGGTCTGGTTGGTATGCTTACATTGACATCACAGTGTGGAGGCCAAGGTCTGGGTTGCACACAGCTCCACTGAAATCACTAAGAAACTCTCCCTAGACTTCAGTGGAAAATGGGTCGTTTTTATCACACTTCCTCTTAGAGACATATCTGCTAACTAAAAGTGTAGCCACAGTGGTAGTGTGTAAAAACCTGCCTAGCAGACCTGAAGTTTTTCCTTTTCCATTAACACAAAAATGATGCTGCTTTGGTAAAAGAATTGTGGAATATGTCAGATGTAGATTCATTGCATGTCCTGTGGGGTGGGGTCAATCCACATTGGAACTAACAAGCTCCTTTTATGGGTGGTAATGTTAAGAACTGAAAGATGACGTATCTTCAGCTTGCTTGCAGTTCTTCCTGAGCAGTTTCATAAGATGAGTTTTGTAAAATGATTTATAAAATGGTTTATATCTTCTTACAGTCTGACAAGTCGTCTAGAGTTTCTCACAGTTGGCTGTTAATGACAGAATTACATACTATTTGCAAACTCACCTGTTACTTGTTTCTTTGCCGAACTATTAATGAATACAGCATCTTCAATGCCATTGGTTCCAAGTGTCAGGTCTAAGGACAGTGGCTGTTGACTATCCCTAGTACACAGCATATCATTCCCTGTGACGTTGTGGCTTTGGGTCACATTTTTTTATTTTTTTGTTACATGACAGAGCAGGCTTGGAAACAGATGTCTGCGGTAGTCTAGTGCCGAACTGTAGAATTACGCCTCTGTTGAGAGGAGTTGTTCAGGATGTGAAGGAAGGCTGAGGACTGATTTTGGCCATGTACTGGGTGTGATGGTTATGCTACCAACAGTCTGTGCAAGAGAATAGCAGAGACTAATCAGACAGGTCACTCCATGAAGTTGATTTACCTATTCTAACAACATAAGAATATGTGCCCAATCTAGAGCAGGTTGTTGGTAGCAATATTATTCTTAGCACCTGTGGCTTGCATCTAATGAATGCCAAGTTAATCCTTCTTTTAGCTTCGGTGTACTATCCACTGCTAGACCTTGGTCTTTCCCCCACAGGCTTTTCTGTGTAAGTAAAGGGTCTCTGTGCTGCCATCCGCTGGTGAGGAAGCAAATAGCCTCTGGGTACGGACGGTAAAGAGCAGCGTCCCCCACCCCAGAGCCAGTAAAAATACCTGGGTGCATGCCCCCACCCAGCAGAGTTGTGGAGCTTATGCTCTGGCCTTTTGTATTTCATAAATCACATTCATTTTTCTTTTCCAGTAGGCTGTTTTGTTTACTTTTGCACAATTGCAGGTACCATGTATTTTTTTAAGCTCTATTGTATCTCTTGATATTTCTGAATTTAAATCTTTATTCACATGAAAAGAGAGAATGTATTTTCAAAGCCAAATAGCTTGCAGCCGTCCTCTACTCAGATGTCATACTCACTTCATTGACTGATGTCACATGGGAAAAAACTCCTGGTATACTTATTGTACTTACTTACGTGGTTCCACATCTTGCTTATCCTACTGCCTGCAAATATACCTTCTACAGAACCATCTCAACCCACTCAGGTGCTGAAGACTAGTTTACTAGCCAGCTCTGACAAGGCCTGTCTGCTCTCCTGAAGCTGAGTCACATTGCAGCTGTACTGCTCTTGAGGCTTGATAGACCTGCTAGATAATGGGTTGAATGAATGCTGTGTAACAAAGTCAAACCAAGAAGTAGAGACCCTTTCCTTAATGGCTTCAGCTTAAGATAATACCGCAGAAAATGTACCATGAGTAAGTGACAGAGTGTTTTGTTTGTTTTTCTGGTGTGTTATGTGCTGTGTTGAATGTTTTGGCACTCATGCCAGCAGTCAATCACCAATAGGGTTAAACTGAGAGAGAAAGATGACATTATCGTCCAAAAATCATCTGCAAAATAAGCTCCAGCTCTAAGGGATAGATGGCACAGTTGTAAATGCCCTCAGGAGTCCCTTTGGCTTGAGTGACCCCAAGACATTTGAATCCCACCTACTAGGACTGCTGAGCTTGCATTGCTGAGGCTCTAATGTCTTCCTTGTCTTCTGTTTAGCTCTTGCTGAAAGAGCCCAGTTGCCTCATATGTGGCTTCACTGTGCTTTTCTCTCAGGTGCTCTTCAAAGCTCACTGCCTTCTGTCTCTAGTGTAATGTCCTGAGCTCCACAGAAGAGTGTTACTGCCACTTTCCAGCACACCTTGTTCAGTGATTAATTATTAATAGTGTTTACTTTTAAGGTATCAGCCCTGAGCTTTTTGGATAACAATTCACTAAGGCGTGCAGGGCAGTTTAGAACTCCTTGAGCTCTTGTTTTATCTCAGTAAACTTCAGGGATTGCCTATGCATTACTTATATTGTACTGATACTCAGGAATTTTGGGTTCTGCCCTGAACTCTGACAGTGACTCACACCATCACTTTAAAGAAGTCACATCAGTTTTTGCTTCCTCAGTTTCCCCTTGAAGGTTGTTCGGAGGTTTGGGTTTTTTTATAAAGAATATCAAAAAAGTTCAGAAGTTTAATTAAAATGCACTCACTAAACTAGATTCTCAGCTAATGTAAACCCTGAGGTTCAGCAGTTTACACCATCTAGGCTCTGACCAAGGTAGAATCATCCCAAACACTGAGACCATACATTTCCAATCTCTTCTTTGTCCTTGGCTGCAGAGGCAGGTTTGGCTGTCATCTTACTCTGTAGAGAGGGCTGCCTGCTTGTCAGCCTGGGAACTGCCTCCTGCAAAACAGAGAACACAAGCTGGAAAGGAAGAGAAATCCACTTACATCCCCATTTGGTTTGATTGCCTGTGCCAGTCCTTAGGGCATCATCAGTCATATTTTGTATAAACCACTGCTTTCCTGAAGCTGTCAGACCTTGCCCTAAGTTTGAGTATCAAAAGCCCTTAATGAAATGGTCAACAAGTCCAAGGACTACAACAGCAAGGACCTTAGTGGAGGAAAGTGTAAGAAAGGAAGATAAATGCTGCCAGAGTCGGACAATCTGTACAGCCTTTAGCTGATGCTCTCTGTAGCAGAGGTCTTGGCATTCTTTTGAGGCAGTTCATTACCAGTCATTTTTCACATGCATTGAGGGACATTCACAGAGCAGGCTGAATTCGTTTTCAGTGGTTTGGGAAGTACGTGTTTAAGGCAGTTTTTGCTTGTTGTTTGCAAACATGATTTTGCCATTATGGCAGATGTGAGGTGGGAAATATGAAAAGGCTTCTGGAGGCTGTTTATGTTGATGGTTTTCTTCTGTGCTCTTTTCCTGATGGGCCTTCCACACGAGAAGAAAACATTAATTTGACAGAGGAGAGAAACACGTCATGGCACAAAACAGCTACTGAATTTCAAAATTACATGATAGCAAAGAGAAACGTCCCTCTGGTTGCCACAGTAACTGGGAATTTGCCCCCTTTTTTTTTTTTCTTCCTGAGCATGGTCTGGAATGCATCTGTGTTGCTGTGGGCAGAAGCAGGAAACCTCAATCTAACCCAAATTTTTCTCCTATTGAATTTAATTGGCAAAACTCCCATTGACTGCACTGAGGTCAGAAAAAAGCTGTGAATGGGCAAGGAGAAGTAATTTGATGTTTCTGACTGCTCAGATTTTGCCCTCCCTCTGTTTCCTTCTATTTCAGTTCTATTTGGTGTTGCCATCTGCAATGGGAGTATGACCACATTAATGTCAACAGAGTCCCTATGAGTAGCAGGGCCCACTGCTTGGCCTGGGATCTGATAACAAAGGCATTCAAGACAACTCATTCTTCTAGTTAAATTGTATCCAGGGTAGTAATCTAAATTTAAGAGCTGATTTGCAAGTAACTTACCCTACAGAATTTTGAAGTCTAATGATACTCCAAGGCTCTGTTGTAATGGGACTAATGGCTGTTGATAATCAGGTTTTCATGTAACAGCAAAAATAGCCAGTACAAATCAATATGTTGCCTATCAAAAGCATATAGCAATATTTCTGATAGTACATTAAATAATAAAAAGTGTGGGAAGAGGATTGAGTGTACCTGCAGATTTACGCCTCAGTTAAAGTGGGAGTAGAAACTGTCCAACTGAAGACACACACAGAAATATAAGCATGTTCCAAAATATGTACAAAACCTATCCCGTTTAGAAAAAAATAGTCTTGAAGCTTCACCTTCCGAATAATTATTGTAGTGCCTTAGTGACCCTTGGGAATGTCTGTTAACATCTGAGTTTACTGCCTCTAAGGAGTCAACTGCAACCTAACTTTTTGGTGAATCACAGATTTTGTCTCACTGCTACAACCAGTGCTACTCATGAACAGCAATAGTCACGACCAGGCAGTAGAGTGCATTTAATCACAGGCTTGTGAGAGTCTTCCCTAAGAGAAAATGGGTTTGAGTCAGGGAGGAAGTTTTCAGCTACAGAATTAAAACTTTTAGAAGGAATTGGAACCTCTTGGACCATTAGAACTTCTGGAAAATCTGTGTTTTTCATGGAAGTACTTTGTACTTTGTACAGGAGAGCTGGTGGTTCAAACCAGAGATGAGAAGAATTTGAGAACTCTAGAAATAGAAGCCTCAGTAATTTCAACCCAAACAGAGTTTTATTCCCAGAGCTCCAGCAGTAGTTTGACTCTATTACATAACAAGGGTAAAAGCATAACCACCTTTCTCTAAAAGTTCAGGATTTTTAGGATTTATCTATCCAATTCCTATTGACTTGCCCTCCTTTTGCGAAGTCAACTTATATACCACAAGGAGACTCCGCTGATTTCATTGAGGCTTATGTTCCTAATATTTTCCATTTACTTTAATGAGACCTGTCAGTAAATTCTGTGTAACCCTTTGGGAAAATTAACAGTTTGAAGCTGTTGACTAGAGAAAGTTTTGTGTACAGATCTGATCAGGATACCAAGATAAAAGACCACCAACTTGTCCAGTCTTTACATTTAGTAATTTCATATGTCAGCTTGCTCTGTGGCCTCCAAATCATGTACTTAGTGTACTGACAAGGAAGTAGTTTATTACTTTCAGCCTCAAAAAATAGCGTGGTGCTGTGGGATAATGTCTAAGGCAGAAAGTATGTAACAGGATTTTCAAAGACTTACAGGCTAAAATTGCAGGGTGGCCTAAAAAACTCCTGGTCCATTTTCTGTTATGAAATTTAATGGGGAAGTGCACAGCTAGGGAATTAACATGGGAGATGCAGAGGGGAAAATGAGACAATATATTTACGAGATGTTTATTTTAAATTCAGTCTTGACCATCACTGCCTTAAAGCGCATGTTTGCTTACTCTACAAGCAAAAAGATGATGTACTGAGTTAATTTTTGTCTCTTGTTTAACAGAACACACGTGAAACACGCTTGAACTTGTCTGTTGACAGCAAGTCAGTTCCCCCTGATTTATTCAAGTTTCACCCACAGAATTTGTCCCAACTTATTTCACATACACATGGAGGGACATGCGCAATCACCCCTTGATGGGCATGTACAGCTTGATATTTTAGAAAATTTTTGCCTATTGTCAAAAAGCAAATAAAAAAACACAGAGTGCCCGCATGGGATTTAAGATCATCTAAGTAAGCTGTAAGAGGCAGAGGCTGGAAAATGAAACCTTTATCAGTTTAGTTCCTTCAATACCAGTTGGTGATTTAAGAACAGTATCATACAACCTGGACACATTTTGCTTTTCATGTGTAAATTCAAGGAAATGAAAGCCAATGTTGTAAAATGATTTATTATCTGTCAAATCCCCATCTAAAGAGGAAGAAATCACAATGTCATCTACTTTTATCATTGTCCACTGAGGTGGAAAATAATCATCTGGTAACTAAGAAAAGGTTAGTTGCAGTGCCAACAATTGTAGGCATTTCACGAGGGCACCTGAGGAATGTTTCACAAGATGTTTAGTAGCTGTGATAGGTTTATTCTCTTTCACTGGAAACAGAGGGACAAAAGAAATACTTTTTGGTGTTCTCTGCACCACCAGTTTCTTCCAGGGGAAAAAACATCCACGTACTCAGCTGCAGAGGTTCCAAAACATGGTCTGCTTGGACAGGAGCGACAGCAACTCCCAGCTGTGTGCTGTGCCCCATGTATTCTCTGTAGAGAATACAGTCACAGTGGCATTTTTCTACCTTGCCATTTTTTGAAGTAGCTCACGCACTGTTCTTCATATAAATACTATAGTTTGAGGACACTTAGTAAAAGGCCTTTGTAAATAAGTCAGCTTGGTTTTTGTTGTGTGGTTGTTCTTCACAAAGAAGCTCGGGTTGCAAAATGCTGCATGGGATTGTGCTACAGATGTCCAGCTTGATTCTATTATTAGCACGCTGCCTAGAAAAAGCTTCTGGGACATTAGTTCTCACATTGGGCTGAATCACTTCTGCAGTCCTTAGGCAAAAATCCTACTGGAGTTGCTGGAGATTTTGCCTGGGTAAGGACTTGGGCCCCAATCTGTTTCATCTGAGGTCAGTAACAAAACATGCAAGTGTCAGCACTTGAAAATGTTGCCCAATGTGAGGTCTTGATGTACCAGAGGCTCCTCTGTGCTCACGCATTACTTCAATATTGTGTAACTGTCATCCACCAAGGGGAGAACATCAGCTAATTGGGATCTAAAACTTCCTACAGGACTGAACAGTCCAGATAGTACTGTTTGCCCAGTGTGTAATTCCACTGGCTAAAATGCAGTTGCATCTGGCATGAATTTGACACACAGTCATTACAAGCATTTTGCTTCCATAACTTTACTTAAGGAAATGTGGGATCAGACCCAGATAAATGTTTATGTCCGTAAAAGGGAAACCAACATGTATCAGAAAAGAATGGAAAAGCATTTGTGAACCTTCATGGTAGATACCTACCCTGTAGGTAGCTGTGGTAACAGGGTAGTTAGGGCAATGACTTTCAGTGCTGTGGGTGAGAGAAAGTAAAGCTGCCATTTAAAAGCACATAACTTTCTGTGCAGCTGATGTAACAAAATAAAGATCATTTAGGGTGATTCTGCTTCCACTTTTGCCTCACGTTCCATCAATGTCAACAAAACTATAATGCCAACATTTGACTTTTTCCCACTGGAACAAACCCAAAACTGAGAGTAGACTTCTCTCTTGACTCTCTTCACATCTTGCTCTCTTTTTTTACGGTAAGTGAAAAAGCGAGGAAGCAGTAGGGCCTTATCCTTGGTTGTTTCATCTTTCTCCCCATTTCCAAGAAGAGGAAAGAAAAAATATTTAGAGAGGAAAAAATTTGTCTCAGCAATGTGAAATTAAAATCCTTGTGGTTTAAATTATGCTTAGAAATGCCTCATGTACAGCATTGATTCTTTAAAATATGTATGCACGTTAGTATTTGGAGAGGAGAGAAATGTTCTGCCCTTTTTTGTCTAGTTTAAAGAAAAAGGCACAGGAAGGCTAAACAATGTTCTCAAGGTCATCTACCCTCTCATTGCCAGTGCCAGTCTCTCACACCATTCTGTTCCCTCTAGACCAGAATTTTGACCTTTGGTTGTATCACATAATGCATTTACTGGTTTGATCAGTGTGGTTTTGAACTATTTTCCTTCTGTGGGAATTCACCATAATTATCTTAATCACTTCAATACATACAATTTTCTTGTTACCCTGAGTTTATGTATCACTATGAGTAAGTTAACCAACAGGTTTGGGTTTTATTAGTAATATAAATTTACAACCCAGCTTTTATCAAAAAGCAACATTTAGGTTCATTCTTCTGTAGATTTCACAAGTTCCCGGTATCTCTCTTTCTGGCTGAAATGAAGCTTTGATCATAAAACAAACAGCAAGCAACCATTTGAAAACTTCTTCCCCTTCTTGCTTTGCTGATAGTTACTGCTGAGGGTAGGTAAATCCCATCTAACCAAACAACAGATAGAAGCATTTTAGCTCAAGCCTGCATTTTATGTCAAAGCACAGTATGGAGAGAACAATTCTTTTCCTTTGTTTGAATGGAGAGCAAAAGAAGAAAAAGCTGCTGCTAGTTGGGAAGCCTCAGGACAAAGCTGTGGCCAACGTTACAATCTATAATTCTGCAGTAATTTGTTCTAGCATAGCATCAGATGGCCTGATATTGTTTGGTGAAGTGGAAAACACATTTCTAGAAAGTAGAGCAGAGTAACTCTTGAGTTTGGGGAAGGTGGGCCAAATTCAGGCATGTGTCATACTCCAGCAGCCAGCTGCTTAAGTGAGTGCTGGTGAAGAGTGGCAGCTCTGAGATAATCATCTGACTGTGAAAGGGTCACTGTAATGAGCTTTTACCAAATCTCTGTGCAACTGCTGCCACTTTTGCATGGAAGAAGGGAGGGCATTCCAAAACTGTGCTAATTTCTGTCCACAGGCTCAATTTTTATTCTTAGTCCCTTGCAGGCATCAAAAGCTACATAAATTAGATAAGCTTCCAGGCTGCTGTAGTTCACGTACGGGGAAAAAACCTCTTCCTAAAAGATCCTTCGTGACTGAAAAAGGTTTGTAGTGATTTACACATGCTCTTACTCTCTTGCAACTGAGGATCTGATTTGTGTTGTTCAATTTACAGTTTTTTCCAGCTTCTTCCTTCCCTGCCTCTTGTGACCTGGAGCACAAACAACATTACACTGAGAACCGCTAGAGCAGTGATGGGTGACCAGCTACAGCATAGAGAGGCTGACACTAATGTTTATAGGGCATTAAGTTTATCTGCTATAAAAGCTATTTCCCTAGCAAAGACTGTCTGGTGAGATAACACCTCTGTTTTGCTTGCTGGAAGAGAGACTTATATTGATGTACTAATATGTTACTTACGTTATAGTACTACTATGTTACAGAGAAATTCTTTTAAGGTAAGGCTTTAGAGGGAATCCATTGTTTATATAGCTGGGGAAGACACCTTTGTGCAAATAAATTAATCTCCATCTGCCTTGTTGGGAAGTACTTCTTGAAGCTGTCAAGATTTATTCACTGACACTGTGATTCCACCTCTCAAGAAAGGACATTAGAGGAAACAGTTTGTGAGAAAACTGCTGTTGCCGTACCTTCTGATGGATGGAGGCTGAGGGGAGACCTCATTGCTCTCTATAACTACCTAAAAGGAGGTTGTAGCGAGGCTGCTGCTGGTCTCTTCTCCCAGGTAACTAATGAAAGGACAAGAGGTAATGGCTTCAAGTTGCACCAGGGGAGGTTTAGATTGGCTATCAGGAAGAAGTTCTTTGCTGAAAGAGTGACTAGCCACCGGAACAGACTGCCCAGGGACCATCCCTGGAGGTGTTCAAAAAACCGGTAGATGTGGCACTTTGAGACATGGTCTAGGGATTAGGGAGATGTTCGAAGAAAGTTGGACTAGATGATCCCAGAGGTCTTTTCCAACCTGAATGATTCTATGATTCTGTGATTGAATGTGCTTTATTTCCCATGTTTATAGAGGCATAGAAGGCATTCAGTACCAGGATCTCCACAGAAAATTTTAGGAAGAAATGCCACAAACACCCAGTGTTTATACAGCAAGGCCTTTTTTTTTTTTAAAAGGAGATGCCTAAAATATGCTCTTAAATCTTTATAGGGACACTTATAAGATGGTTTTAAGAACTGTATTCAGCAGTTCCTGCTGAAGTCAGTGAGAATGAGCCACAATCAGTGTTTGAAAATCAGTTATCATTGCAGATGTAGCCTTAACAGTCTCTTCACTGAGAAGAAAGCATTGGTGAGCAGACTGATATTAGCTGAAACCCCAAGAATTCTTTAATGTGGTATAAAGAACCGTCAGGAGAGAGGCTATGGTGTTCAGTAATGGTAGCTGAGGGACATGGAGCATGTGTTTAGAGTTAGAAGCAACTGTTGAGTGTGAGAATTAGTTGTATTAGAGTAATGCTGGCTGAAATTAAAGCCACAGGTGTCTAGCACACTATATACACAAATTAAAAGTATGTGTATGTACTCCCTTTTTACAGGAAACCAAAGCTAGTATAGATGGGGTTCAGCTGCCTAAACATATTAATCTAATGCCAATTTAGAAAATTCGTGGTACCCAACACATTCATTGTGGACTGACAGATCAAGTATAGCAGCTGGAGCGTTTACTCCTTCAGGGTGATAGTTGGAAGGGCATATCCCAGATGGGATGTCAAAAATGCCATCCACTGCCTCAGAAGAGGCAACTGAGTGGGGTTTGTCCAAAGACATGTAGAAAAACTTCAGTAAAACTAGAACCTTCAATATGCATCCTGTAAGCTGAATGTCTCAAAAGTGTTCTTGATAGAAGAATGTGATAGGACCAACTGTAACAGAAATTGTTCTGATATGAGCCTTTCCCATCTCATTTTAATTGTGTATTCATCATGACCTATCTACTTATCTCTTTTTCTTCCCTTGTGTATTTTAGATTATAACTTGAAGATTCATGTGCAGGAAGATAAATACTGAGGCCCAGACTTGGTGTTCCTTGGCAAAGACCAAGAGCTTTGTGTGGGAAGGGATCAAACTGGGAAGCTTCTCAGGAACCAGGACAGGCTGAGGGAATCAGGAGGTGCATTAGCAGAGCTCTCTTTGGGAAGCTGTCATATCCTCCACCTTCCCTGCCCCTGACTGGAAGGTAGCTCGAGTAGTCCATTGCTTTCTTAAATCAATTCACATGCAAGCCCTCAAGAAGGCAAATACAACAATATTTTGTTTTAAATGCAAGTGGGCTTAGAAAGCTGACCATGCTGTTGTGAAGGCAGTACAGCAGAGCAGCGCTATGAGTTGTAGCTGACAGGATATCTGCAACACTGAGATGTTCCTGTGGCAGAGCTCCGAGACAAGGAGTCTGGGTGACATTACACAGCTGAACTGGTATATATGTTACAGAACTGACAGCCAGTGCTGGCATACCTGCGAAGAACCAGCAGTTGTGAATGACACACAGCCCTTTTCAACACTGTTTGTTGGGTTTTTTTCCCCAGGAAGCTTGCAGCAGGACACTGGTGCCGGCACGGCTCTGAGGGAGCAGCAGTCACACGCTTGCTCTGTGCCTGCTCACTTCTGCTTATTGGTTGAAAAACTTCCCATCCATCCCAGTATGGTCTGCTAATAGGATAAAAAATCTCAGATTTCTGCTCCTGGGAAGAAAAGCAGTTCTCTCCAT
This sequence comes from Eurystomus gularis, assembly GCA_013400335.1. Lineage (NCBI taxonomy): Eukaryota > Metazoa > Chordata > Aves > Coraciiformes > Coraciidae > Eurystomus > Eurystomus gularis. Next base: position 419,825 of record VZZY01019311.1, read on the forward strand.
CGCAGTTATCTCATAAACAACATCAAGCCTGGAGAGGTGGCGGGGGAAGGAAAATGTTTCCAACTGGGGAACCAAACTGAAAATAGCTGTGACACTGAGTCTGCCTGCTGATTACAGCAGCTCTTCAGTTAGCAGGATTGAAGAGATAAATCAACAGATTAGGGAACTGGCCTTTCAGATCTTGAGGCCTAAATTCAAATTCAGCTTTAGAGCCCATGGGTGTTCATTGTGCTGCTCACATCTTCATTTCCATTTACAAAGTTCGCAAACCAGAGCATGATGCATCTCACTTCTCCTTGTCCATTTGAGGAAGGACTGCAGTCAGACGTGTCCCTTTAAGTGCAAACTTTAGAGATCTTATAGTGGTCTCAAGGATAGGTAACACAGAGATCCCTGAGATCAGGATGAGTAAGTTACCAACTGCACTAAAATCTGTAGGCTAAAGCAGCAGAAGTGTTAAGCTCAGAACAAGGATGCAGTGACAGTGCTGCGTGGATCCTCACAGATGTGCAGATCAAAATGTAAGCGTATTCTGTAGCTGTTTGAAGAACCATGAGCAGAATAACAGGGCTACGCCAGGTCACGAATGACTTGCTTTAACATAGCTGTGTGAGGGAAGCTTGCATAACACCTGCCCACACTAAGCTTAGCTCAAGCTGTCGTTATCAGACCCTCATTCTCCTGCATGCTAGAAGTATTTGCAAACTAGGAATCTATTCTTTCAAGGCCACTATAAAATGCTTGTTTCTTTGGCTGTGCATAATTGACCTATTCTCAATGCCCTACTCAAAAGGTATAAAAGCTTTAATTACAGGTTTGACAAGCTGACTTTAAGGGCAAAACTCTTTTCACTCCAATTCTTTACTTTTCTCTTGGCTGCACAGTAATACACAGCCTGCCCAGCTAGCATGTCTCATGCTTCTGACTCATGATATTGTGATAATAGTGTCTAGTATCAGGCTAGTCATTATGTTAGCAAAAGTGTCTGAAAAGAACACCACATGCAGGAGCAGCACACAAAATCACAAGCATTTTATTTACTAGGCATAGAAGAAATGTAGCAGACTACGGTTTCAAAACACAATTTTATGCACATTGCAGAGCAGGAGTGATGAGTTCCGTTTCAGATCATGAAGCTGAATAGAATCTGTTCAGTGTGATCCATGAATGCAACTACAGGGGTTCAGTGCTTTCACACAGCTCTGGCTCCAGACTGACCTAGATCTGATGTGTGTGTTGCTGTACCTGTTGATTAGTGAACTAAATTGCTTGATTGTATACCATCAAGGAAGGCATCATCCAGAAGACTTCTCACACATCCCACATGAATACTGCTGTTAGAAAATGTCTGCACTTGCTGAGAATTAATCTCTGTCAGGTGCTGCCTGTGCAGTGAGACTACTTAGATGGACAAGGCCTTGCTGCTTTCTTTTCTTGATAATATTAATTCTTAAATATTTTAAGCAAGTCACTACTAAATTAAGTCTTCCTAGATGCAGGAAGCATACACTAGTCTTCCTGCTTGCAGAGTGGTATTTCATATGAAAATTCAGTCACTTGTTCTTTCCTACAGTCCCTTTACCTGTAGCCCAGCCTCTGCCCAGTTGCCCTGCCTGACCTTTGATGTAATATAGCCCAGTTTCTCCCTAGCATTTCTTGCCCTGGCAGCTCATAACTCTCCCCTCCTGCTGCACCATCCAAACAGTCCCTGCTGTCCTGACATATCTTCTTATGTGCGCTAGCTCACAAACTGTAGGCCACTCACTGAGTTTTCAGGCATCACCCACCTCGAAATGGCTTGTGACAGGCAGAAATGTCATAAAACAGCCAGAGCTGCATCTCAGTCATTTTGAAGTTTAGCAAACTAGGTGGCGAGCAGCACTCCTCAGAGAGTTTCTGATGACCTAAGCAAATAGAGTTGGAACTAGCTTCTGTAATTTTTTTATTTCTTCTGGACGCTTCAGGGAAGACAGATTCACAGAGCTGTGAACTGAAAGAACGAAGGTACTTTTGCTGAAATAGAGATCCTCATCAAAATTTCTGGCGTAACATACACATCGGTGTATATTTGTATGACTGGGCAGATGAGAAGTTCCCCCAGGCACAGGAGTTTCAGGAAACACATGGCCTGCTTAAAAACCACATTTGTGCTTGAAACTTCTGTTGTCTGGCTTTTTTATTTCATTAATAACAATGCTAGTGAGCAAAATACGACTAGTGTCATGATTGTTAGAGGGACAAAAGTGATCAAAGCATGGGGGATTTTTTTTTCGCTTAATTGATTTTACTGTCTTGAGGGCACTTTTTTTGTGGTTAGCTGTTTGTTCATGATCAATGTTTGTATCACTTCCCAACACATTATCTACAGTGTCTGCGGCTCTCATACCCCCATTCTAAGGCGCCAGCCAGACCAGCCTGCAATAATAGAATCTTTCTGGTTTTCAAGCAAGATGCTCCTGCTTGTTGTGCCCATTTCTCGTTCTGTGGGGTAGATTCAGATTCATTTCATGGCACTGCTGCTTATCCTACCTTCCTCTGCTAAAAATGTTAAAGAATGAGGTAAAAATCTTGCAGACCATTAAGAATATGCTGTTGTGATTTGTTCACCATCACAAAATACTGTTGAGAGATGTAGATCCTCAATTGGTTTGCCTTTTTTTTTTTTTTTCTGGGGGTGGGTGGGATGGGTAATGAATTGCTTCAGAATTCTATGGGGAACCAGAGGGTTTGCTAAAAAGTATTAGATTGACACCAGAAACTTTCGCTATAAACCATGTCCTGACACGTAAATGCCTTGCACTTTGCCACATTAGTTGGTTGCTCCTAGCAAGGCAAACAATACAAGTAATTTATCAGACAAGAAAACCAGTTTAGGGTGTCATAGGGGAATCCAGATTCAGGAGAGAGACATCTTTCAAGATCTGTTCTGGTAGCAGCTGTGTCACCCTGTGACCCAGCCCATCTGTCCTCCTCCAGCCACAGGGATTAAGAGAGTTACTTGCATTGCACTTGCAGGCAGATACTCTGCAGTGAACGGACTCCTACTGCAGACTTAGATGTTTGCTCAGCAGTGCAACCAATTAACCAGGGAGACATGCTTATCTTGCCCTTTTTAGCAGAGAGTTAGACTCCTTTCTGTAAACTCTGCTTTTGGATGAGTCCTACATCCTGTTGCCCTTCAGGCAGGGAAATGTGAAGAGGATTTTAAGTTCTTCCTTTCAAATACAGAACAGAACACGTGAGGCTTGCAAAGGCTGTTTCTTGGCAAGGCCAGGAGTTTGTGCCCTTTATGTGGTCCTCTGTGCAATATGCATTGCATCCACTGGATGAAATGAAGAAACATTTGTGGAACATAGCCTATTACTGTCAATACTGCTATACAAAGAAAAAAAATTGGAAGCTGTTTAAAGTATCTGAGGAGTTTGTTATACTAAAATAAGTCCCAGGAAGACTAATTACTAGCAAGGCAATATACTCATAGGTATGCAATAACCTGCATGTGGTAATGACACACCTGTTAATCACATGCCTGCACTACCGATACATATCTCTATCTCCTCTATTCCTCTTTGTGCAAGGCATAAATTTACTTAGCCCACAGCTATATTCCCTCAACATCATAGGATGTGTTTGTGCATATGGTGGCATTCTGGAAGGGGGAGAAGGACATGTAAAAGCAAGTCTTTTTTTGTAAAAGATATACATTACTATTTATATTGTAAAATACATAATTTATGAATGAAACCTTTGATGATAGGATACTTCATCTCAATTTTGGCAATGTTCCTACTTGCTACTGCTCCATTCAGTAAAACAGTGCTACACTGCATCAGTCTTCTCTGATGTAGTCCAATGCCCAGCCTGGATTTACTGTAATGACAGGTCTTGTTACTACATACTAGCTGCAGCACCTTCGCTGCTGGTTCACTGGTGTAAAGATCTTTTTATCAAAAGCCTTTTTTTGTTTGACTGAAGTGGGTACAACTGGCAATCAGTTTATGGCTTTTTATTGCTATCTTAGATTCTGTGGTTGACCTTGAGTGGAAGTGTGAATCAAGCTCTCTCCCCTTGCAATTGCAGTCATTTCTACATAACCCAAAATTAGTTTATGCAAAGTGTATATATTACATGTATTTAATGTAATATTGTGTGTATGAGATTTGGCCTCTGAGCCCTTGGTAAGCATTTTCCAAGTATGGTCACATTTTTCCTTTTTTTTTTTTTTTTTACTGTGCTAGACTTACTGATGTGTTCTGTCTATCTTTAAGAGGCATGTAACCACCAAGGTCACAGAATCACACAATGTTAGGGGTTGGAAGGGATCTTGAAAGATCATCTAGTCCCATCCCCCTGCCAGAGCAGGATCTCCTGGATCAGGTCACACAGGAACATGTCCAGGCAGGTTTTAAACATCTCCAGAGAAGGAGACTCCACAACCTCTCTGGGCAGCTTGTTCCAGTGCTCTGTCATCCTCACCGTGAAGAAGTTTTTTCTCATACTTATGCGGAACCTCCTATGTTCCAGCTTGCACCCGTTGCCCCTTGTCCTATCATTGGGTGTCACTGAGAAGAGCCTGGCTCCATCCTCCTGACACTCACCCTTTACATATTTATAAACATTAATGGGGTCACCCCTCAGTCTCCTCTTCTCCAAGCTAAAGAGACCCAGTTCCCTCAGCCTTTCCTCATAAGGCAGATGTTCCACTCCCTTAATCATATTTATGGCTCTGCGCTGGACTCTCTCAAGCAGTTCCGTGTCCTTCTTGAACTGAGGGGCCCAGAACTGGGCACAATATTCCAGATGCGGTCTCACCAGGGCAGAGTAGAGGGGGAGGAGAACCTCTCTGGACCTACTAACCACACCCCTTCTAATACACCCCAGGATGCCCTTGGCCTTCTTGGCCACAAGGGCACATTGCTGGCTCATGGTCATCCTGCTGTCCACCAGGACCTACATAGAGTGCAAGTTCCCTTTTGTCTTCTCCTGTAGAAGCTTTTCTGTAGCAGAACTCCAAAACAGAAAATGCAAAAGAGTCCCCCAGTCATATTTAGTATCTTTTCCTGACAAAATCAGATCTAGAGAAAACTAATCATTTACCTCTGCAGAGTTTACTTTCTGCATGCTGCTTGCATTTAAGAACATATTTGCTGATTGTTCCCAAGACAGTGTATGCATGTAGCAGAATGAAAGCTGTATCTTAGTTGAATTAATGAATAAGATGAATGAGCGCAGCATTTCCAAAACAGGCAATGAGAAGAGTAAAGCTAGGCAATATTCATGTATTAATTAAAATAAGAGCTCTCCACTGAAAAAAATATGAGTCGATTGATATTCTGACAGCTGCCCATAGACTCATTCATGAAATGATGGGCATGAGAGGCACCGAGGGAAGCAGGGTTTCTACTGGAGACAAAGTCATTCACTTGATGTGCATTCGGTTAAAGGAAGCAGCCTGGATATTGCAATTTGTTCTTGTTGTGCTTGGTAGAAAAAGAAATCTTAAATCCCAGCTGGAGAATTCACAGGACTTCTTTGCTCTTTAGATCTGCTTTATAGCTCCGCAGAGTCCCGCTTGGGAGACATTAACATCAGTAATAACTATAGTACTTAGCGCTTATTGTAATGTGTTTCATCTGCAGATCTCAGAGAGATTTGCAAGGTGAGTGTAGAATTATAATCTCCCTTTTGGAGAAATTGAAAACATAAGTAGACAGGCTTGGTCGTACGGCCAAGGTGATAGAGTAAGATTAAATGATGGTGGACTGACATCAGGTCCTTCTGACCTCAAATGCCAGCATGGGCAAAAGGTGTGATTTAGACCCATATTTTCTGAAGTAATTCAATACCAATAGAAATTGGAGTGTTGGAGAAATTGGAGTCTAAGTGAGCATATTAGAAAACACAACAAAGTGTATTGTTTATTTTCTTAATCTGAAAACCCACTACAGGTCTTTTTCAATATGAATTAGCATAATATTGGATAGCCACGCTGTTGCAAGTCAGATACCCAACCCAAGGGCATAAGACAAATGCCCAGCCTGTCCACACAGTGAAGGGGGACATCAGTATGGCATTCAGAAAACCTGTGATAGGAATCTGTCTGTCTCCGTAGCCTAATTCAAGCAGCTGATTCAGAGACATGAAGTCAGGCAATGTGAATAGCCTCTGACATATCCAGTTCTAAAATGAATGCCCAGATCTGCAAAGTCATGCAGTAACATGTCCCATTAAAAATCTGTGAAAAAATGTATGCTTTGTCTATGTTTGTGGAACTGGGCACCCTTTGCCCAGACATGATCTTCTCTGGAAATTAAGTTTTCGCGGTATTAAAGTGAGATTCATCAACAAGTGGTGCAACATGGTATAATCCATGGAGATAAATCTGAATATTAGAATTACTTCCATTGCCAAGATGACAAACACGTCATAAATGCAAGATGCAACAGTAGCAATGATATTTCTGAACTGGGAGCAAATATTATTCTCCAAGCAGGTAAAGGAAAAATTATCTCAGGGCTTCGCAGAAGGGTATTTGCTGGTGCCAGCTTTCTGTTTCAGTGTTTGGCTGTCTTTTGGCAACCCGCCATCTAATAATTCATTGCATGTCCATGGGGCATTTCATTGAGGGGAGGGACATATGTCAATGCAAGAGTAGAGCTGGTATCAATGCTGGATGCCAATGACATGGAACATTGGCTCTCAAAGGGTCTTGCACATCTGTCTAGCCCGTCACAGACTTCAGACTCTTTGTCCTTATTTCTGTCTGTGGGGTCTCAGAGCTAGAATTAACACAACATGAAGCATTTTTCAGATTTATTTTTAAGGAAGCTGCTACACGGCTTTTGTTGTTGCTTTACCTGCTGCAGGAATGCTGTGTAAGTAATGTGAAACTGGAGTTTAGGTAGTCCAGGAGAAAAAGTCTCCACTCAGAGATGAGCCACACTGTGGCAAAATGTAAGAAGTGCAAAGACTTCAGAAGCAACTACAGAGAGAGTATAAAACCTACTGGTCCTTATGGTTTGCACTCTGTTGCCCCTCTGTGGCAGGGGGAGTGGACTAGATGATCCTTAAAGGTCCCTTCCAACCCAAGCCATTCTATGACTCTGAAATATATAACATCTTCTATGGGATCTGTCCCTGTGTAGTTTGTGGTTCAGTGCTGGTTTGGTTGAAGCAAGCTGCCCACTCTGTATACTCATTGCCCTGCTAGGTGGACTGTTGCTCCTGATGTGGTCAGGCAAAGGCAAACTGCCTGAAGGTTATGCCTTGTCACGCCTTTAACAACCTGCTGTCACTTAGGATGGATAGATGTGGGGACAGAGTTGCTCCTTACTGTCAAGAAGCCACCTGTATACAACATTGGTTATTTGGTCGCCTAACCTAATACCTTAGGGTATTAGATGGGCAGTTGGATAGTATGCACAGGGATCGATCGCTGCCTTGCCCAGGCCACAGTTTGGACACTGAAGCACATTCAATGCAACATATGTGGTAGATGGAGGATTTAATGGTCTGCCTGAAGGCTGGGAAGTGGGGAGGTGGGGTCCCTCTGTGTCTGGCAGAACCAAGCCCCCTGGGCATCTCTGATTTGGTTACAAGCAGTGGATTTTTTGAAGTTAACAGCGGTCCGCTCCTGTAAGAGTGTGTAAGTCACTGAACATAGATGGCACAGGACACGAGGCACCAGGATTTCCACTGCTAAATTGTTTTGTGCCCAGGTGGGAGGAAATCTGCATTTGCCTCTTTCTTGCCTTTGTCTCAGCCCCCCAGATTACAGGGAGGAAGTGGCCATAGAGATGGCATAGTCTGTATGCCATGGTCCTAAACATAACTCTGGTCTGGTCTGGAGCCCACCACTTAGAAAAAAACATCTCTTCCTCATCAAAACATTCCTGTGGTGGATTTAGCACCAGCATTCTTGGTACATGGTTCCAGTAATTAATTACCCAAGCTGCAAAACATGCCTGCCTTATTTCTAGACTGCAGCTGGGGTGTGGGCACAAGGTCTGTGTGTCTGAGAACTAAGTCAGAGAAGGAAGCCATCTGGGCACTATTTGGTCTACTTCCTCTCATATTCAGTCCCACTTTATACATAACTCTTCTGTAGCATCTTCTATTTTCAGGATTTGTTAACTAGCCTGAATGAACCTCACAGCATCTGCACACATGATTATCCCCTAATATTGAAAGTGATATGAGATGCCAGATGAAGTAAGTGATTGCCCTGCTGAGAGCATATCACATTGGGGAACAGAGTCCTAATCTCCTGTCTGTCCTGACCTTTAACTTCTCGGCCATCATTCCTCTAATACTTGATACCATCTTAATGCTTTTTATTGTCCTTAACATTTTCCATCAGTGCAGCATAATAAATGTCTATAAGTTAGTGCCAGGAAGCTAGCCTGAACCACAGGAGTCTCTTCAGCCCATGTGCCACTGCACCTGCATCCCTCACTTTACTTAAATTTGCCTTTCTGGAGCAGTCAGTTTAGGGAAGTGTGAAGACACTCTAAGACATCCCTGTGCATGCACCTCTGATCTGTGTGGGCTGAAGACCTCTGTATGTATACACATAATAGGCAGAGGATCAGCATTAAGTAGTGCCATGAAAAGCCATGCAGCAGGAGGACATCAGAGGGTGAATGCCAAAAGTAAAGTCATACGGAAATCATGAGACTTAATCTAAGGATATCCTAGTTTGGGTAAGGCAGTGCACATCTGAGTGCTTGATGAAGGTTGTTAATCTCTAGAGATGGGGAAAGACAGAGAAATGTGACTACCCTAACAACTTTCCTTTAGCACCTTTGACAGTTTTGGAAGAGTTTGTAGATATTGGAACAGTTTAGGAAGAAAGCCAAGGAACCTCATTCAAAAATAAGCTAGTCCAGATTCTAACCCTAAGAATCAGGAGGTAACCTGTGAACATGTTGTGATGCCTTAGTCTCAGCAATTTCAATAGGTCAGACAGTCAAGCAAGAAGAGTTTTGTCATTGGCATGACTGGAAAAAGGATTTGATCCATAAAATTAAATCCAGCAATTTCATGTTCTCGGAAGCCAGATATAAAAAAGAGCACAAAGCGAGGAAGAGTTATCCTCTGATAATCTGTTATATTTCATCTTTTCGTATACCTTTGTTTTTCATTTTGTACTTTTAATTCACATGATGAAGTTTTCAGACAGACGTGGATGTCATGTGTAAGCTGAGTTCCTTGTTTTTTTCTTTTGCCTGTCACTGGCTGCATGTTCTCTATTGATGTCTTGTTCCTGGTACTTGACACTGACCATCTTGTCTGTGAAAGGAAGCACTCCAGCTGGCTTGCCTGATAAGAAGAAAGGAAAGTTTGCTTGGTTTAGTCACTCCACAGAAACCCATGGTAATGTTCCACTGCACTCTCTGTCCACACTGCATATATCTGTGTGTGTGCATATATCTCTATACAGACTGACATATAATATAGCTTTGCATACTCCTGCATGTGCGTGCCTTGCTTTTTCTATTGCTCGTGCAGTGTCCTCTTCATGCACTCAAAATAATAAACTGCTCTGCAAATCAATCTCTTGCTAATGTCTTCAAAATTGTTTTCCATTTGCAAATAAGCTCAAATATGTCTTGAAAGTGCTTTACCTCATCTTCAAAGATGACTTGCGAAATATCGATGTTTTGGTTTATTCTGAAGGGCTTAGTCTGGACAGAAATTTTAATTATGAATGTTGTTTTTTCTTACAGCTTACTTGACTGTTTCATGAACATCAGAATGTGAATTCGGTTGATTCCTTACTTTATCTTTCCAAATAGGCAAGATTATTAAAAAGTCTAGTCTTTGTAAAGGAACAGATACCATTAGAGTACAATAGTTCATAGTTATGTCAAGAGTGGTAGAATCCATTATTTCACGTGGTCCTAAGAACACAGAGCAAGGACTTTAGATTTCCATAAGACATATGTTGTAGGCATGTGAATTGTTGGGATGGGATGAAGGAAAGCTAGTTCATTTTGGAGGACATTTCCACCATAATGCTTTCAGAGCAGGAACCCTGGACCTCTTTGGAAGAACATTCTGATATCTTTCTAGCCCCTGAAAGAAGACTTGGCCCCATGGCCCATTAAACATCTGCCTAATTGAAATGCGGAACCTATTTATTCTATGTTGCCTCCTTTTGCATCAAGGACCCACAAATAGATATGTTCTTAGTACTGAGTAACATATTCTTACAGACTATTAGAAGCCTCTATAGCAGCTAATAGTGCATGCTGTCAAGTCTCATTTGAGATATATATTGAATATATGTCTAATACAAGTCATGTTCTGAAGTTCTACCAGGCATCTGAGAGATGTGTATAACTCCTCCATCATTCAGTCTTAAGTATCATTTTTTCATTTGTTGTCTGTGTTTGAAAAGGGGGGAGAAAGAAAGGGGACACATGCTGGATACTATCCACTGTCCTAACTTATGTTGAATGATTATATATTAAGAAGCTATTAGAGCTCATGTAGGAGCTGGGAGCAACTGGTAGAATGTAAATAGTGATTTTTATTTTTTTTAAGATCTGTAGAAGCAAAGAAAACATTGAATTTTGATAACAGATAGAAATTGTGACAGGTTTTTGAACTCAGGTGAGATAGATTCACACCTAAGGTTGTTTTCATTTGAAGTTTGTTCCATGATACTTCTATAAAAGCCTAGGGGATTCTGTCCAGTTCTTAGTTGGTGAGTGTCAACATATCTCCACTCTAGTCCATATTAATTAGCTCCTTTGTTGGTAACATCTGAATGAGTCAGAGAGTCTGAATTGCCCTTTTATCCCTATAGGTCCGGTTTATAAGTGTAAGACGTTAATAGTTAGTATATGACAGATAAGCCATCAGTATTATTTATGTGGTACTTGCTATCAGGCTGACAGCAGCCATTTGTCAGAATACATGTCAATCTGGTACTTTTAATTTGTATTCTGATCTTCACAAAAAAGGCTGGGGAGGGTAGTGAGGCGGTTGGGTTGGTGCAAGTAAAGCAGTGGGGTTTTAAAGTGTTCCATTGAATCAAATGAAAGCTTCTTGTTGGCTTTGCCAGGTTCTCTAATTTTCAATGGTTCTCATTCATAAAAATTTCCAGGAACTGACTCTGAAAGAGAGCAGCTGCTTCTTCCCTTTTCCTCAGCATCTGAGTAACCTGTCTATGTTCCTGAAGTCTACCTGCCCCACCTGGTCTGTGCAGGGAGGCACTAGACTTGCTCAGCAGATTGTTTAATCCTCAGGAGCTGCAGCTGAGGGTCTTTTCATTAAGCCAGTTCCTTCACTCATGTGATTCATTAATAGATGTGTCAGGTTCTAATGGCCAACCCTCTCTTTTTCTTCCCTTTGACTCTTACAGTGAGCATGCCTACCAGTGAGACTGAGTCCGTGAACACAGACAACGTCCCTGGAGCAGATATTGAAGGCGAAAACTGCGGTGCTAGGCTAGCGTGAGTACATATACATAGATACATGTGTGTAGGGGTTGGATTGAGCTTGGTGGGTTAAAGTCAGGGCAAATGTCAGGCTTTTTAAGGGAAGGAAAACCTCACAGTGGGTGAAAGGAGAGGGTGCAGAAGATCTATTGATCCCAGTTCTTATCTTAATTGCAATGTAAACTCCCTCTGGACATGAGTGGAGAGCCTCTGGGTTTACACAGATGTAAATAAAGCAGAGAATGCCCAGGATAAGCAGATGCAATATTGCATAATAGCTAAAAGAAGAACTGATGCATTAGAGTGTTCTTATTTAAAAATTCCTCTTTGGTGATAGATAATCAAATCCAGTATATGCAAACCAAAGAGTAGAAATGACTGGTCTCTTTTAATTTATCTAATGATTCTTACACACTTTAGAGTGTCTTGTAATAGAAATATATGGATGATAACTCCCATCCTGCAGCCTAAATTACACCCTTCAAATGCTAAACACAATACTGTAGTGACAAGGAAATATATCAGTTTGGAGGGAGTAATGCCTCCTTGAAATTGCACCATTGGAGTTAATGGATATGCTCAATAACGTGTGAGATAGCACTTCTAGAATACCATATTACATAGTGTATTTTTTAGCATCTCAGAGGGCAAGAATAGGCCAGAAGAGTCCTTTCTTCCCTTTTAAATGACTTGAGCAAGAATGGAGTGAGAGAATATGTTAGTCCCTCCAAATTTCCTTGAAAAATGGGCTAAGCATATCAGGGCTATAGATTGTACCATGCTGGGGTATTTTGAGGCTCTATCCTGTCCTTGGGCATACTTTGAACTCTTCAGTGTTGGTCAAATGCTCATCAGAAGTACATAAGAAACACTATTTTGTCAGACCTGTGGTCCAGCTGGCCCAGTGTTCAGATCCTGACAGTGACAGAAGGGCAAGTGCACAAGCCTGGCTGTTTCCTCCTTTCAAGTCACCTTTTACTGCTCCCAAATTCATGCTTATTGGATTAGAGATGTTAGAAGGCACACTCTGCTTTTTGCTGTTAGTGGCCATTTATGGACCTGTCATCCATCGATTTATCTGAACCCACTAAGGCTGTCTGCCTTCACAATCTCCTGTGGCAACAAGTGTCAGAAGTTCATTACCTGCTGTGTAAACAAGTACTTTCTTGTATCTGTTTTAAGCTGATCAACTACTACTTTCAGTCAGTGTCCTCTCCTTCTAATACTGTGGGATTTGGTGATCAACAGTTCCACATTCAGCTTATCTGTCACTTCCATGACTTCGTAAACCTTGACTGTATCTCCCACACACACCCTCGGCCCTCTCCTCTACAAGCTGAAGAGGAGGAGGTCTTATCTGTATTACAAGATGTGATATGTGGAATATGCTGTAAATTCAGTCTGCTTTCCTGTGGCAGCCAGTGACTTACAAACCCCAGGAGAAATTGTTTGGATAGCTTTCCTTCACCTGCCTGCTGTTGCCTATCTGCTGATTGTTTTAGTTTAGATTACAAACTCTTTTCTGAAGGAACCAGGCTAGATCTATTTACAGCACTGAGGCAGTTGTAGCCCTTCCTTTAGCACCCCACTGAGTTGCTTGTGCTCTTGTCATATTACAGGAAGCAGCAGCTGGATATGTGACTGCTTCTTCCAGCTGGATCCAATTTGGAGAACCATCTCTATTCTACAGTTATGGTTCCTGTCACAATGGGTCCCCTGGTGCTACACAGTGCTAACAACAATGGCAACTGTTACTATAAAGCTGCATATATTTTTAATAGTACAGCTTGCATTCATTTAATGTCTTTAATCCCAAAGGATCCTAAAGCACTTTATGAACTGTAAATGCAGGGATTGTTTTCACAGTGTCAGAGTTCAGCCACCTTCAGGGTAAAATGTCACAGGTATTTAAAAACAAAGGGCACAAGTGTATAGGGAGATGTATGAGGGATAGCTTGTTTTGCACTAAAACTGCACAGGGAATTTTGGCCAGCAGAACATAATTATCTTAGCTGGAATGTGGCCAGGAGAGCTGAAGTTAAACTCGACTCTAAACATAATCGTGACTTAAAATGGAGTTTACTTAAAATAGCCCATCGCGGCCACAGGAGAATGGCACTACTGTGTTCTGGCACCACAATCACCATACTCCTGGCATTAGGAGAAGGAATGGCTATGTCCGACACATTTTAGGTAAGAAGACATGGGAAAATGGCAGGAAAACAGAGGTTCATTTCTTCTTCCAGTGTTGTAGATATTAAAACAGAGCCCTAAGTTTCACTAGAGCAGGACATGTAAGATTCAGGGAGATAAACAGTTTCCTTGCTACTTTCCACTTCATTTAAATGGATGATGTATAGTAGGAGAATTGAAGTCTGTTATTGCGAAGAGGTTTTTTACCCCTTACCCAAGGACAGTTGAGGTCCTCAAGGCCTCACTCAGATTGCTTTTCATCTCTAAAGAGATGGATAGACTCCTTCATCCAGGAAAATGAATGGCTGTATTTGAAATCCTGGAGTGAGATACAATTTTTTCCAATGCTTCATGCTTTTGTAAAATGTTTGTTTCAAACTTGTGGAGCTGCAAATTGCTTAGTTATGGGTAAATTCAGATCTGCCTTTGATTCTGAGGCTTGGAATCCTTTCTGGTTTGTTTTGTTACTACACCACACACTCAGGCAGCGAGAGAAACCAGCTTTCTTGTTTTCAAGAAGTATAAGTCTTCTTCTTCTCACTAAGCCTTTATTTAAACCCGCCATAGGTCAATATTCCTGCTGGAACATATAAAATGTTATCAAGAATGTATTTGAATTCGTATTTTCTTTTATTGGAACCTGACTAAGAGAATCAGTGTTCAAGAATAGAGATAATTCATATGGGAAGTTGGTTGAGCTTTTCAAATAAGTTCCTCATCTAGTGCCTTTGAGTAAGCATTAATAATTATAGTCATGCCATCCTGATCTACTATAGTTGAAGATTAGGCCCAGACTTTTGAGCAGTCGTCTGCCCTCTGGATTTTGTTTTTACAGTTTCAATGACTAGACAAGATTTTTGTTCAATTGTTGAGTTTCATCTCTTGCGGATGAGTCTTCATTTTTATCAGCCTGCTAAAATCACTTGGTGGCCATGAGTCCCCGTTGCCTTGCTATAAACACATTTTTTCCCAGAGGGCAGAGACTGCACTGGGCAAGCTGCAACCAGACATGACTGAAGCAATAGAGAGATTTCAAGTTAAAGTTAATATGTTTATTTATTTAGTGGCATGAGGCTGCTAGGTCATTTAACCACCCCAGCACCACCACCGTGGTTACAGGCTGAACTCGCTGTCAGAATGCACTCATGATAAAAAGAAAACAGTACCTACGAGACTGAAAGAAAAAGCATTTTTATTGAAGGTAACTTAGAATTACTGGCTGTTATTTCTGTTGTTATAAAAAGCTGTAGAGCTTTGAAAGACTGCATCTGTGAATGACAGAAAGATTTGCTTGAGAAGCCAGGCTCAAGCATGCCTTTTTGAAAAGGAGGTGTTCTCTGACAGCCTTTCTCAGCTCCACAGAGACATATGCTATGAGGGATCAGGAGAGTACCTCTCAAACACAGGCTATCTCCTACTGATGAATTGTTGCAAAGAAGCTTTTATTTCTATAGTACCCATAGTATAGAAACTGCCTGCATCAGCTGTGCTGTCTGGAGTAATGCCAGTCTTCAAACCAGCAGGAGTTTCAGAAGGAATCTTACATCTAATCTCTCTTTGCTTATTGTGTAAATCCAGTTTCTTAGAACTAAAACAACAACAGTAAAAACTAACCCTCATTCGTGTTAATTCCTGGTGTAATTCTGCTGCTGTCAGGAGAGCTGTGGCCAGGATTAGTTCGCTTCCTAAGATGGGTGTTAGCTTTATTAGGCAACTGAATTTTAAAAAAAGGTTTTGTAGTGTTCCACAGGAGATTGAAACGCATCTCACAACTTCCATAGTATATCACCCCTGTCATGGTATTGCCTTGTACTGCACTGACATCTGCCCTGCAGCAGAACTGCACAACTTTTATCCTCAAGGACATTTGAAAGTGGAACTTATCTTACTTCTGATGTGTCACAGATTTAATAACCTGTTGCCTCTGGGTACAAAGAAACGTGTTTCCTCTGCAGCAAGCCTCCGTGGGATAAACCCAGAACTAGGAGCAATGGGTTTTTATTTACATGATAGCTTTATGCCTAGGATTTATGCTCACCCAGACAGCAATAAAAAACCATGCAGCCACTTGCTCATTCCTATCCTCTCTGGTGGGATGGGGAGGAGAAAATACAGCAAAAGGTTCGAAGGTCAAGACAAAGGACAGGGAGGGCTCACTCATCATTGATCTCCAAGGGCTTCAAGATCTCAGGCTGCCATCTCACCATGGGTCGAACGGGAATGGCTGCTCTGGTGTGCCTCCCTCCCCTCTTTCCTCATTGACCTCGGTGTCTACATGGTTGTCTCTCTCATGTCTACTCCTCTGCAAAACAAAAGAGTTCCCAAAACAGCGCACCTAACTGGTTTTCCCCTCTTAAATCTGTTATTATGGAGGTGCTGATTGGCTCAGTGTTGGCCAGAGGTGAGTCCAACTTGGAGCTAGGGAAGTTTCTCAAAGCTTCTTACAAAATTCATGTCAGTAGCCCCTGTCCCCCAATACTAAAACCCTGCCAGACGCAAACCAGACACAATTTCCCAATAGTGAGTTATTTCCCTGAGCCTCTGTGGGTACAGCTGTGCAGGACTCTAGATTCCTGAGGACAGGCTATTGCTCATAATCAGTAGTAATCTGTTCTGTGCAGGATGTCAGCATATATAATCTTTCAATACAACCCAAATCTTAGTTTTCTAATACAACCATATAGATCTGGAGTGCCACAATAGAGCTTGCTTTTGTACATATGTATTAGCTAAAAAAACGACCTTTGTGGAAACAAATGTTCCATAGAGCCTCAATAAAAAAGCAAGCACTTGAGCTCAAAGGGAAAGAGAGCTTAAAATTATCTGCTTTCACTGGAACAATAAGCCACTTGGCATTTTCACCTTGGCCAGGATTTCCATACATTTGGGGAACAGTTCAATTGCTTTTCCACCAAAGAGGGTTAAAACAGGATAAAACAAAATAAACAACAATCCTACACTGGCTTTCCAACTGAAAACCATGTGTCCTGAAAATATTATGAACAATGGAAGCTTTCCCTGGCAGCTGAACCATCAGTGATTTTCCCGTGGTGGTTTTATGTCTGGGAAAATAATTCCTATGCAGTTCTTGCAATAATCGGTGTAGGAGCCAGTGGTAAAGGCGAGAGAGTCAGTTTGTCTGCAGGTTCAGTATTGTTGCTGCTGGCTTTCACCTAATGAGAAGATAGCCTCCTTCTGTGAGGACCAAAGTCCCCATCACATCAGGAGCAGTGGTAAGAAAAGTCTGCCAAAAGCTCTGAAGCCACTGCTGGCTTCAGCAGGAAAACACATAGGATCAACCCTTATGTGTGAAACTCAGCTAATCCTTTCCAGTTTATTATGAGCAAGGTGCTTTTGATATCCACAATCAGCTCTAGATATGTGTCTAAATGACAATAGTATGCCCTTGTGGAGAAGGAATTATCTTCTCACTTTGGATTCTGTGATAGGCCTTGCCTGTGACTTGCCAAAGGGAGAGCAAGATTATTCACTAAATGCCGAAGCTTTGGCCCATTTTCCCAGCCTGTAAGAAAATTTGTTGAATAGCAAACCAGCTCAATTTTAAGCTAGACAGATCCAGTTTTCCTAAGGACATTCTGTAGATCCTTACTGCTGCTGGCCAACAACCACCTCTCTCTTAAAACCAACATTACTCCTGTCAGGTCAGCATGCTCTTCGTTGCTTCTGCAAGAAGGGCAAGAATATAACAAGAGCAGAGACATCACTGTGTGGACCTTGCAGAAATTCAGTTGTTGCCTCAGCACGAGGCTCTCAATCCATATCAGAATGCAAGTTCTTCAGGGCCAGTCATCTGTTCTGTTTTGCTGGATGTTTTTAATTAATGGTCAGAAATGAGAAATGGTCATTGCACATTCCTGTACAGCTCTGCAGTGTTGAGTTGTACAGAGGTTAGCAGGCAGAAAGATGGAGGCCCATTGCTTCAGTTTGAATTACAGAGGTATAGCTGAGGGTAGAACTTAGCCCTAACTCTATATTAAGCTTAGAGATTATCAGCTGTGCAGCAAACATTCCTGAAAATGTCATGTCACTATATGCTCTTGTCCCAGTAATATGTGGAAAAAGGACACTAGGGTGGGTATCTTCCCTTCGGGGATGCCAGCATCCTGGCTAGATCAATAAAATGTCATCAGTAGGAATACAGAGAGGGAAAAATGTTGTGCTGCTTGACCAGTAACTACATGAATGCACCATATTGCATCAAAACAGAATCCGTATCACACCAGGACTGTGTTCTCATAGTTCTAAAATCTGTAAGATATGCGTAGTGCAGGTCTTTCGATGTTCCACAAAAGTTGTGTATAACCTAGAGGCATAGTAAATAAATTTCTATGTTACTGCTTGTGGTGAACCAACCACATGATTTTTCTGCCTTATTAAAAGGCAATTATTTACCCTCAACCCTTCTCTCTTTGGGAGGTGGTCGGACCTCTGCGCGCCCGACCGCGACACTGCTTTTCTAAGAGTCTTCAGGAAGATAGTTGCCTACAGGTGGGATCATGTAGTCTAAAAGTAGTTGTGACCAGCATAGCTAATAATTTCGTGGTCTCGTTTAGTAATTTCTACACCCAGAAAATAACTGTAACGTAGCCTTTGTGTCATGCTTGGACACCTACAAGATTTTTCCAGAATTTGTTGTGTGTACAATTACCCAGAGTGCTCAGTCCCTATTACACAAGACACATCCTTCACAACTGCATGGTTTCTCTTCTCTGGTGTCCACCGCAAACAGAGAACTTTATCTCTCAGAATGTGGCATATCTCACTACCTTTGAATTATGCTGATTCTCCTGAGTTTCTGTTGATAAAATCTTTAAATTTCACTGTCTTATCTGTATGTGGTACATAACTATGTAAGGTTGGAAGAGTTTTAGAAAATTTAAAAGATAGGTAGTCGAACAGTAGAAGTCTGATTTTTGTGTTTGTCTTTCTAAAAGATAATCTGAGTTACATGGTTCCTATGATAAAAACACTCTGTAGTGATCTGAAGTGGTTTTCCTATAGGGTCATATACCATGTTTTTAAATAATAGTTTCTCAAGACATTCCAGAGCCAGACACAAATGGGGACACTCCTGCTCCCAATGACATAAAACTCCCAGGATATCAGGGATGCAAGAGATCCATGTTTAAACTCAGCAGAGAATCTAGACTACCCTGAACTCCTGGCAAGTCCCAGTTTGGAGTGTCACAAAGAGGCCATGGCAATAACCCAAATTCAAACTATTTGACAGCCCCTAGTGACACCATAAAAGCATTTTTGTTGTATGATGCAGTTAACCCTTATCAAAGATAAGAGATTATATGATCTTATCAATGTTTATAGATATCTAAAGGGCAGGTGTCAAGAGGATGGGGCCAGTCTCTTTTCAGTGGTGCCCAGTGATAAGATAAGGGGCAGTGGACACAAACTGGAACACAGGAAGTTCCATCTAAACATCAGTAAAAACTTCTTTACTGTGAAAGTGATGGAGCACTGCAACAGGTTGCCCAGAGACATTGTGGAGTCTGCTACTCTGGAGACTTCCAAAACCCGCCTGGATATGTTCCTGTGCAACTTGCCCTAGGTGAACCTGCTTTGGTGGGGGAGTTGGACTAGATGATCTCCAGAGGTCTCTTCCAAGCCCTGCTATTCTGTGAACCCTGGCTCTGAAAGACAAAAGATTCCTGATCATAAGGGCTATTTGAAAACTACCTTTCAGATTCGGGCATAATATTTTCAGAATCAGCTATTGTACAGTTTGTGTTTTCAAAATTCCATTTCACTCTTGGATTCTGCCTCTAAATATAAATCTCTTCCTCCTTCCTTGTCCTGTTCTATATATAAAACACACCCACATGTGATAAAGCCTTCTGCTATAGCAGTAAGGGAAAGGGGGGGGAGGCTGTAGCTAACCTGTGGGAGCACTGAATGCACTTGGCTGCTGCTTGTAATGCTCCAAAGATATAATTATCATATGCATGATGAGTACTACACCTGCCACATCTCTTTTGCTTAAATAAATAAAAGATTCCTTAAATACCACACAGCTCCTTTACTGGGAAACTGTTAGCCAGAGATGTCACCAGAGGACTTCACACCCCCTGTTCTTCACCTCCACCAGAGAGGTTCCCCATGACATCTCTATTGCTCTCTTTTCCTCCCCCCGGCTAACTTTTTCCTATGAAAGTCCTCACCATCTCCTTTTCAGTGCCCAGTCTTCTCCTTTATTGTGATTTTTTGTCTTCTTTTTCTTTCCCCTGTCTTTGTCTGAACTTTATTTCCTGTTGCCTGTAAATTTGATCCATTAGAGTTTGTAGGTACCGCTTAAGAAGCAAGAGTACTTAGTGAGAAGTTAAGATGATAGCTTTAACATTAAGGATGTGCTTTGTAGGTGCTTCACTCATCCTTCTTAAAGCTCAATTTGTCTCTGCAGCGTAATTTAGCATTCTGTTCAGCCAGTGCGTTATTACTTCCTTATCAAAAAAGTTCTTGTGTGTGTCTGTAACCACACTGCTGCCTAGTATGTGGCCTAGACAAGCTGCCTGTGACACAGCAGGAATGATGTGTTCAGTGCAAAGGCTTTTTTTTTTGGCTTGGACCATCTGCTGGTGAAATGTTCCTATCGCTAAAATCTCTTCCACATAAGGAAACTGACCCATCACTGATTACTTGTCAGTGACTGATGTCCTCGAACAGGGACATGACCATTTTTAAGACTGCTACGGAAAGCAGTGTTAGATGCTTTCAGAATTACTTTGTCCCATGTCTACTAACAGTGAATCCATTTTTAAGCCAGTATAGTAAGACCTTTGCTGACTGTTGTCAACAATGAATCACTTTCCTATCATCAAGGGAACCTTAAGAAATGCTTCAACCCAGCAGAAATATCTTGTTCATAGTCACTCCCCAGATTCTCATTTCTTCTGTTATTGGTAGTGGATTTTGCAACTTCCTAAATCACTTCTGACTCATGACATTGCCTCCACATACCTTTATTTCTCTCTGTGCACCATACGTATATACCAAAAGAAAGCCAAAGTGTTCAAAGGTATTATAGGACATGTCAAGCAGAGCAAGGTCATGGTTAGAGAATCAGGGTCTATCTCTTGCTTTGCCTGTGACTTCTCATAAAAGGCTAATGAGATCTTTTAGGTGAATAAATCCAGGTGCATGGAACTGGATAAACACATATGTTGTGGGAACATGACCAAATTTTCAGGAATGCTTAATTCCTCAGATTTCATTGATAGCAACAGAATCTCTAATTATTCAGACCCTTGTGAATTCAAACCAATTTACGTAGACAACAAAGACAAATAAGTGTTAGCATTTAAGTTTGAAAATATCCACCGTGCACTGTTTTTCCTTCAATTGCTGGAAAAAAGAAAGCGTTATTTTCCCTGTGGTTTCATAATGTGCTTATATATCCTGAAGTGACAGGTGATGTGTGAAAGCAACAAGTCTGTCTGTACAAAGTCATACATATTTTAATATAAGAAAAAAGCCTGGTGACTAAAAATAAGAGTCATACTTGAAAAATAAATTCAGTAGCAGATGCAGAGTGTCCCTAGCATTAGGCCAGTCTTTTACCCAAGAGAAAAGCTAGTTCACTAATGTCTGTGGGTAGAATGTCTGTAGAATCCCATAATGGCATGACTCCTTCTTCATGACTCCCACCAAAACCCAAGATTTGTATATCAGGGAAGTCTAGCAATGCCCAGTGCCTACATCGACTTACAGGGGATTCTAAAGGAAAACAGTATCCATTGAAAAAAGTAATTGAGCTTAACTTTGTTTCTTTCTATTTCTATTTTCATTAAAGCCCGGGAGGTATGGGACAGGTTCAGAGACATTAATGGCAATTCTTATCTTTCAGGCATCGGATCTCAAAATCAAAGTTTAGGTAAGTAAAACTGACTTTTGCTTTTCCCTCTTTCCTTTGGTTTTATTCCTTATTTTGTGAAGTCGTTTACTCCTGTGTCTGTGGGGTATGTTGGTGATTCTAGGAGACACTGACAAACTTGACAGATTTTAGTCAGTCATCTACCAAAAATCAAGACTCTTTTTTTTAGTTTCATACTAAAATAAGGCATAGGGACTACTGACGGTATTTCACTCAGAAGAACCTGATTGCTACCTACATATCTCAAGCAATAAAATAGAAAAGCAGAAGAATAAAAAGCTCAAGTGCATAATTATACTACATCCATCAACATCAACCCTGTCAGCTCAAGGTTCTCTTTTTTACATTTTGTTGCATTACTCTGCTTTGCTTGATTGTAAATCTTTCAGCTGATGAGGTTTGTATCTTATTTGTGAAATTGTCCCTTTCACCACGGGGCATGTGGGGTTTTTCTGGTGGTGTTTGTTTTTCTGTTGACTTAAAGCTTTCAAAAATGTGAAGCAGTGCCCAGGTGGTCATCTGTGGGTTTTCACTGGAAAGGCTGACTGAACTCATGGAACTTGGTTGTTGAGGTCCCAGGCCATTTCTACCTCCTCAGTAGGAGCCTAACTGCCTCCATAACTCTGAATTGAAAGTCCATTTTATAAAAAGCTAAATTAATTTTCAGAGTAACTGGAACAAGCAAGCAATTCTGTCCTTCAGCTTACCTAAATAATGAACAGTAATGTAATGGAATGCACATATGCATATATACTGTCTGTACGCATCACTGTGCGAAGAATTGCACACATGATCACATTTGTACAATTTGTGGATTTATTTGTATGTAGGTCTAGGCACATAAAAACACTTGTAGCAGCATATGGTCATGTACATTTGTGCACAAGTACACACTGAAGTTTGTGGAATTGCTAGTGATTTAATGACAACATGAATGTTTTAAGTGTTGTGCCCGCTTCCCAACTTGGGAAGATCATTACATGTCCCAAATCCACTGCAAAACACACAACCCTTATTAAATGTTTGTGCTAGCTAGACTAGGTGCCTTTATACATTTCATAGCTAAAACAGCCTGGATTAGATTACCTATTAAAATGTCGTTGCATAATTTTGTGCCAGTGTGCAATGTTCACATTGTCTGGGTTTAGTTCATATAGATGCGGAACCTTGACCTCATGTATGGTTGTATTTTATCACTGGAAATAATACATCAGAGAAAACTAGCCAAGAAAAGTTCTATCTTCCTGTAATGTGGTGTGTGTGTGTCTCTCTCTCTAAAAAGACACACACATGCACACACACACACACACATATGTATATAATATCTATATAAAACTATTAGATTTAATATACAGTGGCAAGTGTTGCCTGGAAACTGGTTGCTATGCAAGTTACATTCTGAAGAGTAGGAGGTGTGTAATTAGCTTTAAATATCTTCTGTGGTTAGTAATTACCCTCAGAAATCAGTGACACAAGGGGATGTGTTCGTGGAAGTCAAACTTTTAAAAGGTCTGTTGATTAGCAAATGGTATCCTTAGTTCCAGGCACGAAGGTGAGATGCTGAGGTTTCCTAAGTCTTGTTTTTCTGTTCAGAGTTAGCCTTTGTATCGGGCTTACTCCTGAACACTGCTGAATGTTGGGAATGTTCCATGGATTTTGGAAATGTTCCATCACCTCTCCAAGGACTTAATCCAAAGGTCCATAGCATATAGTGGGTATCTTTTCATTGACTATCCTGAGGCTGGGCACAGTCCCATTGCAGGCCACAAGCATTAAATACAAGAAGAATAATTATTTTTATGGGAACTGGGCTAAAAAACCTCTCGGGGTGATGGATGTCTTATTCAGATTAAGACATTTTTTGAAAAGGTTTGTTCCCCCCTCTAACTAACTTTATTCCTATAGCTAAAGGAAGGATGATCACAACTGTTGACACAGATGAGGATGAGAGAAGGTTTTTCTAACACTCTCGAACAATAAATCAAATCTAGAGTCTCTCTTAACAGAGATTTGCAATAGCCTAAGGAACCCTATCTGAAAAGAACCTTTTCTTTTCCAATTTTTCAAGTCGCTACTGGCGCCGATGGAATCGATTCTGCAGAAGAAAGTGTCGTGCCGCTGTCAAGTCCAACGTTTTCTACTGGTTGGTGATCTTCCTTGTGTTTCTCAACACCCTTACCATTGCCTCTGAACACTACAACCAGCCAGACTGGCTCACAGAGGTCCAAGGTGAGGAGGGGCTTATGGTTCTGTTTATTGTGGTCAGTGTCAAAAAAGGGGGCTGAGGAAGGATCTGATAGTACAGATCCTTAAATAGTGCAACAAAATATCTGCCTACAGTGGGGGAAGCTTCATGGAAAATGTAAGTTCCTCATTTCCACCTAAAGTAGTGTTCCACTGGTTGTAGGTGAAATCAGGAGCTTATGCTAAATATATCTTTACAGCCACTGGATTTCCAATTTATGGGTAGCTACAGGAAGCCACAGGTTCTCCAAGGTTTTCCCTGAAATAGCATTGATAATAAATTCTAGTTATCAGGGAGGTGAGGAAGAGTGATCTGTAAAGTTCTGCTGTCTACAGAACAGTTGAATCCTCACTGGAGGTGAGAGCAGCTGAAAGGCTTAATTAAGCAACAGTAGGTAGCACAGCAACTCCTATTCCCACTCTCATCTGCAGATGTCAAGTGTGACGGGAGGTTGTACAGAAGAAGGCATGTCCCTGCCATGGAGGTTATGTGGTTGTATAATAAATCACAGCTGTTATGTGCAATAGATAAGGATCACTGTAAGCACCTTTCTAAAACATTTCTGTGAATGAGATGCCCACGCTTTTGTAGTCCATTCTTTGACCCAAGCTTATGTGAAGTTAACCTTCCCAGAAGGGGTTTCTTATAGACAACGGCCAGCGGTTAGCTGTGATGATCTTATGACGAAGTTTCATTAATCTGTTTCTGTTTGTTTTTCATAAGACACTGCCAATAAGGTGCTGCTAGCTCTTTTCACGGCAGAGATGCTGCTGAAGATGTACAGCCTTGGTCTCCAGGCCTATTTTGTGTCCCTCTTCAACCGCTTTGACTGTTTCATTGTGTGTGGAGGAATCCTGGAAACGATTCTGGTTGAGACAAAGATCATGTCACCGCTGGGCATTTCGGTGTTGAGATGTGTTCGACTCCTAAGAATATTTAAAATCACAAGGTACTTTATGTGTTTCTTTGGGAATGAAGGAGGGCTACTGCTCAATGCACAGCATACGTAGGTACAAGGCACTCACATCTCTGTTTTTTCACTTTTTCTACCACTAATAGGGTAGTGAGAGTGCTAGGTTGACAGTCCTCATCTTCTGAAGCCTATGGCAGGATAGGGAGGACTGTACAGAATAGATATCCCTGATGTGGTGGTAAGGATAGGTGAGGAGTCTGGCATAGGGGCCTGGAGACACTTGATACCATCCAGATTGTTCAGCTGAAATCTGGAAGGATAATGTCAGCTGAGCTTGAGCTCTTGCCATTCCCTGCAAAATACAATGTGAAAACAAGACAGCAGCTAGCTTTGTGACCTCTTCTGTTGCTTTATGGTGATGGCGAGGAGTCTGAAAAACTGCTTTGAGCCAAAACAACATTTGACTGAGGAGCCAATGCCAGCTCCAGTAGACTCAACAGTGGCCTGAGTGGGAAATAGCGTCAACACCAGCAGCTATAGGCAAAGGATGTTGCCAGCCCTTCTCCTTCAGGGGAGTCCAGCATGAAGCAGCAGCTTTATGAAGAAACCAGACTTTTCCAGACTCCAGTCTCACCCCTTCTTCTGTTTTCTTCTTTCTCCTCTCCCTCTGCATAAAGGCACAGTGGTGCTTATTAAACAGTCACTGCTTCCTGCAGTCAGGTACCTCCAAAACACTAGCTTGTTTCACAGGAGTTTTTCAGCTTAAGGGAAGGTTGTAGGAGAGGTCAACTCCCAACTTACCCAGATGGGAGCTCTTGTAACAAATCTATCCAAGTGCTTAACCGAAGCAGCCCAGGGTCTGCCTTTTCCCATGTGGGCACCAGTCAGCACCTTATAAAAAACTTAGATGGTGAAAGAGTACATTTTCTGCAAGCTCAGCTATGAAAATGTCCCTAGAATTGCTATAAACTCCTGAAAAGGAAATTTCTGACAAATTTGAGATTAAAAAAACCAGTGCACAAGAAAAACAAGACCAAAACTGGAAGACAGTCAAGGTGGCAGAGCTGAGAGGCAGAAAAAAAACAACAGACTTGGACTTGTGCATCATACAAGATTTACCCTTAAAGCTTCTGCACCTCAACTCTCTGGCAGCGTAGATGGTTTTCAGGGTCAGATGGCATAGACAGAAAATCAGTTTACAGTCTCAGAGAGAGAGGCCAAAGCAAGCCTACAACTATTAAAAAAAAAAAAAGGTGGTCTGTTTAGACTTATGATCACAGAAGAAGCAAAAATGTTCCAGCTAACAAGAGTTTCCAGCAAGAAAGTCGTATTTGCTCTTTCAGAAATAGTGGGGATCTCTGGTCTGGTGACTGTTTTTCCTGGATCTTTGGGTCTGAAAGCTATCATCACTGAGTCCCAGACTTGGTTTCTGAGGAAACCAGTAGCTGTTTCAGGCATTGGGTAATCAGATACACCCAGGGCAACATACCAATAGCTATAAAAGTATAAGCTTCAACATAGCATCCTGGAGAGGTCATTGTTTTTTCAAGACATTTCTCCACTCCTACACAAAATACATAATCTATCTGAGAGAATTCTCTAATATAAAGGCAAATGCTGAGACAATATCATTAATACTTCAGGAAGCTTGAGCTATTGTAGTACTCAAATATTTCTAAAACTTCTGGTAGACATTTAATGTTGGAACCAAACAGCACTAGGACTAGCTACATTTACCTTCATTCTGCAACAGAACTAAAATACAATTTTGCATGGAAGTAAATGTTACCTGCAATTTGTACATAGGGCTATGTGTAAAGAACAGAGCTGAGGAACAACTCATAATGAATAATGTATTAATCGGATTTTGCCTTCTTTCCTCTTCCTAAAATATTGGCAAGTAGGTTGCAGTAGTCTTAGATTTATCTGTGTTTTTTAATTATTCATAATTTTCTTCATGATTTTTGCCCTCCGTGGGTGAAGTTCATCCTCATATGGAAGGCCCTAGCACAAGCCTCCAAAACAGTATTTTAGGCATACTCATGTCTTACTGTAGGAGAGAATATTCTGGCGTTAAAGCAAAAGTTTTACCTCTGATGTTTTCCAGTGAAATACAAATGTTTCCATTATTCATCCCAGAAATGCATCCCAGAGTACTGAGGGAATTGGCTGATGTAGTTGCTGAGCCACTCTCCATAATATTTGAAAAGTTCTGGCAGTCAGGTGAAGTCCCTAGCGACTGGAAAAAGGCAAACATCGTGCCCATCTTTAAAAAGGGTAAAAAAGAAGACCCTGGGAACTACCGACCTGTCAGCCTCACCTCTGTGCCTAGGA
>VZZY01019314.1:1100-60490 GCA_013400335.1 Eurystomus gularis
ATATATTTTTTTATATATTATATATATATATGTATTTTATATACACACTATATGTAGTGTATATATTTTAATACTAATTTTTATAGAGTGCAAGGCTTTTCTTCCAGCACTCTGGCCATTTATAAGGAGGCCCAGGAATTCCTTACACTTAGAATTTTACTCCCGGCTTAAGCATTCTAG
Organism: Eurystomus gularis; assembly: GCA_013400335.1. Taxonomy (NCBI): domain Eukaryota; kingdom Metazoa; phylum Chordata; class Aves; order Coraciiformes; family Coraciidae; genus Eurystomus; species Eurystomus gularis. The sequence goes on from VZZY01019314.1 coordinate 1,281, forward strand.
ATTCAAGTTCCAAAGCCTCTAACTAATATTCCAAAGCCTGTTTCATCTTTTCGTGGTATAGCAGGAGCAGAAAGCTTGGGAAAGAAGAGTCTGGCACAATGAATATTCGATCAAGCGACGGTTGAGCCTGTTGCTAGATTCAAGGGTTTCTTTGTCCTCTCCTTTTGCATTTTTTAAAGGAAAATAACGAGGAATGATCATAAGCGTCAAAAGAATAATTTTTACAGATATCTCAAGCAGCAGCGATGAGCCCCCAATCCCGGAGTTAATCTATTCGGGGTTCTGAAACAGATAAACGGCTTGTTATGCAAAATCTGAAGTATCTAATCAAACACGGGGGCTGCTCCAAAGCACTAACAGGCAGCAAAGCGCTTTTTTTTTTCTACAATTTTTAAATTCCTCTCACTCCGCCAAGTGCAGGAGACAAGAAATTTTTATACCTGGACCCGACTGCGACAAGGATGAAAAGCGATGAGGCAGAATGTCTGTGTGAGATGATGGCTGCTGTAATTAGCATTGTTTTGAGAGGTGACGCTGCGCCTCCACGCTCCCTCCTCTGGCACTTGGAACATCTCCCTGTAGATAAAATATATCCCTGTGTATAAAAGAGACCCAGTTCCCGCAGCTTCTGGCTTCCAAGATGCTCCAGGCTGCTGGGGAAATGGGTAACGTGCAGTCGGAGAAAGGCTTAAACCTGTTACAAACGCATTTTAGCACCAATAAATACAAGTAATGTGAAGCGAGCGAGGGCTGCGGGGAAGAGGAATGAAACATTCCTACGCTTTGTAGGATTTTACACGAACGTCGATGCTCCTCAACATCATTGCAGGCAATTTCATGGAGACCTCTAAATGCGGAACTCCAGACACAAAGCGAATCCCATGCTAGGGAACAGAGCAATCAATAGTGGGAGGAATAGAATGATTGTTTTATATGCAGCAAAAATGCAGCTTTTCTATTATTCCTGTCTGGAATAAGGTGTAAGGTATGCATAAGAAAGAAGCATCTAAGGTCCAGAGAAGAGTGATAAAAATAACCGGGTGAGAAAAAGCTCTCACAAAGAGAAGACCGAGGCAGCTTTCAGAATCTTTTTTAAATCGAGTAAGTCTTTGTCTGCCAATGCACGAGGAATAGGATATTCAGAATTTTTGAAAACAGTTTATCACCCAGCACAGGTGCAGGCAGACTCAGGAAGTCATGACACACGCGGTCGTTTTGTCCTGGAAATGAAAAAGATTCCAAAAGCGATTGAGAATTTCACGTGGGTACAACGAGTTACTGCAGTAGCCTGCGAGAGGGCGGTCAGGCTGCCGGGTCAGGACCTAATCCTCCCTCATCATCTCCAAACCAGAATTAGATTCAGCCTGTCAGGGTAAGCAATTCCACCTCTATCTGTAAGAGAGCTTGCGCGTCTCCCAAATGTAGTTAGACCCCAACTTAGAATTAATGCAGAATTTCCTCTGTCCTATCACACATAACGGGACCTCTGAACATTTTTGTTTTCGGGACTGTTTCAAAACTATTTGAAACTTTGCATTTCAAAATGCTGGCCAGGAGGTGAAAAATATTTACTGGCGGAATTTGTGTCCTGGGAGAGATTTTCTTCGAGGAAAAATGGAAGATCCGTGCATTGGAACAACAAATACAAGGTGCTTTTCAACATGTCGATATTCTAAGAGACTCGAGAACAGCCAAAGCCCTCCTCAAAATGACAAAAATAAACCGAAACTGTAAATTCAGAGATAAAAGGAGGATCTCTCCGAGTCTCAGCAGCAAGCTGCTAGACCGTCTGCTGGCACTCCTGCCCTGTGCACACATATGATCAGAAAAAAGGGATGTGTTGGCTGCCTGGATTCATGTCTGTGTTCTCAGATGGCACTCGGCCTGCTCACATACTGGTTGGGAGCGCTCCTATCGGAATGGGTGCCAAGGTATTTTGGGTTTAGATGGGCAGCTTGCAGAAATAACGTCACCGGTGCCGTAGCATTCCCAGAAAGTCCTGTGGACGTGCCAAAAAATCCTAACAGCAGTTGGCCTTCTGTTTTGTGGACAGAATAGTCTGTTTTAGACAGGAAGCAGAAGGGGAGCTACGTCACGCTGCATAGCAGCAGCTACATGGGGAGTCTGTTTTCCATCCCTGGATTCAGTGCTGGAGCTGAGCGTCCTTAGAAGTGTGCGAGATTCCATTAAATGGCAAATATTTGCGCTGGAAAGTTGATTCACCCTCTCCCAACAGCACCGTTATCTTCGGGTCCACAGCAGCATCCAGGGGCTCAGCGAGATTAAGGTGTTGGAGTCTCGTACAGAATTGCCCAGCTAAAGCCAGCTCCCCTGGTGTGCTTATCTCCTGCCTGCTTGGATGGACTTGGGGGTGTTGGTTGATGAGAAGCTCAGCATGACCTGGCAATGAACTCCCGTTCACAGCACAGGACTTAAAGGGGGCCTAGAAGAATGATGGGGGCAATGATTTTAGCAGGGCCTGTTGGGACAGGACAAGGGGTGATGGTTTTAAACTAAAAGAGGGAGATTTAGACTAGAGAGAAGGATTTTTTGCTGCTGAGGGTGGTGAGAGCCTGGCCCAGGCTGCCCAGAGAGGTGGTGGCTGCCCCATCCCTGGCACCATTGCAGGTGAGGTTGGCCGGGGCTCTGAGCAACCTGCTCTAGTTGCAGATGTCCCTGCTCCCTGCAGGGGGGTTGGGCTGGATGACCTTGAAAGGTCCCTTCCAACCCAAACCTTTCCATGATTCCATGATTATTGCAGAGAGGAAGGGAGAGGAAACAAAGCCCCAGGAAAAGGGCATAGGCCCCATCCTCTAGTCAGGCAGTTGCTTGTGCTATGTCATAATCACGTCTGTGAAAGTTTCCATGGCATTTGTGACAAACTTTTGCAGAAACTGAATCAGATAATCCCCCTTATTCTAGTAGAGTTGCTCACCGTCCTGTTAGGAAGGCTCTTAAAGAGTGTGCCATCAAAAGAAGGCGATCAGGCTTTTGGAAAGGAGGTTTAGGAGCAGGAGGAACTGAGCCACAGGATTCCCTCCGGCAGGCTGGAGAAGGAAGGCTGCTGAGCACAGAGCAGGCAGGAGGAGGAACCACTTCCGTTCTTCTGACTAAACAGGACACCTACTGCTATTTTAGCTAGTAGCTTTTCAAGGCGAGAGTTAATTTATTATTTTATTGAAGGATTTATAGGAGAGTAAAGTGGTTTTTTCTCCAGCCATCTTGCACTAGTTCATGGCCAGCTGCCTCCGGAGACTAGGGGACTTGTGGTCATGGTTGATCCAGTCAGTGGAGACAAGTGGGAACCATTTTGCACAGCTATCACGGACACGGTTGTATGCTGGAATCTGAAGTTGCCAAAAAAAATCAGAGTTTTAGAACAAAACAAATATTGAAGTCCTCCAAATAGTGCCTTTGACGAATTTTTTTTTTTTTTAATGTTTAAAGTGATTTCTCTTATTATAATCACTTTGCTGCAGCGTCAAGAGCATAGTTATTAAATACCATTTTTGGAAAGACAGATAGAAAGAAGGTTTGATTTTATTAGGTGTGATTGTGGTAACCTCTGCTTTTGTTATGTTCTTCACTGCAGCACAAATAGCTACTTGTGCTTAACACATTTATTTTTTTACAAACTAAATGAGCCGTGTTCAACCTTGTTTGATGAAGCAGCATCTATTGATGTAGGAAAGACCAAAAATAACCCTTCTTAGGGTCTTCTAATCAGATAGGCATAAGCAGCAGGACAGAGCTCACTTCTTTTCTGCACAGATGCCAAAATGAATTAAAATGACTTATCTACAAGCACATAATTATGGTATTTATTTAACGACAGGTTACATTGTCCTGTTGCTGGTGGTGGAGGTAATGTCATTTTTCACAGAGCGTTGCAATTAGCGTTGTCTGTCTCCAAACCTTTGTACTGACATGTGATGTCTATCTGAGAGACACGCTTATTGTAGCATATCATTTATGTATCCGTACTCTGCATTTAATTGCTATGACACGTCAGAGTCAGAAACTTTAATCAGTCCCACCAATACTGACAATAAAAAAAAAATTCTAACACTCATGCATGGGGAGCTCTGCAGAAGCTCCTAAATGCAAACCAAATGAATATGACCGCTGGATTTGCTCATTTACCATCTGAACTTTGCATCATGTGTAAAATTCTCAGTGTTTCCCACAACGGAAGGTACCTGATGAAGGACTCCCATGAAGTTCACCAAGGGCAAGTGTTGGGTCCTGCACCTGGGGAGGAATAACCCCCTGCACCAGTGCAGGTGAGGGGTGACCTGCTGGGGAGCAGCTCCACAGAGAAGGACCTGGGAGTGCTGGTGGGCAACAAGTTCACCATGAGCCAGCACTGTGCTCTTGTGGCCGAGAAGGCCAGTGGTTTCCTGGGGTGCATGAAGAAGAGTGTGGCCAGCAGGTCAAGGGAGGATCTTCTTTCCCTCTACTCTGCTCTAGTGAGGCCACCTCTGGAGTATTGGGTCCAGTTCTGGGCTGCCCAGTTCAAGAGAGACAGGAAACTACTGGAGAGAGTCCAGTGGAGGCTACAAAGATGCCGAGGGGCCTGGAGCATCTCTGTGCCCAGGAAAGGCTGAGAGCCCTGGGGCTGCTGAGCTGGAGAAGAGAAGCCTCAGAGGGGATCTGATCAATGCTGAGCAAGAGCTAAAGGGTGGGGGCAAGATGATGGGGCCAGACTCTTGTCAGTGGTGCCCAGTGACAGGACAAGGGGCAATGGGCACAAACTGGAACCCAGGAGGTTCCATCTGAGCAGGAGGAGAAACTTGTTTGGTGTGAGGGTGTGGGAGCCTGGCCCAGGCTGCCCAGAGAGGTTGTGGAGTCTCCTTCTCTGGAGAGATTCCAAACCCGCCTGGACATAGAATCATAGAGTTGTCAGGGTTGGAAGGGACCTTAAAGATCATCTAGTTCCAACCCCTCTGCCATGGGCAGGGACACCTCCCACTAGATCAGGTTGCTCAGAGCCCCATCCAGCCTGGCCTTAAAAACTTCCAGGGATGAGGCTTCTACCTCCTCTCTGGGTAGCCTGCTCCAGTGTCTCACCACCCTCATGGTGAGACATGATCCTGGGCACCCTGCTCTGGGTGACCTGCTGCAGAAAGCACCTTCACACTACCTCTGCTGCCAATATCTATGCATCATTACTGGTGACAGGCTCCTCCAGTCCCACAGGGATTTGTATCAGGCCGAGTTGGGCTCAGAAGCTGGCATAGTGTTATCGTGCTCCATCTCCAGCTGACTTGCCTTCTGGATACCTAACACTGTACGCAGCCAATCCAGGTTTTTTTTTTTAATTGCATAAATGGCCCAAATTGGGCCTGATGTACGTGGGTGAACTCCTGGGGAAATGCTGTGCCTGAGCAAAGGAGGAGAAATGTCTTCCTCAAACAACGCCGAGTATGATTCAGCTCTTTCTCTCTGCAAACCCCAGTTGTGGAAGCCAGAGTGAGGGAAGCAGCTGCAGGAGCTGCAAAGTAATTTGGGCTGTGGTTATTAAAAAATAAACTGTTGATTTCTTCCCGTCAGTGAGAAATCACCAATTACAGTAGTTACCTTGAGCCACCAACGCGTATGATGAAACACATCTTTAATTAGCACATAGGATTTGCGAAGGCTGGTCTGGTGGCATGGCCGGTCTGCACGACAAACTTTAGTGCTTCAGGTTGAAAGTGAGTATATTAAATCTTCTTTTTCCCAGCGAAGATACTGGGAAATCCGAAACTGAAAAATTTAGTTTCAACAACAGGATGGGTTGATTGATAGAGCAGGTAGATAGCTGGAGTGCGTAGGCCAATGCTGTGTGCACTTGACAAAACCAAAGCTGGTCAACCCAAGTTAATCTCTTTCGGAGATCCAGAAACAAGATTTGTGGCTATAATACAAGTGGACTGAAGTACACTTGACTTCAGCGAGATATTCGATGAGATTCCACAACACAGTTTTGAGGAGAAAGCGGGAGAATACAAATTAGAGTGTATGCTCTTGAGGACAGATAACCAGCAAAAGGAAACCACAGGAAAAAAAACCCAAACACCAACCCAAACAAGCCCACAAAAGAAAAACCTCAGAAAATCCCTTCCTACAGAGAAGAAATATTTCCAAGCTGAGAACCTGGACTTCCCATTGAGTAGGATGTAAATTGAGATAAGGCTGTCTCAAGTTTTACAGTCTGTAAAATGAGCCTCATATCGGTCCTTTAAAGCTGTGTAACATCTTGATTTCTGAAGATGGATGCACTCGGCAGAAGTCTATATTCTTTTTCTCAGGGAGGATACAGCCAAGTGCACCGATCTGAAGAGTTTTTCAGGGAAGCTCCGTGGCCTGATAGATAGAGCAGAGCTCTGTGCCAACAAAGATCTATGATTTTTAATTCTAGCTTCTCTGAAGCTAATCGGTGATTTGCCAGTGAGCGCAGCAAAACCAGTTTCTCTTCCAAATACCCCGCGACCTCTTGCATAAAGCCATTTAAAACCTGAATATCTCCCATCAAGGGAAGAGCCTCTGAAAAGGGAGGTAGGAGAATGAACGAAAAAAAAAAAAAAAGGATTAAAGCCTAGATAACAATTAGAAGAAAAATTGCTCATCCCTCAGTTGTGCTGATGAGCCTTAATCACATCTCACAGACCTGTTGGAGCACCGAAGGATTATTTCTGAGAACAAGTATAACCTATATCACGGCGGCGGGATCTAATCCTAGAATAGCCTCAGATTAGGGAAAGGACTTTATGAGCCTTCTGCTGCCAGATCTATTCTGGCTGCTCTAAAGACACAGGTAGAAGTAGGATCGGGGCTGGGGCAGATTAAAATTAATTTCCTTCAGAACAATGAGAGGATTTTTAGACTTCTTGAGCTGTATTGAATCTCACCGCACACGGCTATTTTCTCTGTAAGGCTGCTCGAGAAAGAGATGCTATTTCTTTTTATAATGGGAGAAGTTTGGTCTTAGCTGTCTCTTTCTATTCAAGAAGAAAAGGACAATTTTAGCTCTAACTTTTTAATTGCCCTTGGGTGGGAATCAGCCACAGAACATTGCCAGCAAGGAGATGAAATATTCAGAAACGAGGGGAGCGGTGGCAGAGGGTTGCATTAGAGACTGTAATTCAGCCTTAACTGTAGCAGCTCATGTTAGAGCCTTTCCCCAGCCACGGCTATAAATTGCCTTATTTTTAATTCACTGTCCTTAAATATAAACTGCACATTGATCTGCACCGTACTCAGTGATTACAATTGGCTGTTTTGCTTAAATATTCCTTGTGGAAATGAGATGTGGCCAGTTTAATAGCAATTAAGAAAGATTTAAGTAAAAAAGTAGGGATTTTAGGGTTTTTTTAGTGATATAAAGCTGTTTTAGGTTGTGGTGGGTTCACCCTGGCTGGGCACCAAGTGCCCAGGGAAGGTGGGAGATGGGAAAGAGAAGGAAAGGCAAGAAGGTAAGAAGTCAGGAAGGACTAAGAGGATGTGCATCATTCAGGCCTGGCCTCTATACACCAATGATGTGGTTAGGCAGGAGAAGTCAGGGGAAGGATCCCTACTCTATGATGGGAAGGATGCTCTTCTTCCCATCTTCTCTGTGGGTGTGCTGTGTTGCTTGGGAGGCAGCCTGGAGGTTGGGAAGGAGGGGATGGAAATTCCAGAGTGACTGAAAAAAACAGGCAGAGAATGATTGGGAACTAGAAAAACTGCACGTGTCATCTTCTGATATAATCACTTTAAAACTTCCATATGGAAGACATAGGATGGCGAGGTGCCGAAACGCTCTCACTGATGCGTGTGAGGGCAAAATATAAAAAGTTCCGATCCTTTGCTACGGGTTTTCAGGTAATTACCCCAGCACATCAGGGAGCAGGTTTTCAAAGGTGTGCTAAGGAATGAAGCCGTGCCACCTCTCTTCATAGTCCAGGGGAGGTGCTCAGCTGAGTCCCAGCGGGGTGCTTTGAAAGTGCACCCACCTTCTCTTCCGGTGGTGGGAAGCGACTTTTTTATCCCTTCTTTGAAAAGTTCCGTAGTTCTTCAGCTGAAATACCTTTTCTTGTCCCTTTCTGCTTTGTATTTCACAATTTATCCCCCAAACACTGCACTTGCTACAGATTTTTCTTCCATCTTAAGCGGTGTTTGCAGTATCCTTTCCGAGGGCTGTTGCTGAGATTACAGGAGTTTTGCTCTCTCCAGTCATGGTCAGAAAGATTTTTTACCTCTTTTTTTTTTTTCTGCTGCTAGCTTACGGGTATTAGTCATGCTTTGCTCCAAGGCAAATGTCTAAACTTATTCCTGGAAGACTATCCGTGCCGTTAGAACAATGCTGTTCGCCCGTTTGAATTTAATTGGGTTTGAGTTCTGAAAGCTGAGTCAGCACTTTTGCTACAAGCCACACGAGAACTGAGCAGCCGCCAAAAAAACCACCCCAAGATACCATCGTATTATAAAGCGTGTGATGACATAAAAGCTTCATTAAATTAAAGCAGCCTGCACCAGCGTAGGATTAATGAAATTTTATTCCCTGCTCTGCTTCGCCTCAAACTCCTCTAGCAGCAAATAAGATGATGGATTTCTCCCAGATTTTTAAACCCAGCACGTAAATAAGTCTTATGGTGCTTTCTGGTATTGTCCCTCCACATTGGAAACCGTTGGAACTGCGCAGCAGTCATTCGCCTGCTTGTAGAGGAGATAATCCAAAATCCTAATGCCCCAATTATTCCACTGAGAATGTTCCTAACGAGGACATTTCCATAATATAAGACGCTGCAGAACTGACAAGTAACGAGAAATAAGTTCACTGGGTGCTGTATAAATCAGGTGGGGAAATTATCGCTTCGCCCGATTTCTTTTTTTTAAGGCTTCAATTTAAACTTAACGTAAGGACATTGCATCGTGCCATTTTAAGCCTCTAATTACAGTTACCATCCTTTGGCTTGGCATCTAAATCACAGCCTGATGAGACTTATTTCTATACAAGGAGGCATCGTGCGAGGAAAGGTCAGGCTCTGCGTAATTCTGGCTTTGTTTGGCTGCTTCAGCCTATCCCTCAGCTGGAATGTTATCAAACTCGAATCATAATTTTTAAAAAACATATTTAGGAGAATAATTAAGGCCAAATACCATGATACCTAAATGAAAGCGAGAGAACGTGAATCATTCCTTCCACTTCTGTCTCAGGAATCTAGGGCAGCCACGCTACAAGTCGTACGGGCAGACCACGTTGCTCTTTATGGGGAGGAAGAAAACCACCACATTTTTCAATACAAGTTACTTTAAATATTACGAAACACTTGAAAACAATCCCTCAGCTGCCTCTTGCAAAGACAGAGATTAATGAGCAAAGACTGGACGCGTCTCTCTCCTCTGCACGGTGAAGAAAAAATATTCTTTACAGTCACAATTTTGAAAGTCACTGGAAGTGGCCTAATGGAGATGCAGTGAAAACGAAGCATTTTAACAGGCTATTTTGAAGATGTTTGTTCCTGATGCTATTTCCTGAGGTGTCTAACTCTCACAACAACTTGATGTAAGAGGAAGACTCTCTGAGGACCAGCAATCCATGGCAAAGCAGTGTTCCCACTGCATTGTGGTGCACTCTGGGGACACACCAGTGTCCACCAGTCTGGGCTGGTGTGCAAGACCACCTTAAGCCTTGCAGAGATACTAACTTGGGGCATAGAATCATAGAACCATAAAATCATAGAATCATTTTGCTTGGAAGAGACCTTTAAGATCATGGCGTCCAACTGTTCCCGCAGCGCTGCCAGGGCACCACTAACCCCTGGCCCTCAGCACCACATCTCCACAGCTTGGAAACCCCTCCAGGGATGGGGACTCCACCACTGCCCTGGACAACTTGTCTGCGCTGCTGACCCTGCTTCCTTGCAGCTTATAAATACCCATATGCAGAGGAAGATCCATTTTTAATGGGATATTTAGGGTGCCCAAAGATGTATTTAATATGTTGAAGCATTTCTCAGTGGTACCGTGGAGTTAGACACGTAGAGGCTTTTGCAAGTCTCATTCAATAGTGACCTGCACGCAACACGTTTAATAATTGAAGCCTAAGTGACTTGCTTGAGTCACACTGGGGGTGAGATTTGGGATTTCTCATGGAGATATGTAGTGCTGCTACTATGTCCAAACCAAGTCCACCAGGCAGGCAGTGATGACACAGAATCACAGAATCACAGAATCATTTAGGTTGGAAAAGACCTCTAAGGTCATCAGGACCAGTCTTTGCCCCAGCATCTCCCTGACCCCTAGACCATGTCCCAAGCACCACATCTACCTGTTTTTTGAACGCCTCCAGGGATGGGGACTCCACCACTGTCCTGGGCAGCCCGTTCCAATGCCCAACCACTCTCTCAGTAAATAATTTCTCCGTAACATCCAATCTAAACCTCCCCTGGCGCAACTTGAGGCCATTCCCTCTTGTCCAGAACCCACAGGAGACCTGTGCTCTTCTGCCTCAACAACTGGAGGCCAGGACATCAGAACTGGCAACAAATGCCTGTGTTTAGGCATATATTTTTTAAAAAAAACCTGTAGAAGCATCACTGTCTGAAGGGCTCTAGGTCTTGCTCCAGGTCCCACATCAACACGTATTAGCCATTTGATCTCACAAGATGTGGTTTATCTTGGAGAAGATTATTTACACGTGTGAAAAGAATGGCAGAACAGATTCCCTAGTAAGGAAGAAGCCGACTTCCTGGAGCAGCTAAATGGATCCTGCTACTTCCATGCTTCATTATTTCCTCCAAAAGGAACACAGTGTTTATTTGCTGAGAGCTTATCACATCCCTCAGTTCCTCCAGAATTCCAAGAACTCTTTCATGTAGAGAATTTCAAACTTTACCTGAACTCTCATCTCATGGTAAAGTAAAGAAAATTTTAGTCTTCCAGCTGCATCACGCATGGAAATGAAGGTGGAAATAGCACCGAGGAGTAAACCAGCAGTGGGTAGCGGGGATTTGATTACAGACTGGGTCTGCATCACTGTGCTTGCCACGAAACTGCATCCTTACCTGGGCGTATCCATGATTAGCATGAGCATCACAGCAGAGGAGAGATACAGGGAGGCAAATATGTAGATATATAGATATATAAAATCTGTATCATTCAAGAGTAAAACGGTTTAGCTTCAGCTGTTCCATATTCCCCTGACATTTTTTTCCAGTAATCAAAAGAGCTGTCACGACTCTTGCGACAAATATCTATCGGAGGTAGGCAGTGCAGCCCTAGGCTGCAGGCTGCTAGATAAACTACTCAATAAACGCTTATGAATAATAAATGCAGTTACATAAATCCAGAGCTGGCTTTATGTGATTTGTGAACGAAAGGGAGCTGGATCCATCACCTTGCTCGACAAGCGGCGACGCGAGGGTGAGGTTTCTGATTTAGTGAGGCACTTGAGCATGTATATAAACCCCGCCGCATCCTCAGGTCTGATTAATCTCTAAGTTAAGCACGCGCTTAAGTGATGGCACTGTCACAAGCACCCCTGCATTCCTCTGGAGACGCAGATTAAACGCGCCAGCTTGCACAGGTTTTCACTCGCGTTTTCTCCTTCAGCTTCTTACTCTGGCCGAAGCAAGACCTGGTGGCTTCGGTTCCTATGGAAATAACAAACAGAGTGACTCAGTCCCTCGCTACTAGAAGATCCTTGACTTACCTGGAGGTAAACGTCAGCTCAGGCAGAGCTCAGCGCGTGGCTCTACAGCTCTGCACAACAGCAGCGGGAGGAACATCGGTCTCACGCGTCAGCTCACGAAAACACTCATCGGCAGGAAATCAGCGGAGCTGCAGTGATTTATGTCAGCTGAGGAGCATCCCAGGATTGTCTGCCGTCCGTCGTGGCTCACAGAGAAGACTGTACACACAGGAATATTTAGCAAGAGCAAAAATCATCAGAGAAACTGTTAATCGCATAGGGGCTGTTAAAATTGCTCGGCGTTGGCTTGCTCTCTAGACACAAGTCTAAAAGCAGAGATAGTCTCTGTGTGGAGGCAGAATTGACACCGTACACAACTGATTATTCCGCTGCCCATTTTAAATCGACACCGTGGAGCTAATAACTGTAGTAACTGCACATCCCAAGGCAGACAAACAAGCTCTTGTGCGTTTTTACAGGCCGGCTAGGGCCTGCACTTCAGGAAATGGATGTGGAGCATGTTCCCCAAACATTTATTTGGAAGATAGCATTTCTCAGCTATCAGTAAAGCAGCCCTGGGTTTAAAATGGAAGTTTTATAAGTCTTTTCACCTCCCAGCTGAGGAGCAGGTAATTTTCTTGAAGCCTGGTATTCTGGCTTCTATGAATTTCAGATCTGCAGATAGCAGACAATTGATTTTTCTTTTTCTGTCTTGGAATTCCTCTAGAAACCTTTGGAAGCATTGCACAAGCATGCTGATACTCTGAGGTACATTTATTTCCCTAACAATTACACCGCTTATTTCTTGTGTAATAATACACTCCTACACGATAGCTTTTCACGGAGCTCTTCACTTGTACCAATGGTGGATTCTATCCAAGGACAAGGGGATCAGTAAGTTTGCAGATGACACCAAGTTAGGTGGGAGTGTTGATCTGCTTGAGGTTTGGAGGCTCTACAGAGGGATCTGGACAAGCTGAATCAACGGGACAAGGCCAATGGGATGAGGTTCAACAAAGTCAAGTGCCAGGTCCTGCACTCGGGTCACAGCAAGCCCCTGAAATGCTCCACACTTGGGGAAGAGTGGCAGGAAAGTGTCTGGTGGAAAAGAACCTGGGGGTGTTGGTTGATAGCCAGCTGAATATGAGCCAGAGTATGCCCAGGTGGTCAAGAAGGCCACCAGCATCCTGGCTTATATCAGCACTAGTGTGACCAGCAGGACTAGGGGAGTGATCTCCCAAGGAAGAAGCAATAGGGGAAGAGGAAACGGCCTCAAGTTGCACCAGAGAAGGTCTAGGTTAGACATGAGGAACAATTTGTTCCCCAAAAGGGTTGTCAAGGGCTGTGCCAGGCTGGCCAGGGCAGTGGTGGAGTCCCCATCCCCAGAGGGGTTTCAAAGCCTTGGAGATGTGCTGAGGGACATGGGTTAGTGGTGCCCTGGCAGTGCTGGGGGAACAGTTGATGATCTTAAAGGTCTCTTCAAAACAATTCTATGATTCTAAGAAGCATTAAAAACTCCCAGTCAGTGAAAACAGTTAAAAGCTCATGAGCAATTTTCATGCAATTTTTTATTTTTTGTGGCCTCTTGTACCAGAGCATTCTAATAGTTTGGAGAATCCAGCAAGATAAGATTTTCCAGGCTGAAAATTCTCATCCATCATCGTTGGATGACAAGCTCCTTGACACCTTGTCCATGGCAAACCAGCGCTAGGGAAAGGGATGTGTGCTTCAGGGGAAACTCTGCTTTGAGCGAAGAAGACACTGAAGAATTTCAGGCGAGACCTCAGAGTTCTTTTTTTGTAACCAGGACTCCCGTGGCATGAACTTCCTGAAATTACTTTTTTAGCTCCCAGTGGCAGCTCCCTGAGGAACTTCTGGTCTCTGCAGTGGGCCTGAACACTCACAGGGGAGTTCTTTGGTTTATTTATGGTGTTTCTGGTGAGAAATTATCAGATTCCTGCCAACATTTTGTGCATTTGAGCAAGATTTTAGAGAAGAGCGACAATAGTCTAAAAAATTATTCGTACTTAAGCAGTATAATGAAACCAGCAATTTTCTCATCACGGCCTTGAAACCATTAATTTAATCACTGCGATATTATATCTCTCTATAAATAACAATAAAAACACTTTTAAAAGTAGATACATATCTTACATGTTAGGAATTTCATTTTCTGGGATGAAATGAACCTGTTTATCTGTTCCTTTTTCATCCAACCTAACCAAGATAAATCGGATTTAACATTAAATGGATCAATCCGCATTTACCCAGCATCATTTTATCGCTGTCCATAAAGAGATGCTATAACCACTTGCAATTTCCATGGAAGAGCAATATATTCTCGTGCCTTTATAATAAAAAATTGCTTTATTGTATCATTATTAACCAACTCATTGAAAAGAAAGTGTCAAACTTTGTGAAATATTACAAGCCAAGAGACTTAAATTTAGTCCAGGAAGATGAAGGGACTGTCCTGCGTCTTACACAAGCATTCATCACTCCATAATTGATGGTTACAGAAGGAAAAAAAAACAAGGAAGATTTATGGTGCCAGACTAAGCAATTTTACCTGTCAGGTCCTTATCTCAAAGGATCTCCTCCCATGAGAAAAACACATTGTGTTGAGAACAACAGCTTGATGATGCTTGCTTGGTGGCCCTGAACTGCTCCACCCAAACCAGCAGCTGAATGGTTGTGCTATACCCCGGCCAGGTTGGGTTGACTTTTTTTTTTCTGCTAAATGGGTCTTTCTGGCTTGTGAAAACTGAAGAGCTGTCTGGTTTTAGGGGTTGTTGGTGTATTTTCTATAAACAAGGTTTTTGTCACAGGTTGTCTTTTGAGACCATCTGTAATTCAAGATGATCATGAGTGTATGTTTTATTGCATCCTATATGGGCTTGGGAAAAGCATCATAGAAACATTTTCATTAGAAGAGACCTTTAAGATCATCAAGCCCCAACCGTTCCCCCAGCACTGCCAGGGCACCACTAACCCCTGGCCCTCAGCACCACATCTCCACGGCTTGGAAACCCCTCCAGGGATGGGGACTCCCCCACTGCCCTGCCCAGCCTGGGACAGCCCTTCACAACCCTTTCCAGGAAGAAGTTGTTCCTTGTGTCCAACCTAAACCTTCTCTAATGCAACTTGAGGCCATTTCTTCTTGTCCTATGGCTTGTTCCCTGGGAGAAGAGCCCGACCCCACCTGGCTCCAGCATCCTTTCAGAGAGTTGCCGGTGCCATCAGCGTGTTCTCACTTTAATTGCTCACACTTGGTTCATGTCTTACTCCTTGTCTACTTTTCAGAGGAGTGAGAGTACCCAAGATACCTTCAGAAGTACATGAAATTTGACCCAAATTTTCTTCTCCTCCAAAACCTTCTACTTTGCAGTGTTAGAAAGCTTTCCTCCCGCACAAGCCAGGGTAGCAGGACTTCCCTTGGACCTCAAGTACTAGATGTGACCCTTTAATTTCCCTTCAGATATTTTCTCAGCGCTCAGACGGTCTCGGCTATGTCACCAGGCTGCCTGGATTCCGTCTCTTCACAAGATTACGGTCGCTGCCATTTACCAAAGGACAGAATTCCTTTCTCTCTAAACCCGATGAGGGTTTTGGCGCCTCGGCTGCCTATTGCATTCTAGTATCATTTTAATTGCTGGGATCCAAGCCAGGAAAAGAGCCAGAATGCTGTTTTAATGACGGCGGCATGCTGATATATTGTGGTATTAACCTCTATCTATAACTATAGAAATACTCATTTTTCTTCAAAATCTCTCATACGTATTTCCTTCCTCCTCAGCTTCTGCGAAAATAAAATCCTCTTTTTAAACGTGCTTCACAAAAACAAAACTCTCATTGCCTAAAACCCAAGTGTTTTCTCTTAAATTATTGCTCTTTGTCTGGCCAACTTCTTTGTATCTGACACTTGTTTGTGTCTTTCTGGAACTTTTGGGTTTTTTCCTAAATGATCTGATTCTAGTAAAACAACAACAAAAAAAAGGGTTATTACTTGACAGACTATTGCTCATCTGGTTCATTTATGTAAAGGAGCAATTTAGCAATCTTGTACACGGACAAGGCTCCTTCCCAATGCCTCACCAAGTTATTATAAATCTCTGGTTTAGGACATTTATTGGCCTTGAAAACAAAGGAATAAAAAATGTTTTACATGGTGCTGTAAATCCATCAGCTGAAAAGCTCGACCTGAATGCTCTAAATTAGTATGAATCTCATTTTGCCGTTTTCTTTGTATAAATGTCCACTGTCTGTCCTTCAACCTCTCCCTTTATTTGTGGATTGAACTAATTCTCAGCAGACTTCCAATTCTCCATCTGAATTTATTGGAAAAAGCTTCCCTAAATATGTAAAGCTTTGAAATAATCTAGTTACATAAACACTATTGGGGCTGTTGAAATGTGATAATGAACTTCATAGAATCAGAATGGTTTGGGTTGGAAGGGACCTCAAAGATCATCTCGTTCCAACCCCCTGCCATGGCAGGGACACCTCCCACTAGACCAGGTTGCTCAAAGCCCCGTCCAGCCTGGCCTTGAACACCTCCAGGGATGGAGCATCCACAGCTTCCCTGGGCAACCTGTGCCAGTGTCTCACCACTCTCAGAATGAAGAATTTCCTTCTAATTTCCAATCTAAATCTCCCCTCTTCCACTTTGAACCCATTACCCCTTTTCCTATCACTCCAGGCTTTTGCAAAAAGTCCTTCCCCGCTTTCTTGTAGGCCCCCTTCAGATACTGGAAGGCCACAAGAAGGTCTCCCTGGAGCCTTCTCTTCTCCAGGCTGAACAAGCCCAATTCTCTCAGCCTGTCTTCACAGAAGAGGTGTTCCAGCCCTCTAATCATCAACTTCAAGACTCAAAAACCACGTCCATCTTTCTATTGACGATGTGATATAAGCACGACCATCCTCAAAACAGTTCTTCTGACAGCGGGTTTCACGCAGGTGGTTACCACACAAAAAGAAAAGGAGGTATGAGTGCAGGCACTGTGCTGCATTGAGGTACAAACCACCTTGTGCTACTCTGCCCGTGCTCTGAGCTTGCTGGAGATGACTCAGACCCCTTCTGAACACCACACAGCTACAGAAGTATGGCCAGGGCATCTGAAGAGAAGAGAGGTCACTGAGGTAGGCCTGCTCTATCTGGCCACACTGTGTTTTTCACACTAAAATCCCTATGTATGGTAAATCAGTGGAAAGCTAATAAAGATCCTCCTTTTCCATGACTCCACCATCTCAGGAGGTTGCAATTCTGGAAAAGAGGACTTGAAACTTCTTTGCAAAGAACGCGTAGTGGTTCTTCCTTAATATTTGGGGTTTTTTAAAGTTATCTAAGGCACCTATCTTTCTTTAAAGAGCTCGTATGAAACTTGTTAAAGAGTATGTTGCTTATCTTATTAAGATGTTGCGAGGCTTTACTCGGGGTTTTATAGCTTTGAATTTCTCTCCAGAAAAAGAACTCTGAATCACAGCAGCCAAAAACTGCCATAATATGTCATGTTTGGAAAAAGACCGATACTGCAAAGTTCACCTCAAGTACAAACGGTCCTGGAGCACACCACTTAGTAAAGAAATGCAGAGGAGACTTGGAGATAAAAAAAGAGGCCAGTCTGCCACATGTACTGACCTGGGGTGGCACCTTACCTGCCAGCTGTCCCACTGAAAAAGAGATGCTGGAAATGAAGTACTAGTGAACAAGTTATTTTTTTCTGCTTCTCAAAATAGCTGCCATGAAAGAAGACCACACCGTGACGTGCTGATGTGCACAGAGTTCTGAGTCCTTCTCTAAGACTCCTAGAATGTGCATTAAGTGCTACTCTTTGCTTTGCTTTCGATTATATATATCGATTATATATATGTTTCATGTGTTCAAGGAAAATTTCACAATCATAGAGTGGTGGAAGAGACTTTTAAGATGACCAAGTCCAACTGTTCCCCCAGCCCTGCCAGGTCACCACTAACCCATGTCCCTCAGCACCACATCTCCACGGCTTGGAAACCCCTCCAGGGATGGGGACTCCACCACTGCCCTGCCCAGCCTGGGCCAGACCTTCACAACCCTTTCCAGGAAGAAGTTGTTCCTTGTGTCCAACCTAAACCTTCTCTGATGCAACTTGAGGCCATTTCTTCTTGTTCTATTTCTTGTTCCCAGGGAGAAGAGCCCGACCCCACCTGACTCCAACATCCTTTCAGGGAGTTGTTGAAAGCAAGAAGGTCTCCCCTGAGCCTCCTTTTCTCCAGGCTCAACAAGAGCTTTAGAGCATTTCACTTTCATGGTGGTCTATCTAAGTCATATGCAGCTTGATCTCAACTGAGATCTTTTGCTTTTTGAAATTGTTTTGGTAGTCTACATAAAACCCCTAATACGCGCTTAATGTCATAGAAGAGATGACAGTCGCTGACCATATCAGCAGTAATGACAAGACTGGCCACTGCCAAATTCAGCTGACACTTGAAGGTGACCGCTGGGGACATCTCCTCTTCCAGTATGTGTAGCAGGAAGATGAGGCCACCTGGCAGTAGATGTGAACTTAAATAAATACCAGCTCAGACTCATAATGCTTCCTTCACTGGGGTACTTTGGTGTGAGGCAGAACACATGAAGAACATCCTGAGCATGTCTAGTTGTGCTGGTGTTGGTTCTGCTCTGGACTAGGAGACTGCTGTGGGTGGGGGCTGACAGTGCTGGGACACTCGGGACTAACAAACATATAAAATGAGGTTAGAACGCTCTTAAAACGCCAGCGACTGTAAAAGAGTGCTCAGAAAACCTCCATATAGAAAGCCGTGTTCACCTCTGAATTTTCTTCCTTTAAAGGAGAAAATGAGAGAATTATCCTGGATATGTTTTAAATCTGGTTTTAATAACTTTCAAATTCTTTATTCATTCTCCTTCAATTTTCTCTGTAAAATACTTACTGAAAGCATGAAACCCTCCTGATGGAGACATATTGCAATAATTCACCTTCAATTTTGTTGAATGTCTTCTCATTCTTGGATAGTGAGGTGGACAAAGAGTGAGAGGAAATTTCAGACCTACCTTTTCCTCAGTTTTCTACTTTATTAAATGTATTTCTGTGCTGTTACATTCCAAGAGATCAGCTAACGGAAGAAATTCCAGGAGAACACTGAGAGTTTTTAAATCATATTTGCATTTAATTAGAGATTTAATTTTTCAGTGCTACCAGGTGGTTGTTTGTGGCCTTAGGTAAGACCAGATGTTATTGTGGCTTTCATAAGGACTCTTCATTTTTATTTCCTTCAAGTGCTGTTTCGTGTTGCAGAGGTGCTATGCGGAGGTCCAGGTGGGGCCCAGGGTCCTTCCCTGTTGTCGTGGTCGGGCGTGCTGAGGTCCGACCACCTCCCAAAGGGAGAAGGGTTGAGGGTAAATTGGGACATCTCCCCACCAGTGTAGGGGATACTGACACTGAGGGTGGTGAGAGCCTGGCGCAGGTTGCCCAGAGAGGTGGTGGCTGCCCCATCCCTGGCACCATTGCAGGTGAGGTTGGCCGGGGCTCTGAGCAACCTGCTCTGGTTGCAATGTCCCTGCTTAGTGCATGGGGGGTAGAACTAGATGAGCTTTACAGGTCCCTTCCAACCCAAAACATGCTCTGATTGCCAAGACTTAGGTCTCTACAGAGCACGTGCAGCCCCTGACTCCAAACGGTTGTAGACAGTGAGGAAAGGCTACCTGTGTCTTGCAAGTATTCTTATGAGTAGAAGACTCCTTAGTTCCTCCCAGCTGCTGCTTCTTCAGAAGGCCGATGCACCTTCACACTAACATGTATGTTTGTCTGCAAATTTAGTAGTAAAAGTGATCAGGAAAAAATGAGGTGAAAAAGCAGAGGGATGTCTCATGGCAGAGGAAAACTATCCAGAGGTGAGCTGTCATGGAGCTGGTGTAAGGAGAAATAGTCAAGAGAGCCGACGAGGCAGAGAATGTGACTAAAGCAGGTCAGCGCTGCTGCAGGCAGCTCAGAGGGAGCGTGAGCATTCGAGACAGGTCTTGTAACGGAGACAGCCGCTCAAAGCTTGCAATGTCTAGCAGCTTTGATAGCCTGAGACAACAAGTCCCAAAGCTGACAAGTCAACCACCAGTTTTATTTGAAACATCTCCCATTAACACCCGATTCTGTGTGCGCTGCCTTCTGATCCATACGCACAGAGCCGATAGTCCCCGCTGCTGAGTAAGATGCTCTTTCTTCACCATGCGAGGTAAATGAGGGTTATGGTCTTCTTGACTCTGAGGGTGGTGAGAGCCTGGCACAGGTTGCCCAGAGATATTGTGGGTGCTCCATCCCTGGAGATGTTCAAGGCCAGGTTGGATGGGGCTGTGAGCAACCTGGTCTAGTGGGAGGTGTCCCTGCCATGACAGGAGGGTTGGAACTAGATGATCTTTGAGGTCCTTTCCAACCCAAACCATCTGATGGTTCCATAATTCTATGATTCTATGATTCTTTGTGTTCCAGCTGCATTGAGCACATGAGTTTCCTTTTGGAAAGAAATAAGCATGTGGACTTTCTTCAAGCCATCATACTAAGCAATGTGATGGTTTAAAAGGTGGTTTAGGTGGTTTCTAAACTAGATGATTTAGAAGCATTAATTTAAAATGTATCAATAGTGATCCAGAGCTTTTTAAATCCTATCAGGCCTGGGTATTGTGCCCACCTCCAAGCCTGTTGTTCATTTTATTCCCCTTCCAGCACCAGGAGACTGCATCATGGCAAAAAAACTGGCACCGCAACAGCACAAACCTTTCTTTCTTCCAGGGAACGGAGCAATTTTGGTGCCAGAGATCTGGGCTGTAATGTGCGCTGCTCTCAGCAGCGGAGCAGTGAGACCAGAAACAAGACAGATGCCAGCGTTGGCACGGGCACCTTCATGGACTGCAGATGCCTTCACTTACTGGCAGGCTGAATGCCAATTCTGCTTCTAGTTCAGGCGCTGTCACAGCTCTAGCTTCTGTCAAGAATAAGCAGCTTTAAATGGGCAAACCAAGGAATCCGATTTAAGCTACCAACAGTCTGTGTTAAGTCAAGGAAGAGCTGATTGCACCGGGAGCATTGCTGATGATCCCAGACTTGCTTATCGGATAATTCTATACAATACATCATCATCATCTTCCAAAAGTGACTCTCACTTCCTTAGTGCGTCTTCATCTGGGAATAATATCTCTCGATCCAAACTACAACCATGTTTAAAAGCCCCTCGGTGTTCATTTCTTTAAGGAACCCAAAACATTGTCCTGACCCCAGCTGGAAATGTACCTCTTGGTGGGATGAGGTCAAGAACTTACCCCTCAGCCTGTTTCTGGAGGCACATCCATCCGCTGTTGCAGAAGAAAAAGGTTCTTGACTTTCATTTGAGAGATGTCTACCAGAGTAGTCTACGAATATATTGCCAGTATTTGTGAGCTTTTAATTTTTAAAGCATGGGACAGGCAGGTTTTAAGGCTGGAAGTGCAGTCTCAGGGGCAGCCCAGATTTCAGCCTTTACAAACCAATGAGAACAGAAGTCTCTGCTTTCAAAATGAGCAGGGATTTTTGTTCTGATTTCAAAGCCAAGTCTTATTTTGGATAGTACAGCGAGAAAGAATGTGCTCGAAATACCTTTCATTATTATCACGATCTTAAGTGTTTATAAAATAACGATAATACACAATAAAATGTCTGCTTTTATTTTTAACCTCTAGATCTCATGTAACAAGCAAATCAGGATCACAAGTCCCATTTCAGAAGTTGAGGCACTAGAGGTGAGATGATGTAACCAAACTCATGGGCAAAGTAGTGAAAAACTCAAAACCACCTCCAGCTCTCCAACACCCCAACCTGACGCCATCCCTCTGATCACCCTCTCTCCTGACATGACCCAAGGCAAATATTACGATTTAAAAATGCGCCAACACAATAAAGCTCATTTCAGGACAAGCTTCAGCACTTCCTGTTGACCACCCCGCTGCACCAAATATTAAAAGGCCCTCCACAGTCTAATTTTCAGTTCTCAGATTTAAATGAGCTTGTCTGTCCCAGTGCGACGGGGACTACCTCAGAGACACATCTGACGTGTTGCCTTGGCTGACATTTACTTAAAGAAAAACTCTGTGAGCAAATACTTCCCTCTTTTTTTTTTTTTCTTCAGATGAAACTGTCGGTGCTGCAAGTCTTTATATGTAAGTGTTGACAGGATCAAACCCCAGACATAAACACTTGGTATAGACTTGTAACTTCAACAGAATGCCACAGCTATTTGTGAAGGGGGATGTGTGGTATTCCCCAGCTGCTGATGTGTTCATTCCTCACGTCCCATCTACAGGTTCAAATGGAACCTCCTGGGTTCCAGTTGGTGCCCGTTGCCCCTTGTCCTGGCGCTGGGCACCACTGACAAGAGTCTGGCCCCATCCTCTTGCCCCCCATGGGCCCTTGAGCTCTTGATCAGCATTGCTCAGATCCCCTCTGAGGCTTCTCTTCTCCAGCTCAGCAGCCCCAGGGCTCTCAGCCTTTCCTCAGCACAGAGATGCTCCAGGCCCCTCAGCATCTTTGTAGTCTCCACTGGACTCTCTCCAGTAGTTCCTTGTCTCTCTTGAACTGAGGTGCCCAGAACTGGATTCTAGACTCCAGAGGTGGCCTCACTAGGGCAGAGTAGAGGGGGAGAAGAACCTCCCTTGTCCTGCTGGCCACACTCTTCTGAATGCACTCCAGGAGACCACTGTCCTTCTTGGCTACCAGGGCCCATTGCTGACTCCTGGTGAACTTGTTGTCTGCTGACTTAATAGCATTTCACAAAGCTCATTGTACGGCTGGGAACCCAAAGCACACAGAGAATGTGAGAACACAGGAGAATCCCAAAGATGCGGAAGACATGGTGAAACCCAGAGCTCTTGACTTCCAGCCTAGACCACTAGTCATTAGGCCTGACTGCAAAACTCAATGTGGAAACACGTTATGAGATGCTGACGCCAACACAGATACTCTTGTTTAATGCTTTGAGCTGCTGCAGCACCATCAATTCTGCTGCCTGCTCTGCTGATGGAAAATCCAAACCAAGTTGCTTCTTTCTGCTGAGTAAAAAATAAGCAGATTTTAAATTTTTTTTAAAAAAATGTTGCCCTGTATGCCACCACAACAGCTCCACACAGATATCAGCAGTCCCAGCAGAGCCAGGAACGGGATATAAGTTTCTCTAAAGTTCTCTGTTCACACAGCTGAGAAAAAAATCATGTTTTGGAAACAGAGGCTTGTGATCATTTTACATGGCAAGGGAAGTTTACAAAAGCTGCTGTCAACCAAGCCCAGAAGCCCAGGACACTGCTTTGTGTTACGGCACATAAACAAGAGCGACGCATGACAAGGCTCGGGGTGATCTGAAGACCTGGATGAAGCACGCACACGTGCAAAGGAGAAAACAAAGAGAAAGGACAAGGCTTCCAAGGGAATCCTTACGTTGGTGTAAAACGAGAGGCCTGTTTGGGAGAGTTCACGATACAGGCAAAAGCTGTGCGTGCAAAATGGCTCGAAAGTTCTGAATTTCAGTGCTCCCTGCTTCTGACTCACGCACCGATGGCACGGAACAGACGTGTGCTGACCTAAGACTGCGTATTTCATCACATCTTCAGGAATTTAAAAACTTACTAACTAGCTCCACTTTGCTCCTCAAAAGGATTTGTTTTTTCCACACGTGCCTGCTCCCTCCTCTCGGCGCTGCTCATCTTCAGGACAATTCTGGTTCCACCAAAACAGCTGCATTTGTGGTTTACAGTTGAAAAACCATTTATTCTTTTACCGAGCTTCCATGTTTGATTTTTTATCAGGCAGTTGCCAACACACCTTTTAGGCAAAACCAGAAGGAGGGGAGGAGGAGCTCTTTGGCCAGCCAGCCAGGGGCTAGTCACTGCTGAACTCGACGGACATTTGTTGTGAACTTGCACGGCCATTCACATGGTCATCGGCTAAAAAGGTACTGCAGTGCTGACAGACATGCCTGAACACGGGGATTTTAATACCTTTGTATTTGTGCTGCTCTTTCAGACAAGGTGCCTTGTGGAGGCCGCACGGAACAGATCAGCATCTGAGTCCTCCAAAGGCTGCTCCGTTTAAACCTCCCATTCACTGCCACTGATTAATGGGTTGTTTTCTGCAGGACCTGGGACTGTTCTTCCTTTATCTTCAAACCCTGGCTGTTCACATGCTTTCTCAAAAGCCATTAGCAGTCCTGCACTGCTCTCTTCAATGGGGAACACTCACATTTGAATTGATTTCTCATTCTGTGTATTCAATGGCCGGAAGCTATCTAGGCAAAGATTAAAATCTGTTTCCTGTTGTCTCTTCTTCATATTAAGGTATACAAGCACGGTGATATTCAATATTCAATATATATATTTTTTTTTTTTGGTAAAATTTGGGAAAAGATTTTGTGGTTTTCTGGCTTGCAGTCATTTTTACGAAGCTTTATCTGATGAGAGGCGTTTATTTCTTCCCAGGTTTTGGATTTCAAAAGGCAAGTGAAATTGAAGAGTTGGTTGCAGGGATAAATAGCACAAGATGAGGTGGTTAGCACCTCGCATTCGCGTCAGCTTAATAAGATAAAACAAATGTTGCCCGGTGAGCACGAGACAAGAGGATGAAGATCAGGTTGCTGGCAGCCGAGCTGTGTGCCAGGAGGAAGGTTAATTAAGGGCAGAACTTATTGTGACTTGCTTCAAGAAAAATTATTCCCTCAATGAAGTCAGACAGCTCCAGAACATTTAATGTATGTCTGAGGAAATTTATTTTTTTTTTAAAAAAAAAAGCTGACTCTCCCATAGTGGCTATTTTCCTTCTGGCAATCTTGGAATGACACTAAACCCTATAAAATCAACAAGGGAGCATAAAGACGCTTAGCTATGCAGCATAGCCCAGCCTTGGCTTCTTCCATGCAGCCAGGGGAGAGGAGTGAAATATTTTGTTTAACGATTCACCAAGTATTTTTCCAAAACAGGAGGGAAAAAGGGCTACAGCCTGCTTTCGGTTTCCATTGCAGGGCCCAGGCTCTGAAGTTGAAAAGAGCCAGCGAAGTGAAATTGTGCAGAGAAGCCCATTAACCAGAACATCACCCTGTCTCCTTCGCTGTCCTGGGATCATTAGCGCACTTCAAATGGCTTTCACGTAGTAAACTCACCACATTCTTCCAGGTAATGGCTCAGCGTAATGTCAGTTCTGCTCATTAAGAAAAGCTTTCTGATGAGTAAAGCGTTTGAGGTAGAATCCCCAGCAAAGGAAACACTGGTTTGAACAGTTACACTAATTTGCTGGTAAGTACTTGAGGTGAGGACGTCACCCGTGTCAATGGCAAAGGGGTTCTGTGCTGCTCAGCCGAGGCACTTCCAGCTCATCCCGTTCTTGGGGGGGACATATCTGAGCAGACACAGAGGTAAGAGCAATAGAGCGAACGCACAAAGCTCCTCCAGACACCCCCCTTTGGACTTGCTTCTATACGCCGCCCAAAAGGATGGGCCGAGGGAGACACCTGAAGTTAGTGAAGTTACACGGGCATCGAGAGAGTGAAACACAGAGGAGAAGGAGGGGCCTTTCCTCTGGGACAGCAGCATCGTGCACTTTCTGTTTCAGTCCCTTCGCTGCTTCTATGTGTGTGAGATTAGACACAGGATTAACGAAGCTCCGAGGAGACCGTCTCACTCTTGACAACTCCCTAAAGGAGGCTGGAGTGAGCTGGGTGTCAGGCTCTTCTCCCAAGGAACAAGCGATAAGACAAGAGGAGATGACCTCAAGTTGCACCAGGGGAGGTTGAGGTTGGACACGAGGAAGAATTTCTTGCTGGCAAGGGCTGTGCAGGGCTGTGCCAGGCTGGGCAGGGCAGGGGTGGAGTCCCCATCCCTAGAGGGGTTTCCAAGCCGTGGAGATGTGGTGCTGAGGGCCAGGGGTTAGTGGTGCCCTGGCAGTGCTGGGGGAATGGATGGACTTGATGATCTTAAAGGTCTCTCCCAACCAAAACAATTCTATGGTTCTCTGATTCTGATACCGAATATCACAACTGGTCCCTCCAGGGTGAGGATTGTTCGTTCTGCATGGAACCATTCTGCTATGAATTGATGAATCCTTCACGATAAATCCTAATTTAAAGCATTTCAGCACAGCTAATTTGGAGAATTCTATTTCAGAAGCTTGTATTCTATTGCCGCACTATCCCTTTTAGGAGTACAATCCATGTGGGATGATTTCTTCCTGACTTTGCCACGCAGCCTGCTGTAGTAAGAAGGATTTGTTTCACACTTACACTGCTGTTTTTCAGGGTTTTGGTTTTTTTTGCTGCTTCCAGCCCAGTACAATATTCCTTTGCAAATTATACAAAACATGCAGCCGAGCTCATTACAGGTACCCACTGTCCTCTGAGATAGGCACAGAAATTTTACAGCCCATTATCCAACACTCTTTTTTTAAAAAAAAATAAAATAAAAAGGCGCAGTTGTCTTTCATTTTTTGTTGAACTCTATTTTCTTGCCTTCTTCATTTTTTTCCACTATTTCGTTGACCTTAAGCATCAGTAACCACTACGAGAAAAAGAGAGGCTGGGAAATTTGGAGCCCGTCCTGGCACACACATCCGCAGGACTGAAAAGTCTGTATTTATATGCCTACACACTGTCATTCCCAAGCTGTTCTCTGAGCTCTTTAGCGAAGGCTGGGATCCTGGGCCAGCAGCTTTTGTAATATTTCTTTTATTTTATTTTTCAGTCTTTCTATTGTTGTAAGTGAAAAAAAATAAATTAAATGGCAGTGCTCCAGTGAGGAAATTAAGAACAACTCCACGGCGTTTTGTCCAAAGCTATTCATACAGGTGGCATTATAAAATGCTCTAATTAAATGCAAGGCAGCGTATTATATGTATCGTCTTTCTGATTTCAGAGAATTGCCACCGTACAATTATTAACAAACTGAAAGAAAATATTTTTAAAAAGCTTTTGAAGTCAAATCCATCTGGGGCTGCACTTTTATAACTAGTTCTTCGTTTTCTTTAGTGTTGCGTGAGGAAATTCAGCCTTTCTGGTTTTATTCCTGACAAAGCACACGAGAGGTGTGAGGTTAGGCAATGGTGGCATCAGGTGTCAGCAGTAAAAGGTGATAAGAATGTTACCTCCAAAGGGTTGTGCCTGCCAGAAAGTCAGCCCCGTTGTGTGCAAGGCCAGCGACCAACACCACAATGTCTCAGCTGACGCAGAACTTAACGTTTCATGGACTCATAGAATGGTTTGGGTTGGAAGGGACCTTTCAAGGTCATCCAGTCCAACCTCCCTGCAGGGAGCAGGGACATCTGCAACTAGAGCAGGTTGCTCAGAGCCCCGGCCAACCTCACCTGCAATGGTGCCAGGGATGGGGCATCAACCACCTCTCTGGGCAACCTGCGCCAGGCTCTCACCACCCTCAGCAGCAAAAATCTCTTCCTTCTCTCTAGTCTAAATCTCCCTCTTTTTATTTAAAGCCATCACCCCTTGTCCTGTCCCAAAAGGCCTTGATAAAATGTCTGTCCCCAGCTTTCTGACAGGTCCCTTTAAGTCCTGAAAGGCCACCAGAAGGTCTCCCCGGAGCCTTCTCTTCTCCAGGCTGAACAAGCCCAACTCTCCCAGCCTGGCCTCCCAGCAGAGGGGTTCCAGCCCTCCCATCATTGCTGGGGCCTCCTCTGGACCTGCTCCAAATTGTCCATGTTTCCCCAGCATTACAAGGATTTTCCTTCACCTTCCCAGCAAGAATGAATATCACTTTTTTGTCTAGTATGTCTAGCAGCTGCTCCACTTCGCCAGCACAAAAGACTGACCTGTGTGTCAGCTTCAGGTAATGTTTCTGATGGAAACACTGGCTCTAACAAGAGAAGTGATTGACACCAGCAGCATTAACACATGGCATCTTAGAACAGCTACCACCAAGACTTGGAGCTCTAGCTATTGAAAAATGACATCTCCTTTTGCTATTCAACGCTTTCCTTCTTTTCAGGGGTGATATTTGTGATCAGCAATACTAGGAACTCACAGGTTTGTGTTACAGTTTCTCCTTATTCCCCTAAAATACAGTCAGGACCTGCTTTCTGCACACACTATTATCTTGTGGAATTGTCAAATCATAGAATCATTTCGTTTGGAAGACACCTTTAAGATCATCAAGTCCAGCCATTAATCCAGCACTGCCAGGGCACCACTGAACCATGTCCTTCAGGCATGAAGACTCCACCACTGCCCTGGGCAGCCTGGACCAGTACTTGACAACCCTTTCCATGAAGAAATTTTCCCTAATGTCCAACCTAAACCTTCCCTGACAAACTTTGAGGCCAGTTCCGCTTGTCCTATCGCTTCTTCCTTGGGAGAAGAGACCGACCCTTGAGCTGGCTCCAACCTCCTTTCAGGGAGTTGTTGAAAGCGAAAAGTTCTCCCGAGTCTCCTTTTCTCCAGACTAACAGCCCCAGGATCTTCACAAGTATTAGGGAGTGTCAGAGGTGTTCTCCAGCAGCAGAGCCCACTGTCCCCAGCAGTTGTCAAACCTTCAAGGAGGCAAGTATTCACAGGGGAAAGAAAATTTAGACCCTACCAAAATTTCTATGACATTGTTCTATCCTACTCCACAAAAACAACCCTGCAGATGTTGAGCCTGGTTCTTTGATATGCAAACCACATTTATCCAAGTTTTAAGACTGCCTTCGCGAGGAGAAATAAAGGCTTCATGCGTGCAGGAACTGCACTCTAAGAGACACGGTTCACGATAAATTCTGACAAAGAATTCCTATGTTTGTGTTCTTTGTGTCTTTCGTCGTGGAGATCTTTTGTTTCTGAAAGGATCGCACCTCAGCAGCTCTGACAGAGCCGATCTGTAAGTCTGTACAGTACCGAGGCCTTTATTTATCACCTAGTTTGTACTATTAGTCATCTACCTTTACCGCTTTTCCGTCCAAATAAGAACTCTCCCAACCACCACAGAAGCAGGGAACTGTTGTTTGACTACAGACACTCTCCGCAGTCGGAGTCTGCAGCTCTGGGACTTCATGAAGACATCACACGTGTTCTATTTGACCATGCTACGCCTCCAGGCTTCTTCAGAGAAGCATTTCCCTGCACTTTTCAAGGCAATTTCTTCTGATTCAATCCCCTTATACCCTGTTGATTGCACTGTGCGGGGAGATGATCTATTTACATACTGAAAAGGTCAATGTTGAACAAATCGCTATTAGGGGTGTATTATCGTTGCATTCGAGAGAAGCATAAAGCGGTATCATCTCAGGAATTCTTTTTGCCTTTTCTACCTTCCTGTACACATGCCTGAGGTGTCTACATGGAGATGTAACGCGGTGTTTTGTAAGTCAGGTGGTAGGCAAGGATGGTCATCTTATAAACCATAAATAAAACTTATAAACTTATAAATTTTCCAACGGCCCGATAAACCACTTCTGTGTTTGTCTAGGACTCAGCCGAGGGATATACGATTATTTACCTTCAATAGCAGCGGGGGGGGGAACCACATGAATACAAAATCCAGCTCTAAAAACAACAACAAAATTGAATTGGGCGAGTCAGCATGGCCTGAGGCGATACAAAAGGTACCTTCGTTCTAATGGTTTTGATTACCTTTTTCTTTCCTTGATAGGATTTTTGGTGTAGTGTCAAAAAAAAATCACCCTATGCCACTGGGGCGATTATTAAACAAGTTAATAAGAACACAGCCATCAACCCTTCCAGCCATCGGGTAATGCCAGATCCACGTGCAGAATCGGGTGAATTCAAGGACAGACCCGAGACCACCCTACCTTGTTTCATCAAGCACAATGATTAAAGATACCTGGTAAAGATCCCAATGATCCACGGCTGATGCTTTAGGAAAGTGTGGAACCCATCATCACCAAGGGCTTGACCCTTTGTGGTGCCTCCTCCACTTGCACCAGTGGACACGGCCCGTTCTTCTTCACTCAGCACCTCCAGGGTGAGGAGTAAAGCCCAAGACTGTAGTAACCATCTTTTAATGGTATCTTTGGGCCTTTTCATCTCTTCCCCTTCCCAGGAATGACAACAGCATGCAGCAGTTCACTCAGAGATGCTGCTCCTGGGAGGGGGTTGTTTGCAGAATATGTTGTTCTTCAGGTTTATATTACTTTATAACCTTTATAAAAATAATGCCTCCAGGATCTAAAATACGTTTTATTTGATAGTAATCCATTACACACCGCTGGGGTAATTGGAGTTGGAATTGTTGTAGTTAAATGATAGTTTTGCTTCATTTTTCATTCAAAGAATGAATGCTGCGCAATGAAAGGTCCGATGTTTGCTACAGAGCTTTCTCTACTAATCCTGATTTTCACAGAACCCCAGCATGGTGGGGGTTGGAAGGGACCTCTGGAGATCATCTCATCCAACCCCCTGCTCCAGCAGCTCACCCAGAGCAGGGGGCCCAGGATCGTGTCCAGGCACCTTTGGAATCTCTCCAGAGAAGGAGACTCCACAACCTCTCTGGGCAGCCTGGGCCAGGCTCCAACACCCTCACACCAAACAAGTTTCTCCTCCTTATCACATCTTAGGTGATCCTTCTCTATAAGGTAATCCTTATTTATAAGGTATAAGATAATAAATCACGTAATAAATCACAGGGCAGGTATATAAATATGCATTTCACTTACACAATGTGTGCTTTTCATTTTCATGTGCAATTAAAGTGTTTTAAATGAAAGGAATTCTGTGTTCTGCCATCCAAAGTCCTCCTTTACTTTGCATTCACAATGGACTTATTTAAAAGTTCCAGTGCTTTGAGAAGTTCTATTATTTTGAGCGCTAGGCTTGTTCCCAAGCTCACTGGAGTAATTAAACCTGTATTTCCTTCACAATTGCTTCAGAACTAGCAAGCAGGGGAGGTTTTACGATATTACTGGCTCATATACTTCTCTGTAAGGAAATTTTAAGCAATGACTTTGAAAAATTTCCCTAATTTACATCCTCTTCCTTGATCAGACTGGGGAGATCATGAGTTCCAATGTCATCCGTGGCTTTAACACACCGGTACTCACACCAAAGCAGGCGTTGAATGAGATGAAAACAAAAGTTCAATAAAATGTGAATTTTCAAGTACAATTTGTTCTAAAGCAATAAGGTATAACAGTGCCAATTTCACCTTTTCCGTGAAAGGACAGTGACACAGGAGCGCGTTTACCGTAACTGGTGATGAAATGGTTGTAGGTGAGTTGCAGAGACCCCAAACTGACAACTGGACTCCCAGATTCCACACTAGGGTGGTCTTCACAAGCCTGACTTGGGTAAAGTGGTTGCCTCTGCAGCACATGTGAGGCTTTGGCCACCTTAGACTGGGTTTTGCACCATGGAAGACGGAAAGGGTGGAGGTGCTGCAACACATGGGTACTCTCTGGTAGCAAAGGAGAGGTGGATGAGGAAGGGCTGGCAAGCAAACCTTCTCCTCCTCCAGTGAGTGCTCTCATTACATGGCTACAATGCAAAAGGTGGGTGCAAGAGGGGGATCGAGGGCACCCTCAGAAAGTTTGCAGATGACACCAAGTTGGGCGGGAGTGTTGATCTGCTTGAGGGTAAGGAGGCTTTACAGAGGGGTCTGGCCAGGCTGGATTGAGGTCAGTGAGATGAGGTTTAAGAAGACCAAGTTCCAGGTCCTGCACTTGGGTCACAACAACACCCTGCGATGCTCCAGGTTGGGGGAAGAGTCACTGGAAACTATCTGGCAAAAAAGGACCTAGGGTTGTTGGTCAACGGACAGCTGGAGATGAGCCAGCGTGTGCCCAGGTGGCCAAGAAGGCCACCAGCATCCTGGCTTGCATCAGACACAGTGTGGCCAGCAGGACTAGGGAAGGGATTATGCCCCTGTACTCAGCACTGGTGAGGCCACAGCTCAAATCCTGGATGGGATCAGCACTGGCTGCCAGGACCTGCCCTGACAGCCCCTATGGAGGCTGGACACACATTTGAGAAGAAAGCAGTTGTCATAGAGCACCTAATCCTGAGGTAGAGGGCTAATACCTGAAGCCTCTCAAAGGCACCCAAATCCTGAGGGTGAAAGCCTCACAAAGCAGTTCCCTAGCCATGGGATCACTCATCTTGCTTTGGTGCCTGCTGTGGATCCCAGCTCTTGGTATAGAAAGGGACGATGAGTGGCCCTGTGAAGCCTTCTCCTGGAGCTGGGCACCTACCTATCGGCTCTGCAACACAGTCTTAAGACCTTTTTCTTTTTTTCCAATCCACACCTCGCTACCAAAGCTGGTTTTTTTATCTATTTCTTACCAAGAAGTTACTTTGCTAAGGGAAACTTCTCAAGTCCAGAGGGATCTACTTTATTCTTTCTTCTCAGTGCAATAAAGACCAAAATTGAATGAGTAGGAGGCAACACCAAATGAGGGAAATGGATTTGATCTCCCTTAGGCTATTTGAACTACCACCCATCTTTAGGATCCTCTGGCCATTGCAGGAAGCCAATAGTTTTTAACTGCAAAGCTGGCAAGCATTAGAAAGAAACATAAGACTCTCTTTCCAGCTGGGAGAGAAAGTGAAGGTGAAGCAGAGAAGCCCGGAGGTGAAGGCAACAGAGAGGGGTTAGGAAAGGCTGCCTTTTGTACGCTGCTTCAGAAAATGACTGCACAGAATGCTGCTACTTACACAAAAGCCAACATCGCTGCCTGATTGAGCAGCCATTCGGTGAGATCCACCAGGAGGAGAGACATCACGGGGCAAAAAGTAGGAGAATAGTCACAGGCCTTTAGGTACCTGTGATGGAAGCTCCACAGCGGGGCTTCAGGCTGGTGCTGTTATTCAGACATAAAACCAGAAGTATTCTAATCCTGTTTTCTGCTCTTTCAGTGTTGGTACAGGTCTGCACACCGTGTGTTAGAATATAGGACGCAATTAATTCCAGTGTGGCTTTAGCCGAGGAGAAGGGGCGTAGCTGAGGAGATGTGTCTCCACAGCGGTCACTTGAAGTCGTGCAGCTGTA
The DNA here is from genome assembly GCA_013400335.1 of Eurystomus gularis. NCBI lineage: Eukaryota > Metazoa > Chordata > Aves > Coraciiformes > Coraciidae > Eurystomus > Eurystomus gularis. The sequence continues at coordinate 33,917 of VZZY01019314.1, forward strand.
ACCTTTGAACCAGCTCGTCTGGGCAGCCAGCTCACCTTAAAGGTTCTGAAGAGCATTAGCAGCATTGATTTTGCCATCCCAGTGTCCAGGGCTCTTCAGACATAACAAGGGGAGCGTCAAGAAGTGTTCTGTGCTCAGTGGTGAGATTGCCTCTCCTGCTGCTGCCAAGCGGGTGAAAAATGGGGAACAAGGGCCCATGCTCCTGGGATAACCCCACAGCCCTGAGTAACAGCCACTCCCCTACACCTCTTCTTCTCTCAGCATGTACAAGCGATTCAGAAGTTCACAGAATGGCTTGGGTTGGAAGAGACCTGGCTCCCACCCAAAACAGTCACGTGTTATTTAGCCTGAAGGTAATACATTTACCATCTAAAGTCCTATCCCCATCTTAATTCAAAACCACTTACGAGAAAATAAATTGTATCAGTGAAGGTGTAAAATCCGTAATAGCCCACTTAGAAAAGAGAATAGTTATCAGAAGAACCACTCACGAGATACTTTGATGGATTAGCCCCTTGGTTCCCCTCAGCTTTTGCAATTATGAAGGTGTTAACAGGAAACTCATTCTTCAAGACCCTCGAGGACCTATGGCTTGCTTGCCCGTAACTTCGACTGGAGTTACGTTCAAGGTCAGGCTTGATGGGGCTCTGAGCAACCTGACCTAGTTAGAGATGTCCTTGCTTATTGTAGAGGGGTTGGACTAGATGGCCTTTGGAGGTCCCTTCCCACTCCATACATTCTGTGATTCCACGATTCTATGTCATCAAGGAACGGAATTGTTGATTTTCTATTTTCCTCTCACATCCTTTTAAGGTCATAAAAGCATGAAGAGCAGCTCCCTTTTGGTCCTACATTTAGAGTATCCAATCGTAGCGTGTTCTGGGATGGCTTTACATTACATTGCAGCTCTCCATGTCCATTTCTCCCCCTTCTTTTAACTTTCTTGATTTATCACTGCAGAATGTGATCGTTTCTTATGAGGTGCTGCCTTCCCCGAGGGCTCTTTTCTTCACCAACTGCAGCTGAAGGTTTGGGATGTAATTCTGGCATACTGTTGTAAAGGGCAATTTGCTTCTGAGAATCAAATACTATTTTTTACTTTGAGCAAAATACCGCAATTTTTCAGCGTTATGACCAGTCAATAAATTTCCCCCCCAAAGTGACACTTTTAACTGATTACACTTAAAGGCTTCATATCACCGTGGATATTAATACTGAAAATTAAGAGGCTTGATTGCCACCTCTTCATCGTATTTCGAAGTTTGCTGAAATTATTGAAAGTGTATTAAAACTAATGTAATTTTTAAAGTGATTAAAGCAGTTTCACACAAGGAGAAAGACACTTGCAACATCAATCCTGCCTGCGTGTTTACATCTGCCATGACTGAGAGTGTTTATAACTCAGCGTTTTCATTAGGGAGCAACAACTCATTTCCCTCTTTTTAGAAATGCGGGTCTTAAATTTACAGTATTTTCCTTTCCGTGTTAATTGCAAAGATAAATCTGGTGTAGATTTAGCAAAATACAATTTCTCGAAGGGCAAATACCAGCAGGAGCTTTTCCATTGCCTTTAGTGGATTGAATTGCGCCCTGTGACCTTAGGAGGTAGAAGTCAAATTGAACAAAAAAAGAAGAAAAAAAAAAGGAAAAAGCTATTCTTCTTCTTTTAGCCCTAGAAATGTGACAAAAGAATAGTATTACAATATTAAACGTATCTCCTGTGACTCCTTGCATTGTTTACAAATACTGCACTTGGAATACAAAGTATTTCAGCCAAGTAACAAATTTAATTCATTGTTGTCCTGGAAATAGGCGAGCTGGAAACAGAAATTAATAAACTGAATTTAAATAGAATTCTCCCACCCCACCCCTTCCCCAGTCTATTATCATTATCTCACATTGTTGTTTTCCAGTGGAACTGATTTCGGAAGCAGTTACTCGGAGAAATATTTGCAATATTTCCAAGGAAACAAGTTTCCGTGAGTGAGATGTTTTAGCTGTCCTGCTCTGGTCTAAATATCTGTTCTTTGTCACAGGTGGCACAGCCTCTCCACGAGAAACAAGACCTTCCTGTGCCAGTACCGAAGCTCTTCACATGGAATGACAAATGCATGGCTGCCGGAATGTGTATTTTAGAAGATTAAATTCTAGACATTTCCCCCTTCTGCATCTCAACGAATCTCCACATGAAAAGCAGAGAGGTCAGAACAACCTGCTTGCCCAAGGATTAGCTCCAGCTCATCTGTTACAAACGCAGACATGGGCTGTACTTTAGATTCTACATTTTTCTTCTCTGAATAAACACAGATGCCATCATTTAACACGGGAGGATGGGGCAGGGCTTGAATTGTGTACGTACTGTATGAGACGCCCGTAGGGAAGGGAAATCTTCTTGGAGATCCTTCCTTTTGCTTCAGAGAGTGCTCAAAGCCCCTGGCAAGGCTCAGCATGGTAGTCCAAGCGTTCAGTAGCTCTTGTTCCCCAATCATTGTGCACTATTCGGACCAAAAATTCAGAGCAAGTGGGGAACGGTCTATTTTAAAAACCCAGAACCACTTTCTTTAAGGTCACGGCAGGAATCCAAAACCACCCGGATGCAATGACTCCTGAGTGTATTCGGAGAAGCCTTGCTTAATCCGGCGTCAACGCCAAGCAGGAATTTCAGAGGTAGAGAGGCAACTGGAAAGGAGGGAGACACAAGACAGGAGAGCCTGACAGGCAGTAGAGTCCCTGGGGTTTTCCTCAATATTGCACCCTGGGGCAGTGCTTGGGACAATGCTGGTATTTCCTTTTGAGTGCCTATTATTTATTTTACGCTCCACTTCGTATAGAATAAATACCCTACAAATGCCTAAACTCACAGAGCTGCCCGCAGTTGTTTGCATGGACATAGGCACGGGCTGGAACTATCCAGAAGAGAACTGGAAAAATGTTTATTATCCACCATCCCCTACAGCAAGACCTAGCTTAACTAAAACATATATAACTCAAGAAAGTCAAACGAATGCACGCTTCCATTTATAATCTAGCCCACCTCAATAATTCACTATCAGCTAGCCCCACGTTATGTACAATCTGCTTTGATTTGAAGCTCTTTTAGCCACATTTGAAGCCTCTCTTGCACACTGCTTTGAATTATCTGACCAGCTTCTAAAAGGTGATTGATGGACGCCTGCTCTTTATAATACAGCTTTTGTAATACGATATATCTTCTGAAAGGTTCTTTGCTATTCTTCTGCCAAGTGTATTGCTGCGTGTAGAACTGAACGTGGAAATTTATGGAAAATTGTCCTTTACTGTAAGTCATTATGATCCGCTTATTTTAATAGAATCTCGTAGCAGGTTATTGGCAAAATAGCTTCCCCGTTGACTTAAATATATGGTAAAGGTAGCGGTTATTACTATTTATTAAGGGTATTTGATTCACTACGCAAATGATGCACCAGGAAAAAGGAGAGAGATGCACTCAGTGGAAGTGGAACCTCCCCAGGAAGGATATTAGCTTCATCACCACCTATTACAAACTGTGAATGTTGTGTTAACAACTATTCAGGCTGATTCAAGGATCACAGCAGGAGAAGAGCGTCTGGTTTCACCTTGGAGTTCTTGAATTGTCACAGGCTGGACAATATGGTGGGAGGAAGAGATTTAAATAGCTTCACAGCTTGCTCACATGGAAAGCCTCACGAGTCATACATGCTTAAACTCTGTGGTGGTGGAGGCAAGCACAGCATTTGTGTAGGGATTTGGCCACCATCAGAAAATAAAGATATGTAGAGCGGTTTTCAAAAGGTTCTGATTGGATGATGAAGGAAACCAGACACAAAAAAAGGAGGAAGAAAAGCAGCCTTTGAAATATTTATTATTAATGCTTTAAAAAGAGCCCAGGAGAACTGACAACGGAGGGAGAGGAGAGGAGAGGAGAGGAGAGGGAAGATGAGGGCCTGATCTCTTGACTGTTACAGGAAAGATGTTTCAGATCATTCAGTATTATATAGTGGAAAAACAATCCTAAGGAAGAATTCTTATCAAATCTGATAATCAAGGAAAAAAGGGAATAAAAAGGGTCTGCATTGACAATTAGGTGTGGAATATAGAATAACAGAAAATTTTAAGAGGAGCATTTAGCTGGAGACTATAGTCATCTAAATACAGGTGTTAGCTAAGCTTAGCTTAGTGCTTAAGCCCCCTTAGTCAGTGAAATGTACCCAGCTTTAAATCCGACATTTGCAACTCAGCAGCTAAAAAGGCCTCTGTAATTAGATTGTGGCTATGACTGGATTTGTATTGGGAAAACTCTGAAATTAGATTGTCCATATTACGAGATTTGTACTGGGAGAAGGGACACATAGGTGTATTTATTACTCAAAGCACCTGCATTCAGGAAATGAATTCCAGCTGAAATATTTCAGAGTGTTGGAATACACTGTAAGGTGGATATGAGATGGGAATAGCTATGGCCCCATACAAGGGTCCAGTGGGGCAGTGAAACGAGACATATTCGCACTGATCCAGCACTAAAAAACCCCGGAAGTTACTTTTAGACACAAGAGCACCAGGCCTCGCATCTAAATATTCAGGACAAGACCTGAATTATTTGCATGTGTTTGTGTATACGTTTTGGTAATCATCTGAAACCCAGGATTATGCCAGATTTTATCCTTCAGGTTGGGTGACTTATATTAACTCAGCAAAAATTTGATACTTTTAAGATATTCTGGTCACCAGCAGCCAAGAACAATTTAAGCCCACAAATGTAAATGCTTGTGCTTTGATGAACGCTTTTTAGGCTTTGATGCATCGTTGTGCAAAAGGTACAGCAGGAGATCTACCAAAGAATGACTTCATATGTTTGTGAGAAAACCCTCAGCTGCTAGAGTAGTAAAAGTAGTATTCATAAATATGTTCTAAATGTTATCAGCAAAACAGAGCAATGCTCAGATGTTTTTCCATCTGGACTGTGAGGAGTTTTCAGTGACACGCTGCAAAAGACAGGATAACTCAGTACTTTAAAAATAATTGAAGTGAGATTTGTATGTGCTTCAGAAAAGTGTGAAAGCTTTATTTTATTTCACATGTCATACAGAAAGCAGATATTCTCATAGTTTCTTAATTCCCCCATTTCTTCGTTCCAGTTGTCATTTCTGCTACACACAAGAACAAGATTTGTGAGGCCATTGATGAGGCCTCCCTTAGAATTCACAGAACCCCAGCATGGTGGGGTTGGAAGGGACCTCTGGAGATCATCTCATCCAACCCCCTGCTCCAGCAGCTCACCCAGAGCAGGGGGCCCAGGATCGTGTCCAGGAGCCTTTGGAATCTCTCCAGAGAAGGAGACTCCACAACCTCTCTGGGCAGCCTGGGCCAGGCTCCCACACCCTCACACCAAACAAGTTTCTCCTCCTGCTCAGATGGAACCTCCTGGGTTCCAGTTGGTGCCCGTTGCCCCTTGTCCTGATGCTGGGCACCACTGAGAAGATTCTGGCCGCGCACACCACTCTGGACATTGTAGATGCTCATCAGAGTAAATGAGCTGGACTGTGCCTCACAGACCTTCACAATAAATGGATTTATTGGTGGATTTGACATCACAACTATCCACATGAGATTGTCATGGCCAGCTTCCAGGAACTGATGAATGCTTATTCTTGAGCTACTGTAGAGGCCTGGAAATGAGAGCCTGGCTAAAATAATTGCCTGTTGAAAATGAGTCACTTACAGAAGCACAGCATCAGCCGCGTGTTCGGAGGGAAGAGGACTCACCAGAGCCCGGCTGTCCACGGGGAGGGCCTGATTCCACAGCAGCCAACACAGCTTCTTCTAGGTGTAAGGAGGGGGTCAACAAGTTTGTAGGTGAAGGTGATCTTGTTGATACACCTGGATTTTCAAGAGGTTTCTTAAAAGCTCTTTTGTCAACGACAAATAAATTAAGCCCGCACAGAAAATTAAAGTGCATACTAAACTCAGGCCAAAAGGCAGGAGTAAGGATCATTTCTCAGGGCAGTGACTAGTTAAATTCTGCATGGATTTGTACTGGAACTTGGGCTGTTTAAGATACTCTAATTCTGTCACCTCGAGAAGAGGATGACCAGGGAGATAACAAAATTTGCAGATGATACAGGCACTAAGAACAAGAACTATCAAGATGATTATTTTATTACCTTAAGGAGTCAAGTGACTGGACAATAAAATTTGAGATGAAATTCAGTGTAGATAAATGTAAAGTGATGCACATGGGGAAAACGAATCTTTTGCTTCAAGCCAAAAAATTATGAGCTCTGTACTGACCGCTACCACTTGGGAGCAAGACCTTCACATTCTGATATACAGGGCCATAAAAACCATCAGGTTGATGTTCTACAGCAGTCAAAAGAGCAAAACAAATGTGAGGAATTAGCAGGAAGAGAACAGAAAATGAAACAGAAAACATCATGCTGAAATAGAAATCCACGTTTTGCCCATGCCTTGAATATTGTGTTCAGTTCTGCTCTCACAAGGTTCATAGAAGACCAACAACAATAATCAAAAGCAGGAAGAGCAGTGTGGAGCATGTTCTTGCAGATGTAAAGCCCAGAGAGCCTACAGATGAGTTTAACACTGACTATTATTGCCTTTCTTGCAACTGTAGTCTGGCCTTTGAGATATCCTTTGAGGTAGGTATTAAATGAGAAGAAGTTTTACAGCATCTAATTTCAGGCATCTGATTCACTCTCCTTCCTCTTTACTGGGCTCCGGCAAAGCAGAGCATGGGAGACTGGGAGCCCACATCGCGGGCAGCCGTACCCACGGCAACCCCACGTGTGAACCAACAGTCTCACACTCTGCATTTCCCAACCTGCCTCTCAATAAACAGCAGCTTGTAAGAGGCAGGTCCCCACAGTACCCCACGGACCCAAGGACCTGCCTGGGGGAGCTGCTTTCATGTGAGGGCCTTCTACAAGGTACCTCCACCCCTGCTGGGCTCCAGACCCAGCTCCTGACTCACATCCATGCCTGGCCTCAGCCTGTCCCCATCCCCAGGGGGATGACTGATGGCTGGGGCTGCCCCAGTCAGAATTCAGAATCCCACAGGATCATAGAATCATGGAATCATGGAATCATTGAATCATAGAATCATTGAATCATAGAATCATAGAATGGTTTGGGTCGGAAGGGACCTCAAAGATCATTTCATTCCAACCCCCTGCCACGGGCAGGGACACCTCCCACTAGACCAGGTTGCTCCACAACCTGGTCTTGAACACTTCCAGTGATGGGGAATCCACAACTTTTCTGGGCAACCTGGGCCAGTGCCTCACCACCCTCACAGTATTTCTTCCTAATATCTGATCTAAATCTACCTTCTTTCAGTTTAAAGCCATTACCCCTTGTCCTATCACTACTCTCCCTGATAAAAAACCCATTTCCATCTTTCTTGTAGGCACCATTTAAGTTCTGAAAGGCCCCAAGAAGGTCTCCCTGGAGCCTTCTCCTCTCCAGGCTGAACAAGCCCAACTCTCTTGGCCTGGCCTCCCAGCAGAGGGATTCCAACCACCTGATCATCTTGATCTATTGGCTTTTCTTGTCTAACACCTACTGTCAAAAGGGCAGACTACTGACCCCAAAGTACAAATTTCAGTACAAAGTACAATTAAACGCAGCACGCACACAGCCAAAATCCAAATGGACATTGCCCACAAGGCCTTCAGGTGCCAGGGATTGAGACCTGAATCTGTGAGCTTCTCCTCAGACCTGAGTGTTCATAAGAGCAGGGAGGTGACATTGCACTCACTCCGTTTTCTTATGTCTGGCTTTAACACAATCTAATGATCATAGGAAGCGACCGCGATGGTTTATTATTACTTGCTGAAAGGCAAGAACAATTGGATTTGAATGATCATATAAACTGTTGCCAGATAGATTCCATGCCATCTATTTTATATAGGCATAATTATATACACACACACACGCCTTAGTGATATCAGGTAGTAATTAAGAACGAGGAGATCAGATATCCTCCTCATGCAACTGAATTAAAGGATCCTCAGGAATATGCTTTTCCTTAATACTTTTCAGGCTTATTTCTTTTATGTTACCAACTCACCGATAACTATTGCTATAATTCCAAGCTCAGGTTCTCTCCACACCAGGCTGGGCAAACCTTATCCTTTCCTTCTGCAACCTTCATTTCCGTAGCTAAAATACAGGTGTTCCTCAGCACTTAGCAGCAGCATAAATTATGCCCAAATATTTGTTTGATTCCCCTGCTCTAAAGTTTCTTTTACCTCCACCTCTTCAGCGTGGCCACATGCTGTTCAGAACTGAGCCATGAATCAGAAGCATCCTTTTCTCTCCTGCTCAAACACTTCTGATGTTAATTTTCAACAGACTCTTCACACATTTTGATCTTGAAGGAGCTGCATCTTACACAGATCTCTTTTCCTTCCAGCTTCTGCCAGATGATGCTGTTATAAAACCCTCTGCTTTTTTATTTCATTTAGACTATCAAAAGTTCGAAGGTAAAACACAGAACACCCTCTCAGAAAAGAAACGCTGGTAAAGGAGAGGAACAGGAAGAAAGAGCCCTGTAGAGACTCACTTGTCCCAGGGGATGAGCCAGAGAAAATGGTCTTTGTGTTTCTCCTCGTTTGGAGCAGGATGTTAGATTTCTCTGTGGCCGAGCCATATAAAACCCTAACTCTGCAGCGTCTTAGCTCCAAGCAGCGTTTAAGTCACTAAAAATCCTTCCCCCAAGTATCTTATGACAAATGAAGGTACTAAACCATTTCTAATCCAAATGCTTTTGAAGTCAACAAAACCACAGACTGGCACAAAACCAGGACAGGCTAATCCTACACGTTACACGTTTGGCTCCTCAGCCACCCTTCTGGAAGAAATGTGTGTCGATGTTTCACTGTACACACAGGAGCTCATTAAATAAAAGATGTCCTAAATAAAATGAAGGGCTGTTAAAGACAGAAGCACTCATATGCCTGGAGACTCCTTGTTACCTTACTCTGCCACCCCAGCTGTACTTACTCGTTCACATCCCTACGGCTTCCAAAGTGACTGTTCTCTCTGATATTGTCTTATGCTGCTTTCAACAAGATGTCTTTAAATACTTAAACAGTACCAGTTGTACTACGCACAGCAAATAACTCTGGCTAGAAGCTCTACCTCTATGTTCCTAACACGCTGACACCAGATAATACTTCATTCTCTTCTAGATACTGTTCATGATGAAACAGTCCAATAAAGTCCAGGCTACAGCGACTCTACCCAGAGATCATCATAGCCCAGAAGCTGATGTCCTCCTGGGCTGCATCCCCAGCAGTGTGGGCAGCAGGGCAGGGAGGGGATCCTGCCCCTCTGCTGCGCTCTGGGAGACCCCCCTGCAGTGCTGGGGCAGCTCTGGAGTCCTCAGCACAGCAGAGACATGGACCTGGTGGAGCGGGGCCACAGGAGGCCCCAGCAATGATGGGAGGGTGGAACCTCTGCTGGGAGGCCAGGCTGGGAGAGTTGGGCTTGTTCAGCCTGGAGAAGAGAAGGCTCCAGGGAGACCTTCTGGTGGCCTTTCAAGACTTCAGGAAGGCCTAGAAGAAAGATGGGAACAGACCTTTTAGCAGGGCCTGTTGGGACAGGACGACTGGTGATGGATTTAAACTAAAAGAGGGAGATTTAGGCTAGATAGAAGGAAGACATTTTTTACACTGAGGGTGGTGAGACTAGATGACCTTTAAAGGTCCTTTCCAATCCAAATCATTCTATAGAATTAGATGCAACAGAGCATCGTATTCTTCTAGCTTGTGCTATCTCTAAAGCAATTTCCTCTCCCCTGATTTGACCACACTCCTCAAAAAGTCAGCGGAACACAACCAATCCTGTTAAATAAGGCACAAAGCACCTTCATGCTATTGTCTCAATCTGTTTGGATTACCTGCTATGGAGAAGAAACTTGTGCCTTTTCATGACATTTAGCAGAACATGAAATACTTGTTTGAACTTCAGTGGAGTGAAGGGAAGCAGGAACAACGTTCACCCAAAGGTGATAACACTGTCTAGAAATCACCACAATTAATTCTGAGCAACAGTGAACCGGGCATTAATTTTTCCTGTTATTTAGCAGGATTTCCAAAAAGTTGAAATATAGGTATGGGATAATGAATGGAAATAGCTATTATTACATTGGGATAGAAACGTAATTGCCACACCTCTGAATCCAAGCCAAACTAGGAAATATATTGTGGAACGAACTTTTTTTCCCTGTTTATTTCATATTATTAAAGTTACAGGTCAGAAGCATCCAAGATTAGCTGATCTCAGCGATGGCTGCTCAATAAGATATCTGGAGACCCGGTACTGTCTCCCGATGCATGTTTCTCCTCTTTGTCCACTGGCAGCAACCATTTGTAGAGAAAAGTCATCATCAGATATCATCAGAACTGGTGGCCGTTACGTTTATGTCGATAAAGTAGAATAAGTCACATTTTGGTTAGTCAGAATGAGCACTGAAGTGGGTTGCAGAAAGAAGCAACTCAGTTATAAATTAGTTTTTCTCAGCAATGCTGACTCGGAATGAGAAGATATTTGCTTCCAGGGTAGGAAATTCTTGGCATTTAAATTTTCAGGCACCTTCTCAGGTATCAAAAAAGATACAAAGAAGATGGGGACTCCCTTTCTACAAGGAGTCATATGGAAAAGATGAGGGATAATGAGTGCAAATTATTCCTGGAGAGATTCCGACTGGACACAAGAGGAAAATTTTTCACAACAATGAGCCATTGGAAAAATCTCCCCAGGGAAGTGGTGGAGATTTGGCTGGACAGGCCGCTGGGCTAGCTTGTCTAGACCGTGCTTTTCCCAAGAAACCTTGGACCAGATGGTCCTTGAGGTCCCTTCCAACCTGATATTCTCCGATACACATAAATGCCACACTGAGCAAGGCCTTTTGAATGCTTCACTCTACGCAGTGTCCTTGGCTTTGGTGCTGTTACCACCATTTTCCAGAGGTTTTTTTTTTAGTCTGTCTTTTTAACCTTCAGAATCTGACTTTTCCCCAGGCCCTTAGGGAAGACTGGGTTGAGATCTGAACAGCCTTCAGCTTATTTTTCCTCATGATAACTGCTGAATATTTATGCGCTGAATTGTGATGAGCTGTCCTTTCTATATTGCATATTAGTGGGTATTTTAATTCATGAGATGGGATTCAGAGCAGAGAGGTGCTTCTGGAAGTTTTCATAGCTCTAAATAAATAAATGAGACAGACAAGTCTTTGTCTTTTCATCTGCCTCTTCAGCAACCGTGTTTCTTTCTCTATTTTGTTGTGGTCCTGCAGGGTCCGGCTACCTCAGTGATAGACACCATGTGAATCAAAGTAGATCAAATCACAGTCTTGATAGTCTCTCTTTTGAGAGAAGCATAAAACAGAATTGGGAAACTACTCTCCTTTTGTGTTTCTTTTCTTTGTGAGTCTGGAACACAAACAGTTTCACTAGAATTATTTGGCCAATATTTCTTCAGCTGTCCTCAAAATACCTCCTAAGAAGTTCTCCCTCTTCGGCTTCTGCGTGTCGTGCCTTTTTCCCACCATGTGAGTATGAGGAAGCCTCTTAAAAACATTTCTTCTTCCTCTTAAAAAAGAGGAAGCCTCTTGTTGCCTCTCCCAGCAACAAGAGCCTTACCTTTTGATTTTTACCGTCCCTCATTCCCAAGCCGCTGTGGTTTTCAGTAACCTCAAATATTTGCCTTTTGTTAACACAAGGAAAATTGCGGAGATGTTCAGGAAAGATGCTCAGAAAATACGATCAGTTTATACTCTCTGGTAAAAATGCAGCACGCAATAAAGGCTTTAAATGTCGCCTTAATAATCATGAACCTTTCAGCTTTATTCGATGTCTAAGGGTCTGATTCTGCAAAGACATGTGAACCTGCTCAGTTTCTGCCATAAGAAAACTCCGGTAAAGTCGATACTAGCCCTGGCTGGCATCATTCCAGCGGTGAATTTGTCCCCGTCTCCTTAAGATTGTATTCCCTCCATTTATTTCCACTTGCACCCAGATATCTGTAGAAATTCTTTCATCCATCCACTTTTATCTCTCATGCTATTTGAGAAAATAAAGTAGGTCAGTGGTCAGATAAATCTGAGCAAAAATGAGAAATACGATCATTTTCTCCCCCCTCTTCCCTTCTCAGTCTCATTCTGGAACTGAGTGTTACCAGCCCTTGGAAAGATGCCAAAATTCAATATTATGCTGATGGGAACATGAATAGTGTATAAAGAGACACTTTAAACAGTGTATAAAATCTGAGGCATAAAATGTCCAGCAAGGCTAAACCAAAGGCTTTGTAGAAGTTGCAGCAGAAGCAGTTGGTTAAGTAGTCTCAAGGCTGTCCCATTCCATTCAACTACAGATGTCGATAACGGACAGGTCAAGATTTCTTTGCTAGAAAATCGGTATGAACCCAGTAAACCAGAGGATGCCGTTAAAGACTGTGAATTTAGACACAAAAAAGCAGACGTTAATAAAGAGCATACATACAAAGATCTTCCAAAATTTGATCTATATTTTAAAAAATATGTTCTTTTTCCATGTTGTGTTGGGAGCCCCAAGACCAAGGGGACATAAAATATGGGTAAAACTCCTGGGTAAAGGTAGCTGGGGGGTTGGAACCAGATGATCATTAAAGGTCCCTTCCAACCGAGACCATTCTATGATTCTGGTTTCAATCTACTCAGCCATGCACACATGAATGAGCATCTAGGTTTAAATTTCAGGATCTAGTTTATAGAAATAATAAAGAAATCCCCCAAAAGACTTTTTTTTTTTCTTTCAGTAGAGGGTGGAAATGCTCCAAATACAAAAACTTATCTTATTGACGTGCTTCAGGAAAAATTACAGACTATGTAGTTCATGAAGCAGTGACATTCACACTTTGCCCTTCGGACTAAATATGCCAGGATTAGAACTTTTCCTCAGACTTCCTGAGACAAAACTGTGCATTTCTCCCTGTAAATTAGAGCCCTGGTGCGACACCAACACTCAGAGAGGACCATGGGGACTGTGAACGTGAACTTGAGCCTGCCTGCTCCAGAGCTGACTCCCACAGGAGTGAATGAGAACATGTAGAAGAGGAGAGAGATTAAGAAATGGAAATTGAAAAAAAAAAAACCAAAAACGGGGGAGACTCCAAAACCCCAATAATGCACCTTTTCTAAAGCACTGGTTTTGTCCCCCACACACTCACTATTTAAGGACTGACCAAATTCATTGCTACGTAGGCTATTAATAGCAACTTAGCAGCCAGCTAAAGGGAAAACCAAGGAAAAATCTGCTTCACTGGAACATCTATAGCACGTTATTCCCTTTGGCTATCTTGCTGTGGCACAAGATCTTGCAGCATCTCTGAAGGCTGCGCCCAAAGGCAGAGCGTAGCCCTACGAAAATAAATGCAAGCAATATTATAAATATTGGGGCCCTTCACAAGCTATCACTGAGAGGAAATGGAATTAAAATGTAAAAATGGGAGCTGCAGAACACGATCCGATGCTTGAGGAAGGCAACAAATTAGGAACCTGCGTAGTAATGACTGCGAGCGAGATTGAACATCCTCCAGTGGTTGTGTCATCGTGTTCACAGAGCTGTCAGCGAGGGTCGGGAGCTGTTTCCTTTCTAAACAGTGTCACTCACTGTTTCACTATTCAGCTGCTTTCAGTCATTGTAGGCTGAAACTTGGCACTCACATAATCAGCTCCAATGCAAATTTGTCTCTAAAAATGACTTAAATGGGTTAGGCCAAATTTAGTACCGGCGCAGTAAAAATAATAATTGAGGTATGGGTACATCTTGGCTGACAACAGTCATATCGCTGCGAAGCAAGTGAAAATTCCCAAGTTTTGAAATGTAGCAGCCAAAAAGTGCAGAAGACGCACAGAACCTTCCACATCTCAATGCGTATTAATCACAAAAAAAAAAAGAAAAAAGAGGCACAAGTTTGTTCCTTCCCCCCTGTAGTAAAGTAAGTCTACCAACCGCTTCAGGACTGACATCAAACTCTGCCATTGCCCTCAAAGCAATCGCCCAACCCCACAGGATTGTGGCACAGCTGAAGCTGTAAGAGACCTCTGGAGGACACTTGGTCCAGCACTACTGAACCAGAGCCCCTGTTCAGTGCAGGCAAGGAGGTCCCCTCGAGAGACTGTCTTACTTACAAGTTCAAGCAGTGTTCAGTGTGACAAAGCTGAGCCTAAAGCAAGAGAAGGAGTGAAGACCAGCCTTAGGTGTTCTTACTTTTGACTGGTGCATCTGGAATGGAGCATCTCTGTGCTGAGGAAAGGCTGAGAGCCCTGGGGCTGCTGAGCTGGAGAAGAGAAGCCTCAGAGGGGATCTGATCAATGCTCATCAAGAGCTAAAGGGTGGGGGACAAGAGGATGGGGCCAGACTCTTGTCAGTGGTGCCCAGTGACAGGACAAGGGGCAACGGGCACCAACTGGAACCCAGGAGGTTCCATCTGAGCAGGAGGAGAAACTTGTTTGGTGTGAGGGTGTGGGAGCCTGGCCCAGGCTGCCCAGAGAGGCTGTGGAGTCTCCTTCTCTGGAGAGATTCCAAAGGTGCCTGGACACGATCCTGGGCCCCCTGCTCTGGGTGAGCTGCTGGAGCAGGGGGTTGGACGAGATGATCTCCAGAGGTCCCTTCCAACCCCCACCATTCTGTGATTCTGTGACTAGGTGACAATGAAGATGTCCACTCAAACGAAATAGGTTCTGATCTCCTAGAGTTTCAGCATCTGTTTTTTGTAGTAACTTGGTCTGCTGCTGGTCTCCAAACTATCCAAGCTTTGCGTCTAAGCCTTCTCCCGTTTACACCAAGGTAAACTTGCAGTTGATAGGGTGCTGCTGTGGGTGCAACTGCAGGATGTGAGAGCTCAAGCACAGTCATTTCCTTTTCCTTTCTGCTGGATCCCAGCTAAGTCCTTATTCTCTAAAGTGCAGCTTTCCCCTGTGTGCTTTTTGAAAAGCATTTCTGCAGGATGACAAAAGAAAGTTATTGTCAAGATGGCTTGTAAGATCCTCAGCTCTTTTCCACCCTTGTTTTCAATTCCTTGCCGGCTGAAAACAACAATATTTACCAAATGGCGAATAGCATTCGATTCAGGTCTTCAAAGAGAGCTTAATGTTGGAACAATTATTTATAGTAAATCGAACTTCACGTAAATCGAACTTTGAAGAACTGTTCTTTGAACTGCAAGTGCCACTTCCATGGCTCCTTCTCACCACAGTTTCAAGCACTTTGTGACACCACGGAGAGAAAAATAGGGGTGATTTTTTTTCATTATTACAGTAAGTACTGAAAGGACACAGTTTATGACTCACCTCACCCCAGAGCCACTGGATTCCCTGTGCTCTTTACCATACGAAAGAAGAAAAGAATAGCATCATTGTCAAGAAATGTGAGTGGAAAGAGCTAACATGCATGGGCAGACTCCGTGCACCTCTGCATGTGAAGATTTGTTTCTCCAGTTCCAGAGCCTATGACAAATGACCACCGTGATTAATTGCCCGTTTTCAGCCAAGCACAAAATTGGAGACATAATTTGTTATAGTGGAATAGCCCCCACAGAATACTGATACAGCCACGGCAAGACTACGTTTGTCATCACTCGAGACAACAGCCAGACAGAATAATAGAAGGGGATTGAAAGGCAAAGAGATTTGCAGACTGGCATCCTGTCCTTCCAGCGGTATCCCCACATACGTCGCTTGGTGCCATACCTGATATGCTGACAGCAGGGTCAGCGTTGCCCACATGTTTATTAGTTCACATAAGCAAGATTCTGTCTTATTAAATCACAGAATCGTTTTGGTCAGAAGAGAACTTTAAGATCATCAGGTTCAAGCGCTGACCCAGTGCTGCAAGGGCACCAAGGGCTGCAAGGTTGCGAAATTGCTGCAAATTAGGTTGCAAGCCCAGTCAGGTATCTGCTTCTTTTCTGCAGGTGTCTGCAGATCTTTTCATGTCAAATGCATATGAAGTGTTGGACATTTGTCTCGGAGTGGGAGCTATCAGCAACAGCTCTAGACAAGTGTGAGAGTGGAATTAGAAATTGCCACTTTCACGATATGCTCATTATATCTATACATGACACTGCTCATGGCTCATTTCAGAAATGAGTAGATTGGCTGCAGAAGAGCGAGCCAGAAATTGGTCCCTTCCCATGTCACAAACCACAACTTCACTGACAACACTTCAGCAGAGCAGCGCTGCCCATGTTAACAGGAATTTCACCTCCACGCTACAGTAGCAGAAGGTTTAGGATGACTGTAGCATACCAAGATCATGCAATAAGGCTAATTTATGGTTGGACTTGATGAACTTAAAGGTCTCTTCCAACCAAAACAATTCTATGATTCTGTGATAGTGTGAGTCTCATAACAGCATCATGGGCTTTCTGCAGATGAATGTGGCCTGCCAGTGTCAAGCGGAGGTGAAAGGCTTTATTCAATCCACAGGGTTGCTTAGATGGGAGCCATAAATTTCAGCTGGACCTTCTAGAAATTTGGCCTCAACATTTCCACTCCGTTGGGTGATTATAACCCACAGGGAGGTTCACGTCATCTATTACTCATGAATGTAGCAATATTTATAGAATAATAGAATCATTTTGGTTGGAAAAGACCTTTAAGATTATAAAGTCCAACCATTCCCCCAGCACTGCCAGGGCACCACTAACCCATGTCCCTCAGCACCACATCTCCACAGCTTGGAAACCCCTCCAGGGATGGGGACTCCACCACTGCCCTGCCCAGCCTGGCACAGCCCTTCACAACCCTTTCCATGAAAAAATTTTTCCTAACATCCAACATAAACCTCCCCTGGTGCAACTTGAGGCTGTTTTCCTCTTGTCCTGTCCCTTGTTCCTTGGGAGAAGAGCCCAACCCCCACTTAGAATAACCTCAGTCCTTTTTGTTTCATCTTTAAATTTTGTTCTTCCCAGGTGTGAGGTTACAGTGGTGCGTAGATCAACACACAACATTTTAAGCTGTCCTCTAGGTAAAACAAATTACAAAAGCAGGTGTTACGAGAAGTAAAACTAACAGCATTCAGATTTCAAGCTTCACTTGTCTGAAGCGCAAAGGCCACCTTCTGTTACACCCGTTTCCTTATTCTCTGAGACCACTGTTACTGAAGATTTACCCAGGTATGGCTAGGAACGAAATCTATTCCCTGATTTTTCACATCAATTAGTGAAAAAGTTGATAAAAGAAATCTCTCATCTATTCCACTGGTTCCCAGGTCACCTTTCGATAAATGCCAAGCATCCCATTTATTTTATCACCCGCCATAAAATCTCTGCACAGAGCTCTGGAGGACAGAAATCCATCACAGTATCTTGTCACCGCAGAGTTTAATACTCTCCGGTGTGTTTTCCTTGCTCAGATAATATTTTTGCATCCCTTTTGTCTCAAATAACACATAGGAAAGACATTTGTCTTTACTCCCACTGATAAAGAACCCAAATCAGCCTAATTTGCTTGCACCGTAGCCATGTTTAATGAACAGACCTTTCAGATCATCAAGTCCACCACTAACCCACGTCCCTCAGCACCACATCTCCACAGCTTTGAAACCCCTCCAGGGATGGGGACTTCACCACTGTCCTTTTGACAATTTCAAAATGATCTTTTATTGCAAATTTTCAGGTTTAGTTTTTTAGTACTCATAAAAAAGTAAGTTGTGCTTGTTCACTTGTTTTCAGATTGTTGGTTCTTTACCTTTTTAATATTTGGAGGGGAAGGGGAAATAAGGCAGCGGAGTTTTACTCGGAGGTTTCTTCAGGCTGTTATGAGAAAGGCAACTCTGAACTCAGCGGATCAGTTTTCTGCTTGATTCCGTAAGGCAGGTCTGATATACTTAGGAAGCCTTTTCCCAATATTAGTACCAAGAAACTCTTCAAAAACTGAAAATGGAAGAAAACCAGCCCCTCCACTATGTTATAGTTGGGACAGAGAAGCATCAGCCTCAGAGGGACCAGGGAAGGAGTCAGGGTTTTATCTAGTGTGGCTTAATGAGGAAGAGTGTGAAGGTTTCTTTGTTTACAGAGGTAAAATATTTGTACTTGCTGGAAGCCAGCACAGCCCCCTGTGCCAGGGGGGACCTCCAGGGAAGGCACCAGCCTTGGGAACCAGCCTGACTTTGGGAGACAGGTGATGGTGCTCAGATGGAGACCTTGTCACCATGGAGTCCCAGGTGATGAGTTCTCCTTTAGGCAAAGTAACCGATTCTTTCCCTTTCACAACACAGTTAACTAAAGTTGATGGTATCTATCTTCCTGCTGAGAAGGGGCACGCAGAGAGTCAGGCAAATAGCAAAATCTAACATTAAGACAGTTAAGACCTAAGCTCATGGTTAGTACACTCTGGGTTTAGCTCAATCAAGTAAAGTTCAGCCACCCAGAGTTGATGGACAGAGTGTTACGTTGCCGTTCAGATGAGAGTGTGGCTTGTCCCCTGCTTGGTAAGTCCAGTTACACTCTCTTCAGCTGGTCACAGCTGATCTTTCAGGACTTATTTTTCCTTTTCGCCTCCTCAGCCAGAATACTGTAAATGTTTCAGAATCTCTGCAGGCATTTGAGTTCCCGATATGTTGCTTATGTCAATCAAGAAAGAATAACACTGCCTGCACCTTTGCTGCTAAAACAGAACCATAGAATCACAGAATTGTTTGGGTTGGAAGAGACCCTTAAGATAAAATGAACCTTATGCAGCTTCTTTTTGCAGTTTTATAGTTAGCAAGCTGACTCTGGAGACTCAGCAGCATGAGCCTAATGATGGAATGAGGACTCTGAGTGGATGAATGATCCACTGGGATAATGTGAGAAATGCCAGGACTCGAGTAGGTGTCCAGCAGCAACACCTAATAGAATCACAGAATGGTTTGGGTTGGAAAGGACCTTTGAAGGTCATCTAGTCCAGCCCCTGACAGTGAGCAGGAACATCTGCATCTAGAGCAGGTTGCTCAGAGCCCCAGCCAACCTCACCTGCAATGGTGCCAGGGACTTTCTACCACCTCTCTAGGTAGAAGACACCTGGGCCAGGGTCTCACCACCCTCAGCGTGAAAAATCTCTTCCTTCACTCTAGTCTAAATCTCCCTCTTCTAGTTTAAAACCATCACCCCTTGTCCTGTCAAAACAGGCCCTGCTAAAAGACTGTCCTCATCTTTCCTGGGGGTTGGACTAGATGACCTTTAAAGGTGCCTTCCAACCCAAAACATTCTATGATTCTTACAGGCCCCCTTGAAGTCCTGAAAGGCCACCAGAAGGTCTCCCTGGAGCCTTCTCCTCTCCAGGCTGAACAAGCCCAGCTCTCCCAGCCTGGCCTCCCAGCAGAGGGCTTCCAGCCCTCCCATCATTGCTGGGGCCCTAACATTTGGTATTACCCCTAACTCAGTTCAGAATAATCACTGCTTCGAATTTCTCTATGAAACACTTCCAGGATCACAGCCTTGTGATATGCTTGGTGGTCTTACACACATGGTTATCTACAACCTCCTCCATGGCTTTCCCACCCTCATGCTGGCTACTGAGGAACAGTAGAGGAGAACAGCAGGGTTTCAGAGTGCAGTCAAAGCCCTTTCCCCTTTTAGCCAAGCACCTCTCTTTCCAGTATATGCTGAAGGGCTGGAGCAAGCTCACCATACACCTTCAAGAACATGTCTTTCCACAGCCAGATGTTCTGCAACCGCTTCTTGTTGTTTAAGTCACCACTACAATGTGATCCTGCCACGCGGGAGTTATTTGCTGTTCTCAAAAATGTTGCTCCGTGAAAGGCAACAACTTGCCATTCTTCTGAAGCGTTTGTCCTATCCGTTCAAAAACTTCTACCTACACTTCAGCACACCCATCAGTCAAATTTCTAATCAGGAATAACTTAAATTTCTGAATACTGAGGGGAGAGATAGCCAACCTACAAGACAGATGCAGAATCCCCTCAAAGAACCCTAAGTAAAAAGTGATGCCTGAAGACACTGCAGCGTGTACATGGCTAGACAGCGTCATGCCAAAAGCTTTATGAGATGCAGAATAGAAATCTGAGGAACCTGACCCTGAGATCTAGTACTTGGCTGAACTCTCATGATGCTGTGCAAAAAAAGCTGCAGAAGAAGTCATATAAATAGCGCTGGCAAGCAGAGGGGAAAGCCTGCAATGCGAAAATCTGCAATGGCCAAATCTGGAGTTCAAAGTTCTGCTCTAACCTACAGGAGGAAACAGGTCATGGCAGAAAACCCCTCCTCTTGAACCACCGCTCCTTGAGGAGGCCAGATCTGTCACGCGCTAGGAGTGATGTAGGCATGTTATAGCCTTCCAAAGTTAGGTGAGATCCATTCCACCCACTTGTGATGCAAGATGTTATATATGAGACAGGAACTGGCACAGTCTTTCGTGGGGAGGACACCCAGGAACAGCAAAAGAAGCCAAGGGTGGAAGTGCTCTGGCTGTGGTGGAGTCCTCTCCAGAAGCTGTCCGAGAGACTTGTTCAAGCCACAGCCTGATTTATACTTGCAGGTATGACTTGGAAATACCTGTTTAATATTTTCTTAAGCTCTGATTGGTTATTTTAAAGTTAAATAAACAGTTTCTTCATGCATCTGTGATCCTCATACTCCTGGCTATGCATGAGTAATAAGCATCCACTGAAAAAAGAATGCGTAATAAATGGAGGAGTTGAGGCTTTTTAACCAGCGTACATGACAAGCCTCATTTCACACCCAAAATACTCAAACAAGCAAAGTGAAAAAAAGAGCATGAAAAGGCCCTTCCCACCCTTCTGTTCAATAGCCCAATCTACCCACAACTGAATTTCAGGAAAACCAAAAATGGTTCCAGGTTCTGTCTTTTCTGAGTGGTGCTTTAGGGCACGATTACCTTCTCTGCGCCATTGATATCTATAAACAAATCTCAGCAAAATAACTCTCCAAAAATAACTAGAGATGTACACACAGACTGAAAATCAGCAACGTTCTGCATCGCAAGATGAGGCGTGCCTTTTCCCTCTGCCTGGAATATCGGTGGTTTTCAGGAATGCCCAAGCCGGTAGAGCCTCCTAAAGCTCTCCCCTTCTTCCATGAACAGCAGAGTTAGGGCTTGACATCTGGGGCCAAGGCCTGGGTGCTTCATAGAATCATAGAATGTTAAGGGTTGGAAGGGACCTCTGGAGATCATCAAGTCCAACCCCCCTGCCAAGCAGGACCAGAGAACCTAGGGCAGGTCACACAGGAACGCATCCAGACGGGGCTTGAAAGTCTCCAGAGAAGGAGACTCCACAAGCTCTCTGGGGAGCCCATTCCAGTGCTCTGGAGCCCTCACAGGAAAGAAGTTCCTCCTCATGTTGAGGTGGAACTTCCTGTGCTCTAGCTTGCATCCATAAATCCAGCATCCATTGCTTCACTCACATACACAACTCCACAGCTCCTGCAGAGCAAGTTTTCCTTTCAGTGTCTCCGGTGAGACTCTACAGCAAGTTAATTGACTTTTGCTCAGATATATAGATTAACTAGGCCATAACCTACCCCAGTGGGAGCGTTGAAAAGATCAGAGCAAGCAACATCCTCACAGCCTGCACAATTAAAAGGCTCCCTTATTTCTTCTCTTTAAATTCAAGGAAAGAGGGTTATTTGGTCGCGAAAGCAAAAGGAACAGCCAGTACCTGCAAAGCTGCTAATTCTTTTTCATTTGTGCTGTTTCACTCCCTCATGGCAATGTTTTCTACAGTGAAGAACATTCCTCTTGGCTTTCTGCTGTGAATATTCCCTGGATTTAGTGAAACCACGATGTGTCCCATGGATCTCCTTTGTTCTATAAATTCAGCTCGCCTGTATCAATGCAGGAAAGCAATTGAGCAAGTTGTACTTTGTCTGAATTGTATCTTTTTGATACCTTTAAAGCTACAAAACTGATCGAGAATGTTTAGGGTAACACCAGGCATTCAACTAATGTTGCAACAGCAGCGTTCAAAATCAAAGCAGAGGTAGAGTATGTGTCATGAACATCAAAAGAATAATGATCAAGTCCTCCATGTAAAGCTTTAGCTCCTGGCACAGACAAGAAATCCACGGGCTGTTCACACCTATGCTGGTTAGTAACTGTACGTAGCACATTTAAGATGTGCTCTTGACTTCACCCCAACGGCCCTTCTCTGCAGAGGAGCTGTGGAAGAGCTGGCAGCAACAAGCTGACTATTTTCTTCTGGAAACCCAAGGGTTTCTCCCTCAGAGTCTAAAGACATTGAGTGGGTTCCTTTATGTCCCCGAGATGTACCATGAGATCTTGGCCAAATTTGACCTTCGATTTTGAGCAGATCTTGTATCACTCTGACAGTGCAACAAAGCATGGACCTTTAAAGACATTCAGAATTCATCAGGGTTGTGAGAAATTGTGTTAATAGTATGTAAAAACTACTTCCACTGGATGAGTGTGCCCTGGGAGCCGGTGGTCGACAGCCGGCTGAAGAGAAGCCAGCATGTGCCCAGGTGGCCAAGAAGGCCACCAGTATCCTGGCTTGTGTCAGCAGTAGTGTGGCCAGCAGGACCAGGGCAGGGATCGTCCCCCTGAACTCAGCACTAGGGAGGCCACACCTCAAATCCTGGGGTCAGTTTTGGGGCCCTTACTCCAGGAAGGACCTTGAGGGGCTGGAGTGTGTCCAAAGAAAAGCAATAAAGCTGGTGAAGGGTCTAGAGCAGAATTCTTGTGAGAAGCGGCTGAGGGACCTGGGGTTGCTGAGCCTGGAGAAAAGGAGGCTCAGGGGAGACCTTCTCACTCTTGACACCTTCCTGAAAGGAGGTTGGAGCAAGCTGGGGGTCAGTCCCTTCTCCCAAGGAATAGGTAATAGGACAAGAGGAAATGGCCTCAAGTTGTACCAGGAGAGGTTTAGGTCAGACATGAGGAACAATTTCTTCCCCCAAAGGGTTGTCAAGGCCTTGCTCACGCTGCCCAGGGCAGTGGTGGAGTCCCCGTCCCTGGAGGGGTTTCCAAGCCGTGGAGATGTGGTGCTGAGGGACATGGGTTAGTGGTGCCCTGGCAGTGCTGGGTTAACGGTTGGACTTCATGATTTTAAAGGTCTCTTCCAACCAAAATGATTCTGTGATTCTATGGACTCCAACCACAAAGACTCAGGAAACCTTGGCTCGTAGCACAAGATACACTGAGCCATACGTACAAAATGTACATCAGCTTTTATTTTTATTAACGTAATAAATTAGCTAGTTAAAAATAGCTAAATAAGCTACAATTGGGCTTTCAGGCCAGAGCCACTGTTACGACTGGAAGCCATTGTGCTCACGGGATACAGGTTAAGATAACCGTGACCCTTCGATACATCTGCTGCTCGGTGTCTGAGGAACGGTGAAGATAAATCAACGGCCAAAAGCTGGAGCCAAATGTCTCTACCTTACGCTTTTTATACTACTCCTCTAAGAATCCTTTCCATATTTCTCCTTTTAATCTTGTGCTCAGATGCAAGTGCATCGAGTAAGGGCCTTCTCTCTGGTTTTGGTTTGTCGGGGAAGAGCAGGTCCACGGCTGGAACCCACAGGTGCTGCAGCATTTCAGGTAAGTACACCAAGTACTTGGGGTTGTCCTCAGAATTGGTTTTGGGCCTTGGGCCTCCTGAGGGCTGAGATATATTAACTTGGCTACAGACCTCCTGGATTAGAGCTGACATTCCCAGCCAGGCTGGGTGGAACCTATTCAAGTGGACATACTAAAATTGATGGGCTTGTTTGTTCTGAAGCACGTCCCAAGAGGGACCACGTGAAGGTCACCATCTTATGCTGAAACGACCTAACACAAGCAAGTATAGGCTTAAAAATGAGTGATTTTTAAATGGATAGGGAAAGGAGAGGAGAGGAGAGGAGAATGGGGAAAGAGGAAGAGGGAAAGGCAAGGGGAAGGAGAAAGGAGAAAGGGAAAAAGAAAAGGGGATGTGGAAGGAGAAATGAAGGAGAAAGGGGAATGGGGAAAGGGGAAAAGAGGGAGAGGGAGACGCAAGGGGAAGGAAGAAGGAGGAAGGAAAAAGGAAGGAGAAAGGAGGGCAGCCAAGGGGATGGAAAAGAAGAAAGGAGAAATGAGGAAGGAGGAAGGACCAAGGAGGAAGGAGAAGGGAGAAGGGAGAAGGGAAAGCAAGGTCCAATAACCTCTTTGCAATTCCTAATAATTCCTTAGGTTCACCACGGTTTAATGGCATCGTGTCGGGAGTGACACAAGCAAGGCGGGAGCTGCGCCTGCCAGCGGCTCAGGGTCAGTGCAGACACAGACAGCTCCACACGAACCCACGCAAGCGGCAAACCAGCCCGATGGGAACGGTGCCTCCTGCATCCATCCCACCTCTGGGAACACAAAAATCCATATTCGGCTGAAAATAAACTGGATGTTTCATTAAAGCTCCCACTGCCTTGGTTAAACACGAAGAATCTGTGAGACAGGTGGGGGTGTGCCACTCAGCAAAGGCAGCTCGCTCGGAGGGATTCATCCTGACGTCGTACGATCGGTCCTTAGCACGGAGCGCAAATCAGCTCCTGCAGAACACCACCTCCAGCAGCTTTTCATCCAACAGTGTTTCTTATTTCCCAGGAACCGGCCTCACCTGCACCACCCTTTTCTCAGGGTGATCTGAAACCTGTGAGTGCGATGATGGCACAAATCCCACAAAACTTCAGCGGGGAAAATGTGGAGAGGCTGCTGTAGAGGAAGACGGCTAAACAGAAGGGCTTAGCTTGACAGAAATAGAAAATATGACTCAGATGGAGAAAAGAGCTCTTTGCCCTTTAAAAAAATCACTCTCGCTCTCCCCCTAACAGAGAGGAGCCTTTCAGGGAGAGCCTGGTGATGCTGCATTATTGATGGGAGACGGGTCTCCAGTGGAAACAGATGTGAGATGTTTGGTTTGCGCTGATAGTCTGGGCTGAACACAAAGCAAATGACTGAATGTCAGCAGGCTCGGCTTCGCCGAGACCGCTCCAAGCGCGCGCCGAGAAGACGCTCTTAAATAATACATCGGACGTTTCAAGCCTGTTGCATAACCCAAAGTTTGAGCCGTACTAAAAGAGACGTGTCCCGGGCGATTCCGCTGAGGCAAGCTGCAAACGGCTTTCAAATGTGGGCGCCCAGCTGTAGGATTTCTTTGTTCTCCAAGCAGGCGCTAAGGGTTGGGGTGAAAGACGCATCGTAGCCCCGGCTTGGTGAACACCGGCTCACGGAACTGTTGAGGCTGGAGTAGAGTCAATTTAAGTCCAGGTCCATCATCTCCCCGACAATTTTCCCACTAGGTGTTTGATCCTTTCTTGTTAAAAACCTTTTGACGCTCTAAGTGTTCTCCTTCTCGCCCCTTGGTTTCCAGCAGGCTGTTTTACACGCAGCATCGTCTTCCCATGTGAGAGGTCAAGCAGAGGTTGAAGAAGCCGCTTTGGCCCACACTGGGTCACACTCCAGCTGCAAGAGGAATCCAAAGCCACTGCACAACAAGGCAGGTTGGGTCTCTCCACCCCAAAAAGGACACGATGGACATCAGGAGCAAACCCAAGCCACAGGAGGAGTTTTCTGTATTTACTGAGATGCCTGCCTGAGATTTGTCTTCCTAGCTCACGGTCAACCTGTAGACTAGAGCAATCAGCAGTAATCTCCTCTCACGAAAGAGAGAAGCAGTGTGATGGGACATGCTAGATTACATCTCAAGTGATACCTTCAATTTAATCAGTTTTCACGAAACGGCTCAGAAAAGAACATTGTTTCCCAGTCTCTGCTGGAAATGAGAGATCCTAGATGATACCACCAACGTATCTCAGTTGCCACTTTCTTCCTTCATCCACTTTCTTCAACTTTGCATTGTTTTTTTGACTTTCATCCAGCAACTTGTGTGGAAAAAAACAAAGGTGAGGTGGCTGAGGCTGCCAAGACATCACCAAGGGGCTTCCCGTTTCCCTTTACTGAACTCCTAAATGGGACACCTGGTGAACCCCAGGAAGGACTAAGGTGGTGAGAGGAGACAGAATCTCACACAGTTCAGGAGAGGACAGAGAGGACAGCACCAGGGAGGTAGGCATCAGGGAGGATGGGAGGAGAATCACAGAATGGTTTGGGTGGGAAGGGACCTGTCAAGGTCACCTAGTCCAACCCCCCTGCAGGGAGCAGGGACATCTGCAACTAGAGCAGGTTGCTCAGAGCCCCGGCCAACCTCACCTGCAACGGTTCCAGGGATGGGGCAGCCACCACCTCTCTGGGCAACCTGGGCCAGGCTCTCACCACCCTCAGCAGCAAAAATCTCTTCCTTCTCTTTGGTCTAAATCTCCCTCTTTTAGTTTAAAACCATCCCCCCTTGTCCTGTCCCAACAGGCCCTGATCAAAAGTCTGGCCCCATCTTTCTGACAAGCCCCTTGAAGTCCTGCAAGGCCACCAGAAGGTCTCCCTGGAGCCTTCTCTTCTCCAGGCTGAACAAGCCCAACTCTCCCAGCCTGGCCTCCCAGCAGAGGTTCCACCCTCCCATCATTGCTGGGGCCTCCTGTGGCCCCGCTCCAGCAGGTCCATGTCTCTGCTGTGCTGAGGACTCC
>VZZY01019319.1:10325-31145 GCA_013400335.1 Eurystomus gularis
GGCGGGCGGGCCGGTTGCACCAGAGACGCGTCAGCCGAGCAGGAGCTGGGCCTGTGACGCCCTGTGGTTAACGTGAGCCCGACCCTTGGAACGGGCGCATACGTGGGACGTGTGTCATCAGCAAAGCACGGTGCCCAGCTGCTGCAAGAATAGCGACATTTTGCACTCGAGCACGTGTTTTTACAAACACGAGGCCCTTCTGCTTTGGATACAGACCCAAGGGGTGCTTGCTTGGATCTCAGCCACAACCCTGGCACTGGTCCAGTTCAAAGCTGGTTCTGATCAAATGGACTAAGATCACTAGGAACTACGAGGAGTACTGCACTGTTACAGAAAATACAGCATTAAAACAGTGAGAACAAAGGCAGTATAGAAATTAATCGATACTGGAAATAGAATACAGGGCAGCCAGTTCATCGCTAGTTTCAAACTAGTAACTACACAAAAATGAAAGCAGCACATCCATGGTAAAATGACATCGAGAAGAAAGAGCATTTCACAGCTGAAATCTTAACATTTTGAGAGAGGAGCCGAGAGGGCAGAAGGCACAGAACGCGTGCTCTGGAGTTACCCACTGACAACAGGAGCAGGCAGCTATGAAGAAAAGGGCTTCTTGTCTCCCAAACGGTATCTTGCAGCCCTGGTGAAGGCTCCCCTGCAGTAACACCAGATTGTCATTTTAGCTTTACTGTCCACCGTCACTCAGAGGCAACTCTGAGGTTGGGCAGAGTATGTGGTCTGGGAGTTCACTGGTTGAAAGTAAGTGAAACAGCTGTCAGGTTCAACAGTTTTCTAACAAATGCTGCTTTCTTCTTCAGTAAAGAATTTTCACATCAAGTTTATGCATTACCAAATTTTAAATTTAATAGTATATTTACCACCCTTACAGCTATCCATAATAACAGTAATTATACATACACTACTTTAAATCCATTTCTAGCTCAAAAGGCACCAGAACTGTAGGAAGTATTAGTGTTGCAATATAGCATGAAATGTAAATATGGCTTAATTGGTTTTGTTCATTTAAAATGCTGAGTTTAATGGATATGAAATCTTTACAATTATCAAAACACCTTATACTGTAATTTGTTTTAACAAAACCCGTAAGGGTCCACAGGAAAGAAAAAGATGTCACCTTTTCCAATACTGTTTGGTTAATTCATTATTATGGGAAACTGTCTCCTAGTGTGGTTCACTTTATAATGCCAAGGAAGGCAAGAAGTCAAGAAAGTAGCACAGAGGACTTTTTCTCCCCCACTTTAATTACTACTCTTGAAAAACGTAAAACTATTTAGCATTGCAAATAAATTTTTAGCTGACTGGCTTTATCTAGTACTGATAAAGGTACTCAGAAATCATCCAGTATACTCTGTGGATTGACTAAACTACAAAACCAGTGCGTTGTGTCACAAAATGTGTATTCAGGTGGCAAAACAGGAAACATTAGCTTATTTTAAAATTAGAAAGCATACAATTTTTAAAGATGTAGCATAACTATAGTCAGCTCCAACTTTATTCCTGAGTGTCTTTACATGGATTTTGTAGTATCAGCTGATGAAAAGACATCAGAGATGATGAAATGTCAGTTATAAGCAACAGAAAATTACCCCACTGCAAATGTATACACCCAACATCTGGCGCAAAGCCCACCGGCATCAGAGAAGAGACTTCAATGTTTGATGATTCTGTGCCTAGCGACAGAAAGCACAGATGCAATTACTTGGGTCAAGAACAAAACATTAGAAGCTATAATAATATTTATTTTAAAAATTGATATCAAATACAACCACATATATTTGTGCCTATTTGGGGAGCATTTTCCAAATACCAAACAGCACTACTATTTTCCAGTGAAAACAATGACAGAGCACTTCAGCTTTCCTTTTTTTAATCTTTTCAATATTATATGCTTTATATACACAAAATAGAGACAAAAATTGTATAGGAATCCAAGCCAAAGACATGATACTGAGAGCAGTCTCAAGACAAAAAAAATCTATTACTGAAAATGATTTTTAAAATAGACAACTATTAGGCAAGAGATGAAAAAAAATATCCCTTACAAAATCCTAACTCTACACTGTTTTGTACATATGGGGTTTCATGTAGCAAAAAAGTAACATTTTATCAATGCTTGCATGCTTTAAAGACAGTATCAAGGTTTTTATCACTTTTTTTTTTGCACAGTGGCATTTAAATATTACATCCCTTCTTGTTCGGACCCTTGTATAAGTTTCCCCTCCTGAATTCACACAGTGGTTATACTGGGGGGAAAATCTAAGTGTAATAATTATTTGCTTTTCTTGACAAAGAAAATAAAAGCATTTTGACTTGGCAAAAACAGTTGAAAAGTCACATGTATGTAACATTCTGAAGAACTGTAAATGGGGAAGGAGGTGACTATAGATGGTTAAATACTAAGCATTCCCTCTAGGTCCGAAATACAAATAAGGCAAAGTGCAAACCTGGATACAACACAGAGCTACTAGTTTGGAATTAAAGAACTGAATATTTGGATCAACCCAGTTCAAATGTATTAAGTATTGTTCTTACTTGTACAACTGATTATATGAGAGGAATTGGTATATACATATTACCTGTTAGACTTTTAAAAAAAAAAAAAAATGTGTGAGTAGCTATGAAGACTTCCCACGAGTTTTTATGCAACACAGTAACAGCTTACCAACTGAGGAACAATTTAATACTTAAGCTCTTAAAAAACGCTTCCACTTCAAGTTTTCTTTTCCTTGGATTTTTAAAAATTTCTTTAAAATGTATGCGCTGGTTAATTGTACTAAATACTTTTGTAAGTCTGAATTCTAGAGTCCTCCAATCCCATTGCCCATAATATTTCTCAGTAAAAAGGCCACAATTTGTAGGTTTTCATCATTAGTTGACACAACTAAATTCTAAAACATATGACATTTTAGAACTGTAATATGTTCTTGTTCATTTTTAAAAGCCTAATGGTCAGTTTTGTAATAAAGCAGCTTGCAAGTGACAGTGTTTGTCAGACATACAGAAATAGTATTGTTTACTAGACAGGCGGAAGCCATTTTAAACTATGCACTATTTATAGATTTGTAATAGAAGCAACAGTCCAACATTAAAACACATTGGAGATTTAACTTTGTATTGGTTATTTTTAAGTAGTCTACAAAGTAATTATGTATGAAAAATAAATGAGAATGAAAATTACATTTAAACTCGCAGAAGTTGGAGGGCACAAGGAGCCCAAATGTTGGAGGGTAAGCCAGTATTCAAAGTCAGAAAACTGTGAACATTTAAATAGTTTGTATTTATACCTGCTGTACCTAATACGATTGCATTCAAGCATGATTGCATTTCAACACTTTTTTCTCCTGCCCTCATTATAAGACCATGAAAGCAGTTTACAGCATTATACTTACAGAACTAATTTTAGAAGGTATTTAATGTAAGTATCACTTACTCACCCCCCTATCCCTTTGATTTCTGTAGAGAGAAAACCACAAATTGCATCACATGGTCCATTCAGTGTGAGGAAGACGATAAGAATCTGTTGGATCAATGACATCCCTCAAACATCACACTGTAATAAAAAAAAAAAGCAATTTCTGCTCCTTTACAGTGGACTTTGGCCTAAAGCTACAACATGGGGAAAAAATATTCAGCTTGACAGAATAGATAACACTAGGAACAGGCTCTAAATTAATATATGCATTATGAGCATCGTTCAGCCACGTTGAAAACTGTTTATCACTGAAAGAATGCACATAAAAAATGAGATCAGCTTTTTATTGATAGCTTTTTGGCAGGTCTGCACATTTTGAACTTTAGGTCTGGGTTATAGAATCTGTATGGTCAGCCACTGGTATTAGGCTTTTCCTTTGGTGCCACTGCCACCCATGAAGCTTAAATTGCTCTCTCTTAACTACTTGACTAGGCAGATATGGCTACTTCGTTCAAACTGACATCCCTCTTAAAACCAAACTGGTATTTGTAGAGTGACAATGCTTCTACACAGCAAGGATTACAGTCAGCCCTGTAATGACTGACGCAGCTGTGTTCTTCAGGCACCCTTACTTTGTATTCCTTACATATTAAAATACTTGAGTGATGAAGTAACTTAAAAACTGACATGAAAGTTCAAACGCAAACCTCTGTGCTTTAGTGATTATAAAAACATGTAATTGTCATGTGTTACAGTTAATGCAATTCAAGACACTTAGATTTGCTTTTTTTTAATACAGGGCTGCTACACTATACAGCTATAGAAATAACACATTTTTATTATATTCTTATAATAGCGGATAAAAGGTCAAAGTCCCACATACTGGTATCAAACTGCCGATCTATACCCATTTATGGAATCAGTTTATGGCACAACAAAAGAAGGGAAATGAAAGCTGTCGATAATTTACAGATGAGCAAAGAAATAATTCAGTGCTTTAGAGATTCCTTTCCTGTTTTCAATTTCATATAAATTTTAAGCTGAAAACAGAAATTTAAATCCTGAAAAATACATTTCAAAATCACGTATGCACACATGGACTCTTAAAACCATTGTTTAGCTGTATTAATTTGAGACATTACAGATATTAATCATAATGTGCATGACAGGATTAGTTAAAGATAAAATTTAAAATCAGTTCTTATAAAGTAGTGCTGTCTTGTGAATATCTGTATTGTATTACACGTACCAGTGGTTCTGGAGACATCAGTGTAAATTCAGCACACAGGTAAGGAAAAATAATTTAGCCCAATTATGTATAATAGTAATATTCTAAGCTATCAAGACACCATTGTTGTAAACAAATCTTTACGGAGAGGTAAGAGCCCTTTCACGTACAGTACTACTTGATACTGAATGTATATTTCCATCTAACTACCATTCTTTTCATACTAATTTTAATTAAATGTTACTATTGTACAATGATATAACTTTAGAATATTTTGATAAAGAAATTTTGGGTTATCTTCAAAAGATTGTTACAATGCCTGTGCTAACTGCTAATGCATTAAGTGGACCACAGCTTCCATACCCTATCTACAATGTATCTCAAGTTTAGTTATATGTAAACAGAATTTGTATTTCAAGCACCATTTAGGAAAACGAAACTTAATTCAATTGTTGCACTGAAGTTGAAAGTCATGTTTGGTCACCCTGTTACACATTCATCCTAGATACCCAAGCAAATGTCTTACAACCAGTAGCATAAGCCATCTCGCATACTTTGCTCCCCAATTTTTCGCAGGATCAGAAACAGCATGATAAAAAATTGTAAGGTGCGTGAATAAAGGCCATTCCTGAAAAAGCTGCAACATTCTGACAGACACTCATAAAACGCATTTCAGA
Organism: Eurystomus gularis; assembly: GCA_013400335.1. NCBI lineage: Eukaryota > Metazoa > Chordata > Aves > Coraciiformes > Coraciidae > Eurystomus > Eurystomus gularis. Next base: position 15,664 of record VZZY01019319.1, read on the forward strand.
AAGAACATCCACACAGACATAAATATTCATTCTTAGAAGAGCTACTTGCACAGGGTTCATTTCAGACTGCAGGAATGCACCTTATGTGTGTGGCACTGACTTTGTGGCACCTAAATCCCCTCCTCTTTTCTCCTAGACTCAGTTACAGCTCTTTCATACTGAAAGACCAGAATAAAGGGTTGAGCTTGAAGAGGAAAAAATACTCCAGAAGAGGTAGAAAAGAAAACCTGTTTAACCCAACTGATTATATGCTACTTTTATAGTAATGACAGCAGCATAACAAAACAGAACCAAAACCCAACAATAACAAAACACCAAACAAAAACTACCACAGAAGCCAAGTTTTCTGCAAAAAGACAATAGGCCAATGCAAAAATCCTACTTTAAACATGGATCTGAAAATTTTACACTTGGAACTGAAAGTAAAACCAGAAAGCGTTAGAAGGTCAGAAGTCCCCGAAAGGTTCATGAGTAACACCATAATCAACAACACACTGAAGATTTTCTCTTGAATTGCAAAGTATTAAATTTATGGATTCATGTTTCTCCTGCAGAATGGATCATTTCAAAAGTGGACAGCAGGATTGAAAAGTTTAGAATAAACGATCACAAAATAAATTATCTAAGATAAACAGAATTCTTTTCCCCATTTTAAGTGATTTCTTATAAAGAACTGAATCATTTATGAGCACAACTTACCACTTTTATCTATTTTTCCGTTAGCACTGAAGGAAATCGGTTGCTGCTGGATTTTGGCACCTTATGTTTTCTATGGAATTCTTCAAAGCAATCTAAAACTGCTTTTTAAAGGTAAGTTAACAGTTGCTAGATGTCTAACTTGATTCATATGAATAGCTTAAGTAATTTTAATACAGCTATTTTTGTGAACAGATGTTCTGTAGTAGGAGTGCTACTGTTTTTTTTAAATTAGTGCAATCTTTTTTGTATTTGCAGATTCCCTCTAAATTGACCACCAGCCCCCCTTTCATTCCTGCTTCCAGAACTCTGAAATGAACCCTGCTTGTGCAACATCCACACAGTAACATTTTAATGGAGACTTAGTGTTCTGACAACAAGAGGGGAAAAAGTTGTGTCATTTCTCCTCTTCTGTGTTCAAGTGGTTTCTAACAGATTCCAGAGACATATTCATGGCTGCTTGAAGCATATCTTCTTCACTCATATCACCTCCTAAAGAAAATAAATGCACCTAAGTTGTAATAAATGCAAAGAGCTGGTTCTCAACTGTAGTTAAATGCTTTTGTTGTTACTTTTGCCTGTTCCAGTAATTTTGTCAAATACTCCAAGTTTATTACATTGTTACCCAGCTCAAAGTAATTTAGAAGAATTGTTGGCACAACTCCAATCAAAGATTACAATTCATAACACTCAAGCCAAAGAAAGCAACAAAAAGCAAAGGCAAAACTCAAATGGTCTAATAGTAGTGCTCTTCACCTTGGAACAGGATACTGGCATTCAAAGCAGAACAGGCTTTTCAAGAAAGTGATCCTTTTCTTCACTGCCAAGAATAATGGCTGTGATACAGTCTGAATGGCTGCCAGAGTGAGGAAGCAGGCAGACAAGGAAAGTTAGGAAGCTAGCACAAAGGTGAGAAGGGCACAGATATTTCAGTGGTGAAAAGAAGTTTTAAAAAAACCAACCTGGGTCAGCTTCTGGAGTGCTTGAGCTTAGAGTTGTCTTCTCATGTAGGTTTGGGGTCTGATCTTGCTGCTGTAGCTGTTGTCGCTGCCTGAAAGTGTTATAAATTTGTAAGAGATTAAGATTAACATCAGTATGAGATCGGTATCGTCTGTTTCATTGTAAGGAATGCTGAAGGTGAGAAGTATAAGCTTTTTGATACAACAACATCCCAGCAGCTAAAATCTCTTCAACCGTTTCACTCTGCTAACCTTCAGACACCTATCTTCTCAACACTATACTCCAAGCCACATTCCTGTTTTCCCAGAATTCGGATGTTCTGCATTCTTATCCTCTCATGCCAAGTCTAACTCTTCCCATCCACAGCATTTCTGCCTGGTCTTTATTTCCTCCATCACTAGGAGACAGAGACAAGGAAAAGCTACAACAATACCCCAACTATGTATTATGAAGGTACCAGAACAGCAACATAAAATATCACCTAGAACTCTTTCATGTGATGCACACTAGAGGCATCATTACCAGAAAAGTCTTAAAAGAATACTTTTCTTCAGGAAGATAATTACAGTAATTTACAGCACTTCAATTTAAAATACTTCTATAACATGTATGTTTGCTTTCTTCACAAGACTGATGTTGCATTACTAACAGATCCTCTCTCATTTACACATTTCTTTTCTTCATAGGAACCACCTGGGAATAGCAAAATTCAAGTACTGTTAGGAAAACACATTGAGAAAAAAGTTAAGCTGGACCTCAGTCAGAAACACATCCATGCCCCAAAAGCACTGAAAAATACGACATGTACTTCCACATGCAATTTTCTATCAGCTACTTTACTTTTCAAAATATGCTTGTCTTCTCCTTCGCAGTTCTTCTGAAGAAAGGGAGTCAGTCTGACTGGTGTGAGGCGACTGAGGAACATTCTGCGGTAACGAGGCTGAGCACTCACTTCGACGACTACCTAAAACCAGAATATGCCATATCCTACTGATTACAGTAAAATGAAGTTTGTAAATGAAATATAGCTTAAGAAAACATCCCCAAACTCAACGGGAGGAAAGAGCCTTGTTGGAGAAATAAGCACCTAGGCTAACTTCACTTGGTACTATCTCTCCACCTCACCTTAGGACTGTTTCCTTTCCCTCCTGCCACCCTTTGCCAATTTGTTCTTGCTTCCTATGTAACTTCCCTGTTGGCATTGATCAAAGTTTTCAAAAAGCAGAAAGGACACAGCTACAGGAAATTCTGGATTGTCCTTCCATGCCTCAAAGCCAGTCTTTTCAGAGAGCTTGATGTGTGCTGGAGAAAGTGTCTGACTGATTTCAGTAGCCACCTAAAGCATAAGCAATATGAACACTGTAAGAGACATTTGGATGAGCACTGCACCTTGCATGCTAAGTTGAATGGCTCTGCGAAGATCAGCTTCTTCATCTTCCATATCAATTTCCTGCCTACTTAGAGCCAAGGCTCTCTGAAAATTCTCTTCATCTTCATCTAAAATGCCTGTTCCATCAAAAGGATGGTTAACTTCTATTGCTTGGTCCACATCACTTCTGGGTAGTCTGTGAAATTGATACATTCATGGCAGAATTCAGACAAATTATATTAACTTTTAATGTGAGATTTAAAGTAAATATTTTCTGCTCATTTTAAACTTCAGAAAAAACATTTCTACTGTAAAAATCTTTTATATAAACAATTCTCATTGCTACATAAAAAAAGCACAGAAGGGCTGCAAGCTTTACTGCTTGCAGCAGTAAAACTGAAAATACTGCAACTAAACCCAGGCACATGTTGAAAAAAAATCTGTTTAATAGGAAAAACTTCAATAAGCCTATAAAAAGCAGTAATACATTTTATTTGAACCTACTGCTACTTAAACAGCTGCACCAGCAAAAAACAGTGCATGTGGTCTCCTTAGGAAGCTTTCATGACCACACTAGAGCAACAGATCCTCTGTAAACTATACACACTTCTCATGTTTACTGCCAAGTAGTTTGTTTTTGTTTTTATTCCATCAATTTACACCACCAGTTTACCTTTACAAAGTGGAAGAAATAATAATAATGAATTAATTTCTCTGAAAAGCCTTAAGCCATTTTATCAGTAGGCAATTTATTCACTATGAAAATATGATAAAATTATTGCAGAAGTACTTCATAGCTTTATGGTTATAAAACATAGGGTATTCTGTTAGCAGTATGCATCACACAGAGTAGCATCACAACACTGACAGTGAAATTATTCCAAAAGGGAATGCTATATGATTTATACACTGTGGAATTCAGATACAAGTTTCTCAGTTTTTCGTACTTATGATAGGATGCACAAGCCAGTCTTAATTACAGATTGATTACTGTTAACCACAGTTAAGATTTGCTAACCCATCTCATTATAATTAAAGAAATATCCTAATAATGAAGTTAAAAATCTGCACTATACAATACTTACGCAAGCGGAAGGATTGAATCCTTAAAGTAGTTTTCACCCACTTAAAAATACACTGTTTGTATGCCACCAACTTGCTTTTACAGTCTGCAACAGTAGTAAGTGTATTGCACTAAAGGTACTTTAATTACTTCTTAAGGGTGTTGTTTCCATGTAGGCATTAATCATGGAAACCATGATTCATACTGAACATTATTAAAATGAAATTTCTATTTCCTTTACCTCTGATCTCTTGACTGTGCTGTCTCTTCTCCAATCAGTTTTGGTCGCTGCATCTGCTGTACTCGAATCATTTGCAATAGCTGATCAGCCTCACACTCTGGCAGGTCACCTTTTACTACAAATATGGAATAACCTGAGAAAAATAAATTGTAAGTCTACAGCTTTAAAATGCATGGATAAACACTCTAAAATGCACATTATATGGAACACAATGATGTGCAATGTATTACAATGTAAGGCTCTACCTTGCGTTATAAGGACTTGGGTTATTTCACTATTTCAATCATAAAACTAAGAGTAGTTAACTGAACACAAGTTCTAATAAATAATGATTACCTACTTTTAATTAATGAGATTTAACATCTGCAAGTTACTATTACCTTCCTGTTGTAATTGAGCCAAGAAAAGTGCAAGATATGTATCTGATATTAGTTCTGGACCCATCAAGAGAGAGTTCAAGTTAAACCACTGTAATTAAGAAAAAAAAGGTTTCAGAGAACAAATTAGCATAAAGATTACTTGGTAATCCATTTCTGTACATTGTGGTCATTTTCTATGATGGAATATCTGAATAAATCTAGTTAAAGAAATTATCCAATTAGAAGCCTTTTGAAGCACAATACCTATACTGCCAAATGTTACCCTTCAAATATGCTTCAGCTAGCAGGAGATCTGAAGTAGAGAAATTACTGCCTGCTTTCTCCTGTTACTGAACACTACTAGTACCAGGCAAACAGACTGAAACAGACAAATCCAAGTATAATGGCAGAAGAATTACTTCGGACATCATTCTAAAATTCTGCTTAATCCTAATTTTAAGTCTGTTCAGAGACTAATGAAAAAACCCTTTGTAAATTAATGTTGTACCTAACAAAATTAATAGATACAGGAAACAGAAGTTGAATTCTTTCCATTAAATACTTCCATTAAAATATTCTGCCTTTAATAGCTGGTGATGCTGAAAACTATTGTTTACTTCTCTCTGAGATGTTTTAAATTTAAAAGTTAAGAAAAATGAAGTCAAATTTAGTATGCTGACAGCACAGCATAGTATTACAATAGAGGACACTTGAAATAAACATAGACAGATCGTTTCTAGTTCCCTGAAGAAGACAACTAATTATTTATAATAATTCTTCCAGAGATAAAAAAATATATTCAACAGGGATTAGAAAATAGTCTACCCTTAAAACCCTACATATATATTGCAATCCATCTGAAGAACCTTTTTATACCATACCCATTCAATATTATCCAATTTTAACCAGGAAGCACCATTTCAAATAGTAGATGGAGAATTCTATCTCTGTTCTCAGGAAAATGCATTTATCTATTCAAACCTCCATATATGCAGTCATACACTGCAGTCAGGCCAATACTATAATGCACCTGGAATACAGGTACATTACTATCTACCACTCTGTCTTTTAGTCATTTAATTTGTTAAAAATACCCTTTGCCACTAGGAAAGGGTAAGAAGACCAATAGTGTAGGAGTGGGGAATAAAGATATGTAAACAAATACAATAGACAGATTACAAACAAACTATTAAAAGGGAACATGGAGGAAGGAGGTTTAGTAAACTACTTTTGCTTTAACTGTACCAGAAGAAAAGCAGGTCAAATCAAAGTCAACCTATTTTGTCTATTTTTTCTCACTACCTTCTACATAAGAGACCTACGAATGTCTTCATGTGGTGACAAGCAACATGTACAAGCAAGTGACATTCCCCCTCCAACTTAGCACTCCAGCCCAAAATGTTCTATCTCACAAAATTCCTCCCAACAGGGCTATAAGGAACATTCACCTACTTTTAAGAAACCATCCAGTCTTTTCAATATCAAATGACAAAAACTGCCTTGTAAACATCAGCCATACTTTTAAACTAAAGCAGAACAGCAGTGTTTGTTTACCCATATGCAATTTTTTTATATTTTGGGGGTTTTTTTGGTGGGTGGTTTTTGGTTTTTTGTTTGGTTTTTAAAGAAAATGACAACACAGGTAGCCACCACTTGCAAAATGAACAAACAGATAAAGAGACTCCTGTCCATTATTGTGGAATCTAAAGGTTTATTTCATGAACACCTTCTATGACAAAAAAACACCCTGAAAAAACCCAAATACCAAACCAGCTTATGTTGTATGAAATCTTATTCAGTACGATCCAAAACAATGATTGGCTACTGAAATAAAACACTGTGTTGGTGTTACAAGGGACATGGGTATCACTCAAGTTATTATATATGTACTTCTATGGCCATCCCTTACCTTTAAGAACTATTTCCTGCTTATAATAGCACTGTTTCAGGAAGTTTCCTAAAATAGGGCAAAGTCGTGATTCCACTTTTCCCAACCTTATCTTGATGAATACTCTTAAATACTAGCAATCATAAATACTAAGACACGTTAACTTTTTTATATCTACTGTCCATTTAAATAAAAAGATTTTTACAATGTCAATAATTTAGTGTATTAAAGTAAGTTAACATTCCGCAAGGGTCCTAATCCTTGTCTAGGACTCCCCCCTCCCTTCCCATACCATTTTTCTGCTCCTTTTCATACAGAAAAAGAAAAGAGGAACTTAAGACATCACACAGACTCTAGCAGAGCTGCAGCTTCCTAGAGGAAAGGCTCACTGGGGAATTGATCCTAGGGTCCTTCCCCAGACTAACATTCATAAAACGCTGCTTTGCGTTTTTGTGATATAACAAACATTTACTCTTTTTTTCTGTGTTAATATGGGATACTATTAAAACAAGAAAGAGCTTGCAGAAGGCCAGCACATGGTCTACTCAACCAATTTTCCACCCCCATTCTGAAGTCAATTTTAAAATAAAAAAAAGACAGTGTCACCTGTTTTCCTAACTTTCGAACTGTAAACCAGTGTTCCTTATAATTGCAAATAAATGATTTTTCATTTCTGTAAGAAAAACAAAAGGTATAGATAAAATTAAATACTTTAATACTCGAGAGCATATTAATGTTTAAGTTCTTTGCTACCACTAATTTAAATCTATATAATAACAATTTTGGTAACACAACTGTTGCTGTTATAGAGTACTCATACTTCCTTTATAACATTTCAGAAGTTGTCAACATTGCTGAAATCTCCATATAGCTGTGATGTCACAGATACTGAGATATCATGAAGGCACAGAGAACATGCTTATTTACACCCACAAAAGGAAAAAAATTAAAGATGGGGGATTATAAAAATATCATAATGCAATAGAGCTTGAAATAGTAATTCTAAGGAAAATTTAAAGCATGGCTTAAGAGTATTAACTTTCTGTAAATGAAAGCAGGGTGGTAAGAAAAGAAACATCTTACATAGGGTCGATCCCAAGCCTCTGATACTCTGGACTGTTGAAGAGGATTAGCTCTAAACCCCAAACTTTCAAGGCATTGCTTATGACCTGTCAAAAAACAGCACTCTTCATGAGTCAAACCACTTAAATTTAAATTTAAGCAATTCAACCATCTTAACTGCTCCAAACAATTATACTGTTTTCACAAAACTCCAATTCCAAAGCATTGCTAGAAAACTTAGGAATCACATTATTCAAAGGGCAATCGTCATCAATCTACATGCAAACTTTACATGCACACAGTATCTAAGGGGAAGTTAACAGAACGAGGATTTAACTGTGATGTGTTGGTAAGCGTACTCCACCAGACAAAGGTGTAACTTCGCTCCCACAGACACTCCATAAATTATCATCTCTTTGCTCTCAATGTACAGCTCTGCCCTCCCTCCCCCTCCCAATACAATGTCAACCTTCCCCACAGCAACTACTGCAAAGGGTTGCCCTGCTGGAGCGTCACAGGATCAGTCAGGTTCATTAGCACAAACTTTTACAAGAACTCTTTAAAGCTATCTGAAATAATGCTGTAAAATTTTAAATTAACAATCCATACTCCTTTAAGCAAGCCAACTATGTAGCTAGTGAGCCCTACGACAGCACAAAAAACTGCAGAACATGAGGAAGCAATTTTTTTCTTCAGTTTTAATAGTGAAGCAACACAATCAAGAATACAAGAAATGCCCAATGGCTCATGGTTTTGCACTGAGTAGAAAAACAGCCTTGTCCTGCCGTAAGGAAGAGAGGCTCTCAAGGGATTCTGGAACATTGACAAGCACCTCTGAAAGCTCAGGAGACAGCCAAAAGTGCAAAGCACTGCCTACAGCTCTAGTCTAGACACAAGCCCCAGTTCAGTGTTCAATACCTTGTTGTTGTTGTTGTTCTAAGTATTTATTATTAATTACTTTTCCATTATGGTCCTTAAAAAAAAAAAAAAGAAAAATACTCTAAGGTGTCTGGAGCATGTTACAAAAACTGGAACACAGATATTGCGGCTTTTTCCATTCTGTAGATCACTGTGATAAGCCCGTAACCACGGCTAAGGGCATTACAGTTTATAATTTGAGAAAAATCTCAAGTCTGTTTTTTCACCTGTAGTCTATGTGAACCAAGGTCTACATCTGAAGTGCCCATAAGAAGCAACTTAGAAATAAGCTCATTGCCAGCAGGTGTCAATTCACAGTTCAGGAGTCCATGTTTCTACTATGTGTTTAAGGTCCATGAACTGAAGAACTGCAAGTCACTGCTCTTCATGGAAACCACTCTCAAGATTTTGAAGTCCAGCACTTAATCACATTACATCCATAAACTGGAAAGTAGATGAAAAAGCGCAATGCCATTTAAATTATCAGAGAACACATATTGCATTAAAAAAAAAATCTGTCAGTATATTGTTGTGCTTACTTGAATTGAGAAGAATCCACTGTCATCCATATTTACAGAAGGCTGCTGCTCAGTGTGAGGTTGGGAGTGAGAAAAGGGAAAAATGGTGTAAGCATATAAAGGTCAGAAATAATTCCGTTTTGAAAAGAAATACAACTTTACATACTTAAAGCAACAACTCAGTATGTCTGTAAGGCTGATTACAATGCTCAAATAAGCTTTTTGATAAAAACCTCAAACCTTTACATTAGAAATGCTCAGAGCTTGAAGGACAAGCAGGCATGGGAACTCCTGTTCCCATCTCTGCCACTGCCTTACAAAAACAAAAGGCAAATTTCTGATCCTTCTCCTTGCCACGTCTCACCTTCCTAACTGTAAGATTATGATAATGTAGCTTTTTGAAAAATTATTGTAAAACCGTACTAGAAACATTTGAAAATGCCAAATTTAAGATACAACATGAAAAGGCCTATGAATTTAAGAAGTTTTAGCACTAGGAAATTAAACTTCTGTAGTCACGCAAGAAAAGCAGGTCTGTGCTACGCAATATTAGATTTCAGACAAATATCTAGCAATCTCCAATTAAAATGATTTTACCTGTAAAAATGTTCTATATTCTTCACTAGACACTCCTCCCTCTGCCATTCTCATTCTTTCTTCCTCATCCAACTGCTGTGCAATAGAGGATAACTCAACAGGACTAAAGTATTCCCCTTGTAACAAGTTATTCAGACAGTGCTGAGCACACAATGAGCCTTCTTGCTAAAATTGGAAGGGAAAAAAAAAATACAAAACAAACAAACAAAATCACATTAACATTTCAGTCTGTAAAAATGACTCAACCATCTCATTCTCGCAAAATTCCTGCTCCCCCACTCACCCAGAATGCCACATATCCTTCCGATGTATTACACTGCAAGCTGTACAGTACAACCCTCCCATCAATTTGATGGGGAAAAAAACCAACACACATACTACTTTATTTCCTCAAAGGAAATAAATGTCATGTAAAAAAGTTACTTTTGAAAATATTACATTTTATTTAAATTAAGAATTCTAATATGTATGCACTCAATTAAAAACAAAACTAAAACCCCTTAAAAATAAAGAACACCCCTCCCTCCCTCCAAACCCACAGAAACTAAGAATACAAGAGCATGCCTTAGAGAAATATTCTTTAAACTTCCATGAAATGCTCATACAAACCACATGCACATATCTCTCATGATCTCCCTTACCGCAAGAACCTTGAAAAGTTCCCTTTATCGCATATGACAGCATCTTCCCAGGGCTTCATCACTCAATTGAGCAATGAGTTATTGAAGCTAGGTTGGCTGTACAGCCAGGGTTCAATGCAACCCAGAAGCCTCCTCCAGCTCATGTCCTTCCCACAAGAAGCTCAAGACTAAACACCAGCTCCTGTCCCTTCAGGACCACGTCCCTGGTGCTGCTCGTATAATAAAATTGTAACAGAAGAACCTGCTCAAGAATCACAGGTTTCCCCACCAGAATTTTATGAAGCTGATTTAGAAACAAAGAGATATTTTAATATCTTTGAAAATGAGTTGTATTACAGGTTTGAATCTTTGTGTCACTAAAAGGACCTTTCTGTATTTGAACAGTTTTATCTCAAAGTAATAAACATTCTCATATGCAAAATTTGCACTTAAGTGCAAAATGCAGAAAAAAAATCTTACTGCTTTTAACAGACATTAACTTTCTTTTTTTTTCAGAGAATACTGCATCTTTCCATAATCTGAAATCCCCTCATTGAAACTTACCCTAATACAAACTGCTGCCCTGCTTTCAGTTTTCAATCACTTATAACTTATCAAAGAAAGGACCGGCTTCTAAGACGGCAGCTCCTTAAGCCCCATCCTTAAATCCTACTTTGTGCAATTGTCATTCCCCTGTTAAAAACACCATTTTGCTTAGGTTGTTTTGTTAAGCTTCCTTTACAAACGCCATGTTCTTCGTGTCTTTTTATTTGAACACCTGAGGTGTGCAGATTCAAGTGGTAGGTATGCACGAACACGCAGCACTTTAAATATTTTGACAGGAACTGAGTGCACTTGATGGAGGGGAGGAAAACACCCCTTAGGAAAAAAGGCAGAGGTTCAGTTAAATTTTCCCTATAATAATGATGGTAACATAACAATCTGTGCCACTCCCAATTAAAACAAGCATTCAGGTGTAACTTTGTAAGTGTGTAACTAAGGTACCAGGGAGCAGTTACGTTTCACATGTGAGATCCAAGACTATACCACTACTTCCTTCAAACCTGTAGCAACTACAAATCACAATCAGCTTATAACTTAAAATGTACTGTGCTCTGTCACTTCTATTTCAGCTGAGTTTTGTTATTAAACTAGAAAACAACGCAGTCATAAAAAAAGTTATCATTTCATTATGTGGCTAGGCCAGCTAAGAGAAAGGGACACTTGTTCTGAACCCATTTTCAAATCTAGATTGGAACTCAAGGTCACTGTAGCAGAGGCATAATGGCTGAAAACCAACACTCATCCTCCGAGCAGCAACTATTTAACACCACAATGCTTGCCAAGTTTTGCAACCCAAACCTAGCTTGAAAGAACATTCCCCAGGTTTTGTGGATATCAGAACAGTAATTTTGTTTTGCCTTTTTAAAGAAAGTTATACAGTTACCTTGCTTTATTTGCTAAGTAAACCAATCATTACACGAGCACAGTGTATAAAAACTAGTGCTACTCTTAACACAATAAAGGCGCAGAGACGTTGACAAAGTGCAAGCAAAAAGGACAATTATATCTGAATAGCATTAAAGTGTAAACACCTCAATATTTTGGAACCTGGATAAAACACAGCAGTTCATAGAAACATTTGTCCCCCAAAAGAGGAAACACCGTTCAGCACAGAAGCACAGTACATCAATTACAATTTCCTTAACAGCTCTCCCTTTCCTTGTTACACAACCCCAACCACGCCAAGCTAGGCAAAGGGATGCGTCCGAGAACACAGAAACAGCCCTGCCTGCCACTGCTTGTCTCCATGCTCACTTCTTGGCCATGCGAGTCCTCCCTCAAGAGACACAGGCAGCCACAGCCTGCACCCTCCCGCACTTGAGGCCTGTTTCTAAAGGCCCAAGAAGCGCTGCAACCGTGCGAGAAGGCAGGCTGAGGGCTCAGCCCTCACCCTCTTTGATCTGCAGAAACACTTCCTCTACCCGCAGCGCCGAGCTGGGCCGGACCAGGGGCAGGGCCACGCGAGAGAGCCCCAGCTCTCCCCTGAGACGGAAGGAAGGAGCCGCTGCCTCATCCTGGCAGCAGGAGGGTGCCGAGGAGGGGCAGCGCGGCCCGGCTGGGCAAGACACAGGCCAAGCGTACCCCGTAGGGACCGGCGGCTGCCTCGGGGCCAGCACAGGGACAAGAGACCCAGCCGCCGCCCCAAACAGCTGCTCAGGGAAAGCACCGCCGGCCCGGACGGCCAGCCGACAGCGCACTTCTACCCGCGGCGGGCGGCAGCGGCCCCGCCAGACAGAACACCCGGCCCAGCCCCGCTCACCCGCTCGTGGAAGATCGACTCCATGTTTATTGTCAACGGCCAGCGGCCTCCGCCTCACGTGACTCTCTCCGCCAATCAAACCCGCTCTTGCTCGACGACCCGCTGCAGCCAATCCGCGCAGGCCCCTGCTGGGCCACGCCGCCCGGATGAGCCCGGCGCTAGCGCCGCGGCANCCGCGCAGTGTCGGCGGCGGGGGCAGCACGGCCCACGGCCTGTCCTTTCCGTGGTGAATCCTAGACCGCCCCGAACTCCCCGTTCCCCCGTGTCACCGCGATTAGCAGAAGCCCAGCAGGGCCCGTTCCCTCCTCGTTGTGAGGTCGCAGGCCCGCCCGGCTGCCGCTCCAGACCGGCCAGTCCGCCCAGAAAACCTGGAGAGAAACCCGCTCAGAGCCCGTTAAACACACCCCAGCTGCCGGCCGCGTCCCGCATCTATGTGAAATTGTCCTTTGAAGGCCAGCTCGCAAACTGGCTATAAACACATAAATTCCACACCACGCAGGCCAATAACCACGTACATGGTTTCTGCATAGTTTTTCTTTATTACATAACTCTTCCTCCCTGCTCCAGAGTAAGATTTCTGGGGACACAAGTATTTCAACACTTAGGGACTAAAACAATTCTCAGACGCCTATTAGCCACATAATTAAATCATTTTCCAAAAAGTAAGATTGGAAATTAAAGTATCACTGATGAATTGCAGGTGTCCTTTTCTGTAGCTTTCTCTCAGGACAAACCCCACAATCATATTCTTTCAATGTGTGAGACAAGATGATAAACAGAACAACATTTTCTTTTTCATCAGCAGTCTTTATCTCCATGTAACTTCTTCACCAGGCTTCAACTCTCTGTGTGGAAAGAAAATACAGGAAAGAGACTAAGATTAGGGTAATTTTTGTAGAACAATCAGTAACAAATTTAATTCATTATTCTACAATACCTGAATTTCGAGAATTATGTGTAAATTTAGCTTTCCTTGCAATCACTGTCAGTTAAAAATCCTTCAATACTGAGAAGCTTCCTCTTTTGTTTCCAGAGTTTCAGTGGATTGAGTTCTTTTAACTCGCACTCCTTTGAAGGAAGGCACAAAGCGGCTGACCTCTGAGCAGTTAAGGGGCTCTTTACTTAATGGGATCCAAAGGAAAAAATCTACTTCTTTTAAACTAATAGTGGGAAGAGAAGCAGGTGTGAAAGGGGAGGGGATTTTTGTGATGTGCAGAAATACCAGCCCAACTTCACCAGCAACTGCAGTAAGTTCCAAGGTGACAGTGGGGTGGGTTATGTCATAAGCTTGTTTTCTTCCTCAGAACTAATTTAAGTTAGACCACAGTAAAAAAACAAATCCACTTGCAAACTGGTAATAACATTCCTATTATTAGTCCATGCTATGTAGCATGTTGTTCTATTAACCCCATGGTCTAATACAGAATTAGAAGTGATATAGATGAGGCAATGCATTAAGTTATCCAAATTCTCCTTGAGAAGTCGGCCCATAAACCCAAACTGATCAGTGTATATAATCACACCCTTCAGGGAAGACACAGCATAAATGTGTTTATTAAAAAAAAAGTTATTATATTTTTAAATGACAGAAATTTATAAAAGTGTTTTGTTAAAATGTGCTGTGATGTTTTTAAATTTAAGACAGAAGTTTGCTATAATCCACTGAAACGCTGAAAATTAAAATTCCAGCACTGCGTTTCCCACTGCTGTTTTAGAAAGACACAAAATAATGGTTTCCACATTTCATGACTAAGAACTTGATAGCAGTTAATGATCCTTTCTTCCATTACTAGGATGGCTTCTAAAGCCCCTATTTTAAGAGGGCTTTAGGGGCCCAAAACCCTTCATGAATGCTTGTTGAAAACCTTAGGGCCTTCTTCCCTTTACTATTTTGACAATATCACTGATTTTTTTTTCTTCACAGTTCAAGCTGTCAAAATGAACAGAGAAGCACTTTTCAAAATGACTATATATATTTAAGAGTCATCATAAAGCACACCTTCTATATAATAAGCTCTTGTTTCTGAAGGCAGACAGTTTTTCATCATTCTTTCTGTCCCAATAGCATCCAATCACAAATCCTAAGGGAACAAGGATGTGAACCCAGTGATCACGGACAGCTTGGGCGAAATTCACCATGATTGCTGGAAAGAAAAGCATAAGAGGGAAGAGTTACTGGTAAATCTGTACATGGAAACTGTTGCATACCTGGCAGCTTTCATCTAGATTTCTAGGATCCTACAGCAGCATAATAAACATGAGGGGCATCAAATGCTTCTTAAGAGACACATGCTGTTCTCAAATCCATACACTGTTTCCTTAGAAATCACCCTAACTAACTCTTGACCCAGGGAAATAGTATTTTATCCTAAAACGGGAGAGAAATGAGACATGTCTTTCAAGATATTCCTGGTGAAATAGTTCCATTTAAATGTTCTTAGCGAACTTACCCATTTAAGTAACTATAATGACACAGAAGTTTGCTGGTTTGTAAAATATTACAAATGCATTTATAACCTAAACTCCTGCAGATGGAAGCTTTACTATCTGTAACAAAACTGAAACATAAGCTGTAGATTTAGCGGGGAATTGACAGATAAGGAAGACAGGACATTTCTAAACTCCCGCGAGCCTTTTCCAACCTAACCAAAGCCTTCCAGATTAGCGTCTTCCTGGGAGCTGTAAGGGACACCAAGAAGCCACATAGAAGTAGGCGCTCCAGACTAGGTAACACTTACAGAGGACACACAGGGGCTGCCGCGGGCACAGCAACCCCCGCGGCGGTAGCGTGAGGCGCTGCCCTCTCCCGGCCGCGATGGCGGCTCGGGCCGACGCTCACGACACGGACCCGCCAGAGGGCCCTGCCAG